>JAXLQG010000013.1:314542-882042 GCA_035928285.1 Vermiconidia calcicola
TGGTTTGCCAAGCCTAATTTTTTTTTAAAAAATTCCAAGCTGGTGTTTTAATAAATCCGATGGGAACCATTAGACCCGGGGGTTTTGGGCCTCGAAACCAAATTCGACGTGCCGGGGCCCCCCCCCCCCCCCCCCCCCCTTCAACTTCTCTGCCTGCTCTGGCTGCTCCGCCGCCTTCGTCGCCTCCTCTTGCTGGGTCGTTCCGGGGTCGTGCGACTGGCAGTGGCCAGCCTAGACGAACCCCGGCCAGCCCGTCGTCGACGTTCGGAAGAGATTTTTGAAGTGGGTCCTGGTTCTGGTTCGGTGTCGGTAGGGCAAGCAAGCAGTGGTGAAAATCAACAATCAACAGGGTCTGGCTCGGTTTATGAACCAACGCAAATGCCCACCCAGCCGTAACTCAAGAATCGACCCAGTCGAAAGTTGAGATGTGCCAGATTATCGTTGATCGGATAGCCGGAAAGATCAACAGGACAACTTTCAGAGACACATTGGAAAAAGTCAAAGCCCAATGGTCTTCCGAGGGAAGACGGAAAGTCCATGTAAACAAGGCAAGAGTCCCTGCTGCCAAAGGGCATGCGACCACTATTACTCCTATCGGTGAAGACCTCCACCCCGAGGTTTCCTGATGTTAGAACGTTGCCAAAAAGCGAACAATGAATCTCTGCGGTCTAATGATAATATATTAAACTCCCCAAAACTCTTCATCAACTGCTACACGAGGCCCATCCATTGCACGCTTTGATGGCACCAAGAAGAAGCGAGCGGAACAGGTGCAATGCAGACTAAAACAAAAACAAAATATCCTTGATGCCAGGGACCATGCATCAACAGCCGTCATCCCAGCCGTCTTCTTTCCACCTTTGAAGTGTCACAAAACACTTCAGACGGTCCACCTCTTTCGACCACAAAGTATGCTCCGTCTAAGTTCTCCTCTTCCTCTCATAGGGAATGATGAAATCGGCAACCATGCCTTCGGCCTCCGAAAGCGTATCTCTTGGATGGTAGCGAGCAGGACCTTCTCCGGGTGGAAGCGAACGCTTGTAGCTAATACCAGGCCACTGGGTGCCGGTCGAGCCTCGGAAGACGCCAGCGGCGATAAGGTTGGCCACATATTGTGGTGTATTGCCATTTCCAGCACCACCTCGACTTGGGTACAAGACGCATGAGTTGTCATTGAAGAAATGCCAGAGACGGCAGCCGTTGTCGCCGTTGGCGTCATTGTAGAAACCGCAGAGTCGCATGCAGTCGTCCGGTGTTGTGGGTACGGCCATGTTCTGGCCCGCCGCAATGGTTGTGGTATTGAGAGCAGTTTGGGTGCCTGTGGAATAGTAGAATGAAGTCGCACAAGTAACAAGCCAGATGTCCGCAGTATTCGGTCGTACGGTGCTGTCCTTATGGATATGACCCAAGAAAGTCAAGTTGTAGTAATTCAAGCTCGGCCCACCACAAAGGCCCAGATCGTAAAGATTGGTAGGCGCTTGCATGTACGTTGCGTCTATAATGTTCGAAGCCGCCGTAGTGAGCAACCTGGCAGTATGGACACCGTTGAATATAAGGTTGTTCGGGGTGTTGGCGATCTGATTGGGATATAGTTGACATTGTTGTTGCGCCGAAGCCCAGTAGGCGACCGTACAAGACCCCGAAGTTGCAGCATTTGTCGAAGTGCAAAGATCCATGCACCACTCGAGCGAATTGACGTTATTGTAGGTGGATGTTAAAGTCCCGGAATTGGCGGTCATGTAGCACGAAATCTCATACACAGAGCCTGGATTGTTTGATAGTGCAACTTTCCTGTAGTTGTAGGTACCCTGACGAATAGGATAAGTGGCCTGTGGTGACGCAACATTTCCATTAGCACAAATTGTGCCGGTTGCTAGAGCGGCCGTCACGGTACTAGCGTAAAGGGTCGATGCCAGGGATGTGAAATTGGGAGCCACGGCCGTGACTGGAGTCTGCGAAGTACTCGTAGTGGTTGTGCTGGTTGTGCTGGCAGTGCTCGTGGTCGTAGTCACGGTCGTGGTCGTTGATGCGACCGTAGTGGTGGTGGTTGTGGTAGTGGTGCTTATCGTAGTAGAGGACGTCGTTGTAGTGGCGGCTGCGGTAGTAGTACTTGAGGTTGTGGTGGAGGCTGTAGAAGTAGTTGTTAGTGACGGGGTCGTGCTAGTGGAAAAGGATGAGGTGCTAGATGTGCTGGATGTGCTGGATGTGCTAGATGTGGAGGGGGTGGAGGTTGTGGAAGTAGTAGCAGTAGCAGTTGTAGTTGTAGTTGTAGCCGTGGAAGTGGAAGTGGAAGAAGTGGTTATAGTAGTACTGGCTGTGGAAGTGGTTGTAGTAGTACTGGCTGTGGAAGTGGTAGTAGTAGTACTGGCTGTGGAAGTTGTAGTAGTAGTACTGGCTGTGGAAGTTGTAGTAGTACTGGCTGTGGAAGTTGTAGTAGTAGTACTGGCTGTGGAAGTTGTAGTAGTACTGGCCGTGGGTATTGTAGTAGTACTGGCCGTGGAGGTTGTAGTGGTACTGGCCGTGGGTATTGTAGTAGTACTGGCCGTGGAAGTTGTAGTGGTAGCCGTGGAAGTGCTTGATGAAGTCGTCGTACTCGTACTAGACGCCGTCGACGTTGTACTAGTAGTTACAGTAGTAGCCGTGGAAGTGGTTGAAGAGGTCGTCGTACTCGTACTAGACGCCGTCGACGTTGTAGTAGTTGGCGCCACTGTCGTGGTGGACGCCGTGGTGGAAGCTGTAGCAGAAGTTGTCGACGTGCTCGTCGACGTACTGTTTGGTGTCGTCGTCGTAGTGGTGGAGGCTCCTGTGGTCGTTGATGCCGTTGTGGTAGACGTTGTAGACGTCGTGGACGTCGTGGCTGTCGTGGTGCCTAGAGCAGGTATATCAGAAATCGTCGTTTACAGAGGCTAGTAATTGAGAACATACTAGCGGTTGTACCACTTGAAGAAGTGCCCCCCAGACTAGAGGAGCTAGTGCTGGTACTACTTGACGTTGACCCTGTATTGCAACTCGTCAGCGAGGTTCTTTTCAACAGATCAAATACACGATGACGGAAGCAAGATGCATCTGCAGAAAATGAATAGTATTCTTCGTGCGAATCACCGACGTACCCGTCGTGGTAGCGCCCGTTGTTGTCGTGCTTTGTGTGCTCGTCGTAGTAGTGGAGCCGGTCAAGGTGCTGAAGGAGGTTGACATGGTGGAAGCAGTACTTGACGTTGAAGCGCTCGTGGATGACGTCGGAGCAGTGGACGTAGCAGTGCTAGACGTAGAGGAACTTGAGGACAACGTTGGAGCAGTGGATATGGTAGTGCTTGACGTAGAGGAACTCGAGGACAACGTTGGAGCAGTGGATATAGTAGTGCTTGACGGGGAGGAACTCGAGGACAACGTTGACGCAGTGGATGTAGTGCTTAACGTTGAAGAGCTCGTGATCGACGTCGAAGTGGCGGATGCACTGCTTGACGTGGAGGAGCTCGTGGACAACGCCGAAGTGGGGGATACACTGCTTAACGTGGAAGAACCCGTGGATATCGTTAAACCAGTAGATACAGTGCTCGACGTGGAAGAGCCCGTCGACGCCGTTAGAGCAGTGGATGTAGTGCTTGACGTTGACGAGCTCGTGATCGCCGTCGCAGTGGGGGATACACTGCTTAACGTGGAAGAACCCGTGGATATCGTTAGACCAGTAGATACAGTGCTCGACGTTGAAGAGCCCGTGGACGTCGTTGAAGCAGTGGATGTAGTGCTTGACGTTGACGAGCTCGTGATCGACGTCGAAGTGGGGGATATAGTGCTTAGCGTGGAAGAGCTCGTGGACGATGGAGCAGTAGAAGCAGTGCTTAACGTGGAAGAGCCCGTAGACGTCGTTGAAGCAGTGGATGCGGTGCTCGACGTGGAAGAGCTCGTGGAAGAGCTCGTGGACGACGATGAAGGACTGGACGAGCTCGTGGACGATGGAGCAGTAGAAGCAGTGCTTGACATCGAAGAGCCCGTAGACGACGTTGAAGGAGTGGATATAGTGGTTGGGTTAGAGGAGCTTGTGGGCGACGGAGCAGTCGAAGCAGCGCCTAACGGTGAAGAGCTGGTGGACGACGTCGAAGCACTCAAACCAGCGGGCGAAGTTGAGGAGCTAGTGGGAGAGGTCGCAATTGTGGATCCAGCGTTTAGTGTGAAAGTGCTGATCGAGGGGGAACTCGTGGAGAATGAAGTAGTGGTGTACGACGCAGAAGTTCCAGAACTGCTTTGGGATGTTATGTATGTCATCGTCGTTCCCGATGTAGTGCCCATCGTGGATGAGCTGGTCGTCATTGTACTGCTAGAGGAAGTACCTGATGATGGTGTTGTGGTCACCGTAGTACCTTGTACGACGGCTGTGGTTGTCGCTAAGGTCGTTGAAGCAGTACTTGTCGAAGTCAATCCCTGGGGTGTGCTTCCTGTAGTCGTCGCTGTCTGGCTTTGAGAACTCGTGGAAGTGGCATCTCCACCACCGTTTATGGAGGAGGATGGTGTAGGGGACGTGGAAAACACAACTTGGCTGGTAGTTTGTGACGTACCTGCAGTGCTGGTCGCAACCAAAGGCGTTGTCGTCGATGGTGTAGTAACTGAGCTCGTAGTTGAGCTAATAATAGTTGGCGTGACTGTCGAAACAGTGCTCAGGCTCGTGCCTCTGTTCGAACTCGTCAAAGCTGGCGGGATAGAGGAAGTTGTTGTCGTTGAGGCGGATGAAGTTGGGGCCTGACCGGTCGTAGTTGTCACCGGGCTCATTGTAGTTGTAGGCAATGACGTGCTGATCGTGGTCGACACAGGTGCAACATCGGTCGATGCGGTAGCCGATGGGGACGAAGAAGTGGTTGAGGATGGTGATGGTGCAGTGGAAGAGCTTGGGGTTGTTACTGCAGAAGACGTACCAGAGCTTGAGGTAGTCGCTGCCAACGAACTACTGGACGTAGAAAAGAATGATGACTGCGACATGCTTTGCGTAGTCGTGGCCACCGAACTTGTGCTTGCTCCGGCCGGAGAGACCGAGGTCGTCAATGATGAAGACGACGTTCCAGCCTGAGAACTGCTGGTTGATTGCGAGAACATCATACTTGTGGAAGGGACAGACGTAGAGGAAGAAAGAGAAGAAGACACTGTACCTGCTGAAGTACTTGAGGCAGAGCTCACAATACTATGAGTCGTGCTTGATCCACCAGCAGGTCCACTACTCGTTCCGGGCTGGGAAGATGTAGGGCTTGTTTGACTTCCTGACGAAGACATCGTACTAGAGGCCCCAACCAATGCTGTTGAAGTCGTCACTACGCTGACGATTCCAGAAGAGCTTGCGGATGGACTGCTGGCGATGACACCTGGTGTTGTGCTGGACAAAGCTAGCGGAGACGTACTAACAGACACCGGAACACTCGGTAATGTGGTCGAGACAGGAGGCACGACGGTGGTTGGAGCAGCTGCCATAGTCGTTAAGGCAGTTGTAAGGGAGGTCGAGCCTGGAGCAGCCACAGTATTCTGCGATGTCGAGACGGGCCCGCTGGGACTTGGAGATGTCGAGGGTGGCTGGGTTGGTGGAGTTGAGGCAGTAGTTGTCTCTGGAGTTGGCGAAGAGCTGTCCGACGAGCTGACGTCCGTCGGGGTGGATGAGGCTGGAGTTGTGCTTGAATCAAGAGTCGGCTCCGTTGTGGTGGATATATCTGTCGTAGACGTTTCTGGCTCCACGGTCGTAGTTGTAGAGGCAGTCGATGAGCTGTTATCCGGAAGAGGGACTGGATCATTGGTATAGTCCGCTGGACATGCTGCAGCTGCAATACCTCCGATTTGGATAGGATAGCAGTCATCTTGCGTGGGGTTAGGGAATGCTGCATAAATCAAGCCATCGCCGCATTGATAGAATGTTGCTGCACCCTGATCGGTAGTATTCCAACCCAGGATGCCGTCGGCGAAGAAGAACGTGGTGTTGACATCGTTGTAATATGGTTCTGGCGTAATGACCACGAAAATGTCGCTGAAGTTGCGTCCAACGGACTCATTCCCGCTCATCAGCATACCGTCCTCTAGGTAGTATCTGGTCGCAAAACCGCAGTTGTTGCCTGCTTCTCCAGAGTCGCCTTGGAGAAGTCCCTGAGGCGGTGGGCCGTCGAGTGCGGAGTCCTGCCTCTTCATCTCTTGTCTATTTACCTCTTCCACCTCTCCACGCTTCACCTTCGCGCCAGACCCGCCAAAGGCGAAGCCAAGCAGGATAGGCGACGTTGCGGGGATATCGCTGACAGTTCCGGTCGGCAGCCCCTCGCCCAAACTGAAAGTCGGCTGCGTAGTTGTGACTGTGATCGTGTTTCCATTAGCGTCGGTCGTGGTTACTGTCAGAACTGGTGGAGTTGTTGTCGTCGGCGCTGGAGGTGCCACGGGAGCGAAGGTCTGTTGTTGAGTCGTGGTAGGACCAGAAGTGCCACCTCCCAAAGGACCAGTAGTAGACATGGTGCTGGACATCGGAGTTGAGGAGGAGCCTGGGGAAGCGCTGGTTGTCTGCGTGATCGGTCCATTTGCCACACTGCTGGTGGTGGACGTGGAAGAGCTGATCGGCGCCGTAGGACTGCCCGTAGTCGTCATAACCGTGGTGACTATGGTGGTCGTGACATATGAAGCGGTAATGTACGTCGTTGGAGCGTTGTTAATCATAATCGTGTTCCCATCGCCGAAGATATTGTTGATCTGCGATGCGGATTGAAAGAAAGAGCCGTAGACTGCTTGCTGAACAACGACGACACTCGTGGTCGACGGCACGGGACATAGTCCACCGGGTCCATAAGTGACGGTTGACAAAGCCTGCGCATTGGCCACTGCAAATCGCAGGGCAAGGAGTGGTAAAAGGAGTGTGGAAGACGGCCACATGATGGACGCCTTTGCTTTTCTCGAAACAAGAATCCAGAATAAGGAGGACCGCAGAACTCCAAAGACCAAAAGAGTGACTGTCGAGATGAAAAAGCAAGCGAGACTGCAGAATGGTTGGCTTATTAGAAGCCGAGAAACAACGATCCGACATCACAACAACAAGGTCAGAATGTAGCATTCCAGTCATCTTCCCCATCCCGGCCACACCGCACAGACGACGGCGATACAAGGCTGTGGCATGAGAATCCAAGGGATCACCGCTCAGGGAATGACCGGATACTTGCAATTGGTTACGCGTGCGAGAATCCCTCATTGCTGCATGATCGAAGGGGCAACGGACCACACATTCTCGATTGACTGAAGATGTCCCGCCGATGGGGCATTCGACATTTTCAAGTTCTCATGGTAGACACACAAAATCCCGATCTGTCGTCAAGGATCGTTCAAGACTTGAAGGTTAGTCGACCGCCCGTATGCCATTGTTAAGAGTACCGTATTGAGGTAGGTGTGCGTCTTTAACCATGGCGTCGATTTCAAAAAGCGTATCTGTCTACGCGTCAGTGATTCAAAGACGATATCCTCTGTTGATTTCTGTGTATCTAATCGTGATGAACACCTCTTCCGATGCACTGGATATTCAACGTTGAGTACAGAGTCATGAGATGTAAATCAGTATCGCGTCGTGACTCAACGTTTTGTGGACTTCCCATATTCTCGTGGTCATGATTATTGAATTTTAGACAGGTATCGCCTCGAACATCACGAGGACCACTTGATGGGACAAGAGACCATGTTGGACCATGCTAGTAGTTGTCTCGTTGTAGGGTTCGACACTGAAGTGTCTGCTTCAGCTTGAGAAAGAAGATTTAAGATTTCTCCGCGCCTAAGGTGGCCGTTGCTAAGTAGACCCCTAATCTCGTCCTTTTTTCCCGCCCGACGCGGCTAGTGGCCGCCATGAGCCGCCCTCTTTGATAGGCATTCAAGCGGACGGACCATGTGTAGGTCGCACATAATTTATATATTAAAAAGGCCAGATTTTTCGGGTAAATAACCCTTGAAATGGAGGTCAACTTAAGACGTAAGGATTCCTCGAGTTTTAGCATCCACCTCAATTCTAACACCACATATTAGACGATGGCCGAGTGGTTAAGGCGTTAGACTTGAATTACCGAAGTTCATGCCATCTAATGGATTCGTCCTCGTAGGTTCAAATCCTGCTCGTGTCGATGTTTTTTTGCTCGTCTACAAGCTTGCAATACTTGAGATTGAAAGGCTAGCTTGTACGGGTGATTGGGAGTGTATTGTGGTAAGCAGACCAACAAGTACGAAGTAATGGGTGATAATGTAAGAAATTCTGAGGAGTGCAAGTGGCATTCATTAGCTTGGCGGGAATGGTAAAATCTTATCGAGGCTGAAAAGTGGCAATTGTCTAACGGGATGACTCTTGTCCAACCTGTGGTATTCTTGATGTTTGCGGTGGTGCCTCCTCGATGTACTCGTACAATAACTTGATAAATCGTATAGTATAGACGCGTGACTCTGTGTCAAGCAACAAAGCAATCATCGTATCCATCATACCTCTATTGTCCTGTGCGTTGGGTTCACTGGCCATGTCTCCGAACAGCCAATCTAGCTGGTCTTCGTCTGTTTTTGGCTCCTGGTCCTCTAGTTGCTCTGGAACGAGGTCTAATCGTGATTCAGAGACGGAGCACCCGACTGACGATGCATAAAATTCCTGGGGATATTATGCGTCGCGAGTATGGATGAGGATCGTCAACGCGGGGGGTTTCTCATGACCAGCTGCATGGCGCCAACGTCTGGGCTAGGCAGTAGCTTGACTGGTATACTTGGCTAGTCGCTTCTGCTTCATACGACTAACAGACATCGATGGCGCGGATACCCTCCACTGGGGAATTGCAGCCTGCGCGGTCGTGGGGAAAGAAAGATCAAATGCATGTACACAGTAATAGCAGCCCACACTGTACTAGTACGACAATGTTGGCAGAGTGATTAACATCCCATACACAACAGTAGAAAAGACTTGTGGCCATCTTTATGCTTGGGTCAACTGAGGTTCCGGAAATCGGCTCAATCGGCAACCAGCCATCGATGCCCGGAGCCTCGGAGAGAAACATCAGCCGAAATGGGCTTTGCTGTCGATGCTCAGACCCTCTCAAACTTTGGTGTGCGTCCTTTTTGACTCTTGTGCTCCACGGCGCGGAAGGGCTAGGGCGGAAGTCTCCGGTGCGATGGGTAAGCTGTTATACTACTGCGTAGTCACAGATTTCCGCAGTGATGGAGGCTCTGCGGCAGACGTTCGGCGAAGGACTGTGAGATGAAGAAAATGTCGGTCATGAGTTTGCAACTTTGTAGGAGATGTTCCCGTATTGTCAAGAATGGGCATTGTCACCGCACTCGGGTCGTTCGGGCGGCCGGCCTGCTTTAACAGTAGAGGGAGCTCACTGACTCACCGTTTTCCACTGGCATCGGATTCTTTAGGCCTGCATCTTCCCCCATTGCTACAGAGTCTTGCCCAAGCACTACTGCAAGTGTCCCTCCGATGTGACAGACCAGCCTCTATGCCTGTCACACCACCCCTCTCGCAGCTAGCCATACAGTAGAGAAGTTGCGTTGGCGACGGAGCTTGGCCGGATACCATATCCGGAAAATATTCTTTCCCACGGCATGATTCTCAGAGCGGGCGCGAGAATACTTCCACGGGACTTTCGGATCAAAGAGATCAATCATCGTGCTCGGAGATAGAAAAGATGCTATCAGAAAAGATTTTATCGATGAATGATGTGGATGATGATGACAACTTGGCCGGCGAGCGGATAGGGAGATCCGCATGGTGGGTGCGGTCTTTGTAAGCAGGGCCCGATCGAGGCGTGTCAATAAACACCCACAGTCAAGAAAGCGTGTCGGCATGACACGCATGATAATGGCGAGGAAAGTCATGCGATAGTGGGGAGTGCTCGTACAGCAGACGACGAATTCCCTGGGCGCAGTACAAAGTACCTGAGATGGGTAGAACCCGGTTGTGTGTCTGTGGTGTTCGTTCTGCTTCGACTGTTGTGCAGAATCGAGTGCTGACATTTCGCTGTGTTGAAACACTGGTAGTAGGCGGAATGGCATGAGGCTGCGGAATCCACCTGGATGGTACTCCGTACGTGATGCACAGTGGTGGTAAGAGTTTGACGCTTCCAGAGGTGCCGGGCTCCAGCAAAACGACCGACTAAATGTTCTTGGCGTGTCCCTCGTTGGCGCCGCCCGCCAATCATGATGGGAAACATCTTCGGCCTTGCCCAAACTCCTCGCATCTTCCATCACGGCGATAACCATCATGCATATCCTCGTCGCCTTGTCGCGCATCCGACAAATCCGGTCGCTGACCTATTCGTCCGTCCTTTTGCGCTGCTCTGAGCGCCCCCTCAGACAATTCTTTCCGATGACCGGTGACCGATGACTCGCTCCGGTAAGGGAAGCTGCCTCCAAGGCTACAGCTTTTTAATACTCCTTGCGCTCGTGTTTCGATCAAAGATTTCTCTCCGTGTCTCTGCCCTTTGACCCTTGCGCACAGTCTCGCGTTGTTTCTATCTGCCTCCTCTCAGAGATATATCGCAACCCTCGAGGTGACTCGTCTCTCCACCCGGTCGCATCCGCCATCCTTAACCTCGCTCACCTCCCAAGACCCTCAGCGCCGCTTAGTTCGGTCGAAGGCATTGGACAGGCCCCGGTGGCCGCTGTGACAAGAGATTGGGTGGTATAACCGTCATAAAGCGTCCGGATGGTCCTCACAAGGTACACGGTCGCAGCTGTGCTGCTTCAACTTGCCGCACAGGCTGTGGCTCATGGCGACGATGAGCATTGCGATGTTGACATGTGTGGTATGAAGAAACCGGAAGCCCACAATGAAGGGGACCTACCTGATTACTATGCCATGCCGAGCTATGCCGGTCTTGGAATGCATGGGAACATGATGCTGGCACATATCGTCTTCATGGTACTCGCATGGATCTTCATCCTACCTATTGGTGAGTTGGCCAGACAGTCCGCAAATGGAGCATACTGACGAGGTCAGGCGTCATGTTCAGTATCGCACGATCCAGATTTGCTCTCATAACTCAGTTCCTTTTCCTCGTCCTCAACGGGTTTGGAGTGCTGTTCGGGACAATATACAACATTAATACTCCGGATTTGTACGAGAACAATGCCCACCACAAAATCGGCTGGATCGCAACGTGGATTGTTACCGCTCAGGTGATTATGAGCCTGGTATTCCATCACTCGGGCAGGGGCAAACAACTAGAGGCTTCAACCTCTGAGCGACAAGCATTTCTGCCCGTTTCCGCCGAGAACATGGCCCAACACAACATGAGGCCATTTGCCGAGTATCGTTGGTCCGGGGATAGTGGCCGAGGGACTGAGGCCTCGTCCACGCTCAACAGCCGAGATGCTTCTCCTACCAAGCTCAAGCGGCGAAACACTGACGATAGCTTCGAAAAGTCAGAGCCAGAGCAGGAGCCGGACGATGAGGGAGAAGAACCAGTGCCTGCACGACATCAGCCTCGAGCAGCTTGGTTGCGCATCAACGTCATTGACAAATATCTCTCGTCGCGTATCGCCAGTCTGCTCTCAGCGAAGATTCTGCGAGTTATTGAGATCATCTACCAAGTTATTGACCGAACCAGCTTGATCCTCGGATTCATTGCGCTGACCACGGGAGGGGTAACGTACGCTGGCATGTTTGTAAGTCAACCCCCGGCGCAGCCCCTCAGGAGGGGGCGCAGTCGACCCAGCAAGTATGTGGCTGACCACATCACAGCGAGGAAACAACGTCTTCAATGGACTTGCACATTTTATCAAAGGAGGGATATTCTTTGGGTATGGATTGTTAACACTTGGACGTTGGATGGGGTGCTTTGCCGACTTTGGCTGGGCATGGAATCTCAGGCCGACCCGCAGCGAGGTGGGCCAATGGAAAGCCCGTCTCCCATCGGCTGAATTCGTCGAATCCTTCGTCATCTGGCTCTATGGCTGTACCAACGTCTTTCTTGAACATCTTGCTGCTTGGGGTCATCAATGGACTGCGCAAGATCTCGAACATGTCTCCATTTCCATCATGTTCTTCGGTGGAGGCCTGGTAAGTCTCCAAACCCCCCAACCCCCCATATCCAGGAACTTATCTGACTTTTCATCAGTTGGGCATGCTTGTCGAATCGAAACGCGTCCGGAGATGTCTCAATACTGTGGTTGACTCTATGCCGGCTCGAACAGAGGTGCCTCCTAGCGAAGCACTCCAACTGCGCAGCCAGCCCAAACAATATGGCATATCTCTCAACCCAATGCCTGCTTTGATCATCCTCCTGCTGGGTCTCATGATGTCTTCTCATCACCAAGACTCGATGACCTCTACCACAGTTCACAAGCAGTGGGGCTATCTCCTCGGTGGCTTCGCCGTCGCCCGCTTGGTCACCTATGTGATCATGTATACATCTCCACCAAGTTCGGTCTATCCCTCTCGACCACCAACCGAGCTGATCTCCGCCTTCTGCCTGATCTCGGGTGGTCTCGTCTTCATGGCCAGCACCAAAGACATCATCCATTACATGGAAAACGCGGATCTGATGGCCATGTTCGTCTTCACTGTCGTGATGGGCTTCACAGCCTTCATAATGTCCTACGAAGTCTTTGTGCTCTGCCTCAAGGGATGGGCCACCCGAAAAGAGGTCGACGCAGCTCAAAGCTCAGTTCGATACTGAGCTACTCATCGATGATTGAATCGTCGCAGGTCCAAAATATTGGAGATGAAAGGAGCAAGAGGAGGCAATACACCACAACACCCAGCTATTTATGTTTCTCGCATTCATTCCGCCGGACGGCTGGAGCTAATACTGCATGGCCCGCGCGCGATACCATTATTCACGACATTTGACAAATCCGCACTGGGTTATTCATAAAGGGGGATTGGATTCTTGATTTTTGCACGATACCCCCAGATGCCTGCGCGCGTCTTGCACTCTCTGGCTATTGATACCCCAACCTAGAGGCATTGTTTATAGATTGCACTCATTGTCAGCCCTGTTACTTAGCAAGATGAGATTAATTAAGATGGAATTCTCGTACAGAAACGTACTCCTATAAAACATTCTTTGACGGAAGGGCCGGCAAACAAGACAAAATAGGGGCACGCGGCACTTCTCCGCAAATTTGGGGACAGGCGCTCAGGAAATCTTTCTAAGCCACAGTTCCTTACCAATATATTTGATAGTAACCTGGGAACGAAGACTTGCTTGCGTGGTACACGACCGAGTGATGGCGCATACGATAGTACACATTGGTCGATAGCATTCTTTCCATCCGTTCGCGAGATTACCCTATAGCAGTCGCCTCAAGCGCATCGAAGTCAGACACGAACCTGAGCACGAGATCTCAATCACGACCACACAGTTCTCGAGTCCACAATCCAACAATGTCAGCGCCGCCGAGAATATCGACAAACAACCTTCCTCTTCCTATCCGGTTCTTCAATCCCACCCGTCTGCGCTCCTACATTTTCCGCCTCCCTCTGTTCACGCGGCTTATTGTCCTGGCCATCGTCGCGTTCTGGCTACTCGAACTCCAGACCGTCTGGAGCGTAATACAATGGGGCTCCTTAATACCGAAAGAGATAGGGTTAGGTACAATGTACAGACTGAATACGTTCACTCTGATACACCTGGGGTTTTGGCACATGCTGGTGGACACCATCTGTCTCGTGCCTTTGCTAGAGCGCTTCGAGGCCGAGTGGGGGACGTTGACCACATTGGCGCTCTTCATGGGTCGTAAGTTCTTCGTGTAGGGATCGGGAGAGGTTGAACGCGCTGACAGAGACTACAGCTTTGGGCCAGATACCAGCAGTTTTGTATCTAGTGTTTGACGGCCTCATTCTGAGGGACAACACTCCCGTGCTTGGATCAAGGTACGGGAAGACACCGCAGGCTCGAAAATACCAGAAAAGTGGCTGACCAATTGTCGACAGTGTATGGGTATTCCTGCTTCTTGCGTCTGAGTCGATCAAGACATACCGCGCGAATCCGCATCTAGAGTACGCACTTTCTGAGCAACTGGGATCAAAGAGAGATTTGCTAAAAGGATGATAGAATCGCCGGACAGAAGATTCCAACATGGATCACGCCACTAGCGATCGTGGTTGTTACTTCGGTGCTGATTCCCAATACATCCTTCCTTGGACATCTCAGTGGTTGTATTACGGGCTATTTGTGTATGTATCTTACTCCTAGAGAGAGGGCGATCGTGGTGTCATGACAACTGACTGACGGCGGAAACAGGGGGCCTGGGCTACATTCGCTTTCTCGCACCACCCGAGAAAATCCTCCGCTGGATTGAAGGAAAACTCAATCTTCTCGGCAGATTGCCTCATTATGTGTCTGTGGACCAGAAGACTTACGGACGGTATGGTGTTCTACCATCGAGCTCGACGGCTGGGCCGAGTGAGCATATGAGTCCGGTTGGATTGGGTTGGGTGGGAGGAACGGGAACTGGTGGGCAGAGACTCGGTCCTTGAACTTGACCTCAAGGGTTTGGGGTCTTTGGTTATCATCATCGGGTGGATCTATCATGGCATAGCGAGGGCTGAATACATTTTGTATTTTGTGAAAGGTTGGGTTCGCACGCATCAGCAGGCGCTATGCCCTGGAGTATATCGACTGTATCCCGAATCAATAGGGCTATGAATGCCAAAAGCGCAGCAAGTCCTTCTTCGTACACGTAGCAGCCACGAACACCCATAGGCTTGACGTTACAAGGGCCACAACTCACATGAAGCCTTACATGAAGGCCGCGGCGCGGGTAATCTTCGGCATTGAAGTCAGAAAGTACAGATTCCCTCCTGAATGTAGGATGTCCATGGGCATACCACACTATGTCTACAAGGGCCTTGCAGTGAAGCTCGATCTGGCAGAGCGAGGTCAAGATGGGTCTGATCCGTAAGAAAATCCTTGTGTTTCCAGAAGACTGAAAAACTGAGTTCGTGACAGGGAACTTCCTCTTCAACATCCGCAAAGACGACCCGCGACTACTTCGAATCCCTCCATACCTTTCTGCCCTTTGTATCCTCGGAG
This sequence comes from Vermiconidia calcicola, assembly GCA_035928285.1. Classification (NCBI taxonomy): domain Eukaryota; kingdom Fungi; phylum Ascomycota; class Dothideomycetes; order Mycosphaerellales; family Extremaceae; genus Vermiconidia; species Vermiconidia calcicola. The sequence continues at coordinate 329,548 of JAXLQG010000013.1, forward strand.
GCATCATATGGATCCTGCTTCTTCCTTTGGATGAATACTCGAGAAGAACATATATCTCCGAGAACGCGCTCTTACCCGGTCAAGTGCACACATACTTCGGTGGAAGCGAACAAAATGTCTTTCGGGCATACAGACATGAACTAGCCACGGTTCTGGACCCTCTCACCTCAAGTGACAATCACACCGTGACAAGGGACGATTTGCGGATAGCGGAGGACAACAGAAGTAACAAGATACAAGAGCTGTTCCGCAATGCTGGCTTGAAGACTGCAAAACAACGATACTCCTACACTTCCTCCGGTCGGACGTATGAGGGCGAGAATGTCTATGCAGTGCTGCATGCTCCTCGTGGAGACGGGACCGAAGCAGTCGTAATACTTGCAGCGTTGGAGAACATTGAAGGCGCTCTCAACGTCAACGGCGTACCGCTCCTCATCTCACTGTCCAGATACTTCAAGCGATGGTCACTCTGGTCCAAGGACATCGTCTTCCTAGTTACGCCAGACAGTTCGGCAGGACCACAAGCATGGATCGAGGCATACCACTCCACACATGACCCCGAGAAGGTGCAAGATCTTTCGTTGAAGTCCGGGGCGCTGCAGGGCGCAGTCTGCATAGACTACCCGTTCGAACATCGCTTCGAGACCTTTCACATTGCTTACGATGGGATCAACGGAGCCCTCCCCAATCTTGATCTGTTCAACACTGCTGTGACCATCGCCTCGGGTCAGATGGGCATAGGCACTTCGATTCAATCCCAACATGCTTACACCAAACCTGATACTCAAAACGCATATCCATCTCGGCTGCAGACTCTCGTACGTGGGATGTCGTCTCAGGCTCTGGGTCAAGCAACCGGTCCCCATTCCAGCTTCATGACCTATCACATTGACGCAATCACCTTGACAGCCATTGGCCAGGGATGGCAAGACGAAATGGTGTTCGGCAGGACGATTGAGAGTGTTTGCAGGAGTCTCAACAATCTACTGGAGAAGCTGCATCAGAGCTTCTTCTTTTACTTACTGATGCAATCGAACCGCTTCGTGAGCATTGGTACTTACCTGCCAAGTGCCATGGCCATCGCCGCAGCTTACACCATCATGGCAATTTATCTATGGGTCTTGAGTGGCTATGAAGTCATTCAAAAGCCAATGCCAGCTGCGAATGGAAAGATCGAAACCACGGAAAAGTCGAACAGCTTGCTTAACAAGACACCAACCTCATTGGAGACGCAGTCGAAGATTTCGATCGAATTCAAACCAAAAGACAGACAACTTGTTCTTCCAATCACTTTGGCGGCTACGATACATCTAGCGTCATTGGTTCCGCTATATCTACTCACACATCTCGGTGTGAGAGGTATGCCGTCAACTTTCCTCCTATTGACATTGCTCCTCCTCGCTCTACCTGTCATTCTGGCATCAGCACTCACAGATATGCCCAACAACACGACATTGCCTGCGTTTTCCGCCCCAACGAAAGAACAATACGTCCTGATCAAGTCCCTGAGTTTACTAGTGTTAGGTCTGTTCCTCACAGTCTTGGCTACATTAAATTTCAGTCTCAGCATGTTCCTCGGCATCCTTTGTATGCCACTTGCATTTGTCGACAGGAGTTGGTCTGGCGTTGTCGCGATACTGCAATATTTGCTATTGGTAATTGTGAGTCCAATGGGTCTTGCGGCCTCTTTAGTTGGGTACGGGCTCCTCTCCACAGGCAAGGACGATTTGCTGGTCGACTGGCTACAGAAGCTTGCGTTTGGTTGGAATATATGGGGAAGCTGGGGAGTGCCTGTTGGTATCATGTGCATTTGGCTGCCTGCGTGGGTGGTCGGCGCAACGCTTGTGGCAAGTTCTTGGTTTGCAACCGGGCATGTGGTGCAGCCTGTGCCGGCTGCAGTACAGACATCGACGGCGAAGGAAGGCGGATCATGAACGGGCTCTTCTCACCGCTCGATGCCCAGGGCCATAGCACTGACAACAGTAGACAATCATGCCGATCGAACACTTTCTACCGTTTCGTTGCGGTGTAACAGTACCATCAAACATGGTGTGTTGTCATAACTTTTGTGTCAAGATACCTGCACCAGCGGCTGCCCTTTCACTGCTTCATCTTGACCTCGCATTCATTTCTATACAAGTGACATCAAAGCCACGAGAAGTCTTTGCTTCGGAGGTAACGGTACATCTAACTCTACAACTTCTGTCATGAGTAAGTCTCCGAATGAGCGCTCCCTTTAAGCTCCATGCAAGTTTCAATTGCCGGTAGATCATGACGTGAACGAGCTGATACTCGCTACACTTGTCCATTGAGGCTAATGGATGAGGCGTCCGACGTCGTTGAACCCACCAGAGGCTTGTCTGGGACAAGGTGTAGGAAAACTCGTCGTTCTGAGCTGTCTACAACAGTACTGAAGTCTGCCGGATCCGTGGAGACGAGCTGACGACTTCACTTTTCCTTTCTTGCGGCAATTGCTGTTTCGCTCAATGATACCTAAGGTAGTGCTCGCGGTAGATGTGGTTCAACCATATATTCCACGGCTTGTTATGGATTTGTCAAACGAGGTTCTTTACCTTGTCGACCAGATCTATTACGACGGTTGTCTAACTTCCACGACAAGTAGCTTCAACTCCACAGTACGTTAGCACGGTTGGTGTTTCATTTACGGCTTCAGTCACCAAAACGGGCCAGACAGATGCCATTTCGTGCAGTTGGTGAAGTCACCAGAGCTCCTTGCCATGCTTGCAGATTCACCTGAACAGCTGTATTGATGCATGCCCCTGTGCTCCGCCCTTCCGGGTACTCTCACGGCATTGCGAAAGATATATCAAGACCCCGAGATCGCGGCCCATGCATCAGGAGCCGCTTGCCTACGGTAAATCAAACTTTACATACATCCCAAACATCTCCTCCGCGTGCTGGACAGCAGTCTCCTACCCGGAAACCCCTTGCCCAGTTCCGCCTATAATGGTTACCCTCATCCTTTTTGTGCTCGCAATCAGTCAGGCCTGGGCCGCTCCAGCTCCTCAACAAAGCAGCGCCGTGTCGAGCTATAGCAGTGGCGATGCTTACCCGACGCCCTCGGTACTGGGTCCAGAAACCAGTAACGCAGCAACGTCTTTAGCAGCCTCCAGCGCTCCCACTCACACGCTGGTGCCGAACCAGCAAGCGCCTGCTAAAGAGGGCTTGTTTCTTGATTTCTCCGAGACAGAGTATCCACAAGCCATCCGTGGTGAAAATGGCGGTTTCAATTTCAGCGACTTCAGCCGCGACTACGACCGTCTCAACAGCGACCTCTTCGCTCGACCTGGGACAGATGCGGGAAGCGTGCCAAACAGCAAGTGGCCGATGGGTCTGTCAAGCGCTCGCTCAGGAAGTGGCGGCGGAAACCCAGGTTGGGCACGACAACAAAATACCAATGAGATGCCGATCGCTCAGGCCATGGCCGGCGTGGATATGAGACTCGCTCCGAACGCGCATAGAGAGCTACACTGGCACTCGGCGAACGAATGGGCATATGTCTTCAACGGCAGTGCTAGAATCGCCGTGGTCAACGAAGAGGGCCAGACATACGTCGACGACGTCGAAGCCGGTGATCTCTGGTTTTTCCCAGCTGGCGTGCCTCATTCGATCCAAGCTAGTCCCGCGGGCGTCGAGTTCCTGCTCGTCTTCAGCCAGGGCGACTTCTCCGAGGACGCGACGGACCTCGTGTCCGAACTGTTCCTGCGCAATCCCAAGGAAGTCCTGGCCAAGAACTTCCAGACCGACATCAGCGACTTCGACGACATCCCCCAGGGCGAGCTGTACATCTTCAACGGTACGCCGTTCCCGCAGAACTTGACCTAAGTCCAACAAAGCGTCCTGGGTCCAGCGGGCATGGTCCCCGAGAACCGATCGTACACGTACCATCTCTCGCGCCAGGAAGCGATGCAGGTCCCCGGTGGGAGCGTCAAGGTCGTCGATCCAACCGTCTTCCCTATGGCGCGGAATTTCTCGGCCGCCCTGATCACCATCGAGCCCGGCGCCATGCGCGAGATTCACTGGCATCTATCGAGTGATGAGTGGAATTTCTTCCTGAGCGGGCGCGCACGCCTTACGAGCTTCTCGGCGCGACGCGAGTGGGACATTCGACTTCCAGGCGGGGGATGTCGGGTATATCCCCGTAGAGAATAGCCATTACGTGGAGAACGTGGGCGATGAAACCGTCACGTGTCTCGGGTTGACGCCGCCGCAGATCGTGAGCGATACGTTGCACCTCCCGCAGAGCCTGATTGATAGATTGCCCAAGGTGAAGAGGTGGGTGGTGCCTGGGAATGCGAATTATTCGACGACCAACTTCACGGATGCGAGTATGATGGAGAAGAGAGAGCCGAAAGGGTGGACGAGGAATGCGAAGTTGAGAGGCTAGAGTAGTTGGGGGCTGTGTTTGGGTTTGTGTTCCTGGTTGCTGTTGGAACTTCGGCGGTGTATGTCCGCTGCAGATTGGATTGGGCAGGGATAGGATGTCGTGATGGCGGGTATGGTGTACTCCAGCGGCGCTTTGTAGACCTGATAGAGAGGGAACGGATGGTGGTAACGGCTGTCATGGCAGTTATGGCCAACAAAGTTTGCATGGAGTGATGGTATGAGATTGGCAACTTTTTGGCACAGGAAATGATCATTTCGAGTTAGATCTCGCGACCTCCAACCAGAAAACGGACAATCATAATTTAGCCTGCGCCTTCTGCTTCTTGAGCTCCCTGTTCTTTTCCATCATCCGGAGCAGGGCATATAAAGTCTGCATCCGTGGCATCTCGAGCCCCTTTTCCCGTGCCAATCTGATGGGATTGCCGAGAATGACTTCCAACTCCATTGGCTTGCCGCTCTCCCAATCAAGCAGCATGCTTGGCTTGCTCCCGCTCTTGTTCCTTTGCGTCGAACGAAGGATCGCTTCTGAAGAGGCAAACGAGGGTGGAAAGGGCTTCCCCACGACCTTGGGTGCTGTGGAGAGGACTTCGTCCATGACACCTTTCAGGTGCGTGTAGAGCTCGGAGTCGCTTGCCATCTCTTCGTTGTTGCTACCGCCTGATAATACGGCGGAAGGGTTCATCGACGCGTTGATGGCGATCTTGTGCCACCGGACGAGTTGCAGTTTTTCGTGGGTGTCCGGGATAGCGTCTTTGATGCCACCGTTGAAGAGGAGGTCGACGAAAGTTTGGTTCTGCTTGGTCGCTTTGTCCTTCTCATTGGGCGAGGAAGGTGATGGGTCCGAGAAGTATGGACCTACGTTGATCCGAGTCCAGCGATTATGTTTGACGTGGCCGTCTGAGATTTGTGCACAGGAGGCGATTGTGACGGCACTGAGGATGGTAGATTGAGGAAATCTCTGGGCGTAAGGCTGTTCGACGCCCAGACCATTCTGTATCAGTACTATGGCTGTGTCTGGCGTGATGACCGGTTCGACGAGGCTGGAATCGTCGGAGACGTTGGGTAGTGCTTTTGTACAGACCACGACATAGTCCCATTTGACTTTGCTGTCACGGGCGGCTTGGATCGAGTTGAATGTCCGGGTCGGTCTCCAATTATAGTCACCATACTGAGAAGAAGTGATCTTGAAACCGTTCTTTGCTACGGCAGAATAGTTGGACCGACATGTGACGGATACATTCGTGTCTGGATTGAGGGCGACTTTGGAGGCGTAGAATGCTCCGATAGCCCCTGCCCCAAAGAATAGAATCTCAACTGGCATGCTTGTAGATGGAAAAGAATGTACTGATCGCAGGAGCCGTGCCGTGGAACGTTCTGAGCGCAAGCAACGAGACGAGCGGGCTCTGAACAGCATTGAAGAGAAGACAAGTTATGGGCAGAGACATGCACTCGTTGTAGCCGAGGCTGAAGTCAACCGGCTTTACGTTTATCCCAGGTGAAACCAGACCAGATTTAGCTAGATCTCTCAGCCACATACACAGCCACATGTTGATCGAGAGGGGACGCCCAGCCACCACCAGTTTCACCACGCATGAACAAGTCAGCATCAGGCTGACGAATATTCCAAGAAGACAGCTGAAGATCAAACAAGCATGTCTCACTGAGTCTCCCCTTCGAGTCCACGAGACGGGTCCACGCGCCTGAATATCTCTGTTGTCTTCAGCTGTTTGATCTGGCATGATTTTCTTCCTAACTTCCATCCTCGTCTTGTTCCAGTTCAACGCGTTGATAGTGACCCAATTTGTTCCCGAACTTCAACTCGATCATATCGACTTTAACATGGGAGACGGCCACGGTATACGATCTGTTGCCTACTATGTCAACTGGGCTCCGTATGGTCGCAACCATAATCCCCAAGACCTCCCTGCCGAAAATCTCACCCACGTCCTCTATGCTTTTGCCAACGTGAAACGTGAAACTGGAGAAGTTCATCTCACGGATCCCTGGTCGGATACCGACAAACACTACGATGGTGACAGCTGGAATGACGTTGGTACCAATGTCTATGGTTGTGTCAAGCAATTGTTCCTTCAGAAGAAGAGAAACCGCAATCTGAAGGTCCTGTTGAGTATTGGTGGCTGGACTTATTCTTCGAACTTTGCTCAGCCGGCAAGTACGGACCGTGGTAGGAAGACCTTTGCCCGGAGCGCTGTTCAATTACTAGAAGACCTTGGCTTTGATGGGCTTGATGTGGACTGGGAGTATCCGCAGGACCACACACAAGCTGAAGACTTTGTCAAACTTTTACATGAGACCAGGAAGGCTCTCGATGCAGCAGCTGCCAAGCGGCATCATACTCGGTTTTATTTGACTGTGGCATGTCCCGCAGGACCATCCAATATCGAGAGACTGAAGATTCCACAAATGGACCAATTGCTCGACTTTTGGAACCTGATGGCATACGACTATGCGGGATCGTGGGACCAGCGAGCGGCACATCAAGCCAATCTGTTCCCGTCGGGATCCCATCCTCAGCTCACACCATTCAGCACAATTGCGGCGATTGGACACTACACAAGACACGGTGTGCATCCATCAAAGATTGTCCTAGGGATGCCGTTGTACGGGCGTGCATTCACGTCAACTGATGGCCCCGGCCACTCCTTTAGTGGGGTGGGAGAGGGAAGCTGGGAGCAAGGAGTCTGGGACTACAAAGCTCTTCCCAAGTCCGACAGCCACGAATACCATGATCATGAGATCGGCGCGAGTTGGTGTTACGGCCCAGCTTCCAAGACGATGATCAGTTACGACACACCTGCATTGGTGGCGCAAAAGGCCGCGTTTGTTCGAGAATTTGGACTCGGAGGGTAAGTCGCACCATGAACCTTTTCGTATGGCTACAGGAACATTCGGGGGACTTCTGTATTCCTTGACACAGCTTACAGCTTTTCACTGCTAACAAAACTGCAGTGGAATGTGGTGGGAATCCAGTGCAGATAAACCTGTGGGAGGCGGAAGCTTGGTTGAGACTTTCCTGATGCACAGTGGAGGACCAAGTCGAATGGAGGAGAGACCAAATTGTTTGGAATACCCGGACAGCAAGTACGACAATCTGCGAAAGAAGTTTGAGTAGGTTGGCAGCTGGCAATGCGCTTGGCTCACGTCGTGTTCCGGGACGGCGGTGTTGCTTCAGAAGGAGCCCACTTACCTAGGTACATAGTAAGCCAACTTCCAGTCTCGGACGCGGTTTGAAGGAAGCACGTTTTTGCCTGACAAGAAGCGTCCCTTGCTGCACACCGTGACTGAACCATCGGTGAAAAGGAAGCACATCACTCTGGTGATGAAGCCGGCTCTCTGGGTCCCAAAAGACCGGGTGTGACATGGCGGATCGATCAGCTCCGCATTTGCTGTGCAGTTAACTTACCAGCAAGCAGGCACTGCTCCGTAGTTGGCCTGGTGGCCCATGATGGCCCCTATTATCCCGCTGTCACAACTTGCATCTCATCCACTGCTCGTGTGCCACGCACCTTCTGTGTCCTCCATCAGACATGAGTTCATGCCCTCCACGTTTCTCCTCCCATGGTCGTCTGGATTTCCGACGAACCGTTATGTACAGGTCTGCTGAACAACTTCTTGTCAGCCCGACTACGGATATTATGTCGGCTGATCCGAAGATCACAGAATTTAGCAGCCAGCCACAGACTCCATTTCGCTTGCAACCATGTCGAGATCACCACGAATCTCGCTTTTCCTCGTTTGATCTACTCGTAAGACACTACGGATACATGATGCTACTATTTATTATTGTCATGATTATTCTGTATGAGGACATTGTGGGTGCCATGTATGAAGTATTATCCACATTCGATGCCAAAAGCAGAGCACTCTGAGCACTGAAGCCTTACCAAAGACGCCTCTGACTTCATGACTACTATGTACTTTGTCCGTGAGGGACTCGTCATCTTTCAGCTTACTTACCTAGGTACCTGTGACATGCCAACCACGTGCTTGAGCGGATGGAGCGCAGCCAGAGACGAAGCTAAGTCTTCAAGCACCAAACTTCGCACGGTCTCGGCTCAGGGAGGAATTGACAAGGCGACAACATGCCTCCGAAAGCTTGCCCAAGTAGTCACTCGGTCCTTGACTTTTCTATAGGCAGCTAGATACCAGCGAGAAATTGGGCAAGGAGGACGTTGACATTACAACCTGGCTCGAGGGTTTGAGGCTGCAGGAGGATCTGAAACTCGGAGCAGACACAGCTCGGGACCCTGGCAGCCTTCCCGCCCTCAAAGCCAACCCCAGCAAAATGGCTGTGAAACCTGACACAGCAGCAATGCTCCAGCGTTACCCAATGCGCATGACACGCGCCTGTTGTGCAACGCCAGCAGCCTGCTTTTGTCCTCTTCCGCAGTGGCTTGCATCCAAGACGAACATTACCAGCACATTGGCCAAAACAAGCTTCTCAAGAACCAGGGTGAACAAGGCCATCGGATGATCAACGGACAAGAGTCGACGTACGTATACGTATACTCCGTAGAGCGTATCTGTCCAGCCCGACACTGATCTTCGCTTGTAGCGAAGAGGTCCAAGCTCACGAGCAACGAGTTGGCGGCTTATGTTGTGATTGGGTCGTGCCTGGATGGAGGGCTTGCCATGAGGAGCTCCTTGCATGTCACCAAGTCCTGACATACGAGGAGCATTCCCATGTGAGGCATGCAAATAGATTAGAAGCCGGCCAGAATGGAATGTGCAAATTTACTGGAATTGAATCAGGGCGGCCCATCATGGTCAGATAACAGGTACGCTACGATGTAAGTCATGGTAAAGAACCGAGACAAGGACAAAAGGGATATCGGCAAGAGAATCGAACAAAGTGTCTTGAAGCCGAGGAGGACTCCCGACGGAAAGATGCATAGGACATCCGTAGGGAAGATTGACCGTGATTGAGGTTGCGGAGTACTATGATAGAGGTTAGAGAGTCATGGAGACGCCCGTCCCTTCCGGTTTCTCTCATTGTCCAGCAATACACCTTATCTACCGTACATGGTACGTACCATCGTAGCATCCATACGGAGTACAGGTCACTTAGGTGTGTTATAACGTACCTAGGTATCTATGATGATAAGACAATTGGATAGTTTGGGCACTGGCCTGCTCGCTTGAAGTTCTATTGCTCCGTTAGGTACCTACTGACGATGATATGTGAATTTCTGTGCTACCCCTGACCCGAGGCAGATCCAATTCCTCCACACACCGTGACACACCTACACAGCTTGACAGTACGGGCAACTGACAGCTCCTCAGTACCTTACCTATTAGGTACCTGGGTAGTAATCCAATCCCTCTCATCCTCCACCATACCATCCTCCCTCCTCCCTCCTCCTCCTCCTCCTCCTCCTCCTCCCTATCCACAGTGCCACCCATCAATTGTCCCATTCTCTGGGTTCCACTCCAACACACGCTCGACGCCTCTTTTCTTCTCCACGCGAGCGACATGATGGCCAATTAAGCCTCCCTTGTGGCCTGGACGGGTTTGAGCATCGCAGCCCTGGCCCTGCATATCCAGGTTCAACTTCACTCACCCAAACGCTTTGATCCCCCTCCGTCGCTCCCTATCGCGGCCATCTATCTTCTAATTCGTTCATTATCGTGCCTGGTTCCTGACTTCTGATTCTACACCATCCTCCTTACCATCATTCCTCGCTCTACCGTTCGCCGCGACGACTCTCTTATCTCCTTCATCCTCCTAACCGCCGTCGACCATATCCTACCCGTTCTTCATCTGTAGTTGTCGCGCCCGAACCGGAACGAGCTCTCGACTCCCGAAACAAACACCTGCCCAACCAGTCACACTGCGCTCTACGACCAAGACCTTTGTTCACGACACTCTTCTTCTTCAGGCACAACCCCACCAGTTCCCTGAGCAAGCAAGACCCGTGTCTTGCCGCGATCGCAATCGGAATTATCTGTAATATCCTACGGGTGGAACCTTTGCTGCGTTTGGTCGACTTCAATCCTGCGAGAGAAAGAGAAAGAGAATTATACTGCTACAGCGCTGGTCGCATTGGGCCTGGACAACCCTGCTCAGATCAACATTGATAATCTTGCAAGATATTTCCTGGACACCTGGTTTTCAATTCAGCCTGCCTAATAAATTCGGAAGCGAAGGATTGTGCGTCGCTGCGGCCCATTCTGAAACACAACCAACGTCACAAACCACCGAGGCTTACATTATTTACTCGGCTTCCTCTCCTCTGCAACATATGAGTAGATGAGCTCCTCACTGCGTTCAGACGTCCCGCGACGTGTAAGCAGCGCGAAGGAGCGCACAAAATCGCATCGCAGCTCAGGCTCACACCGGAGCAAGACAAACGACATGTCGGTCGCAACCATGCTCCAACCTGCCTCACGAGGCTCGACCTCGACCAATTCATCCTTTGAACCCGTCAGCCGTCAGAACACATACGGGAGCCATGATGGTGCCCGCTCCCTGCGCCAGAGCAAGCGCGTTAGCATGACCGCGCTGTATGCTAGCATGAGCGCGAAAGATAAGGACTTGGAGATAAGTGATGATCTGGCTAGGGCGCAACGTACCCTGAGAGACCTCAAGGCGAAGATCTCGACCCAGTCAAAGAAGAACTTTGTTCTTGAGAAGGACGTTCGGTACCTCGACTCCAGGATTGCGCTACTGATCCAAAACCGTATGGCTTTGGAAGAGGTATGACTTTACTGTGCACCGAGTAGACATGCAGACTGACCATTTCCCAGCAAAATGAAGTTGCCAGCCATCTCGAAGACGCCGACGACCTACAAGACGGCTCGTTTCCCAATGACGAAAAGACTCAACGCTACGGCAACCTCTTCTTTATGTTACAATCAGAACCCAAGCACATCGCTCACTTGTGCCGCCTGGTGACCATGGCCGAGATCGACTCCCTCTTGCAGACGGTCATGTTCACCATCTACGGAAACCAATATGAGAGTCGAGAAGAACATCTCCTCTTGACCATGTTTCAATCCGTTTTGACACATCAATTCGAAACTACACCAGAGTACTCGTCCCTCCTGCGCCAGAATACACCTGTATCCAGGATGATGACCACCTATACTCGACGTGGGCCCGGTCAGAGTTTCTTGAAAGAGGTTCTTGCCGACAAGATCAATTCCTTGACTCAATTGAGCGACGTCGACCTCGAGATCAACCCTCTGAAAGTCTACGAGGCTATGGTGAAGCAGATTGAAGAAGATAATAATGGCGTCCTTCCCGAAGATCTGCCCAGGTCGGTGACGGCCGAGTTTGCAGCCGAGAACGCTCAGGTGCAAGCCATTATTGTGCCACGACTGAAGATGCTGACCGAGATTGCCGAAGGATTCCTGTCGGCCATCATTGATTGTTTGGAAGAGACACCGTATGGTATCCGATGGATCTGCAAACAAATTCGAAATCTCTCACGACGCAAATATCCGGATGCTCAGGACCAGGCGATTTGCACTCTCATCGGAGGATTCTTCTTTCTCCGCTTCATCAATCCTGCCATTGTCACTCCCAAATCTTATATGCTGATCGAAAGGGTGCCCGACGAGAAACCCAAGCGCACGCTGACCTATATTGCCAAAATGCTTCAGAACCTGGCCAACAAACCATCGTACGCCAAAGAGCCATACATGGCCAAGCTACAGCCATTCATCCAAGGGAACAAAGATTGCTGCAACAAGTTCATGCTCGACCTTTGTGAAGTGCAAGACTTCTATGAGAGTTTGGAAATGGACAACTACGTTGCCCTATCCAAGCGTGACCTCGAACTCAACATTACTTTGAATGAGGTCTACGCTACACACGCCCTGCTCGAGAAGCACAACACAGAGTTGGCCAAAGATCCGTCATCCCACCTGGGTGTCTTGCTCCAGGACTTAGGTTCAGCTCCGCCTCAGGTTCCTCGGAAAGAAAATCGAGCCATCGCACTTCCTTTGTACAGCCGGTGGGAGACATCGTTCGAGGACTTTACGCATGCCCTGGATATCACGCAAGAAGAGATCTTCTTCATGGAAGCCAAAAGCACGTTTGTACAGATCATGCGAAGTATTCCCCAAGCCACTGCGGTCATGCGACGACCTCTGCGCCTGGATCGTGTCGCTGAGGCCGCAGGGACACTGAAGAACGATGCCGTCATGGTCCGTAAAGGCATCAGATGCATGGAACTCCTAACGCAGCTGGCGGAGATGGGTGTCGTTGACCGCGCGGATGACTATGCTGTTCTACGTGATGAAGTCGACTCGGAACTCGCTCATCTTGGTTCGCTGAAAGAGAAGGTGCTCGAGGAAACAACCAAGCTGGAAGATGTCTTCAAGACCATCCGTGACCACAATTCTTACCTGCTGTCACAACTTGACACATACAAGAACTACCTTCACAATGTCCGAAGTCAATCCGAGGGCATCAAAAGGGGCAAAGCAGAAAAGGTCCGAGAGCTTGGACCGTACAAGTTTACTCATACCCAGCTGGAAAAGGACGGTGTTATTACAAGAAGCAATGTTCCAGAGAACCGGCGAGGCAATATCTTCTTCATGTTTCGCAGTCCTCTAGCAGGCACTTTTGTTATTAGCCTGCACTACAAAGGTGAGGTTTCACTACGTGGGGGAGTTACCGTGTTTACTGACTGGCGGGCAGGGCGAGCACGGGGTCTGCTGGAGCTGGATCTGAAATTGGACGACTTACTCGAAATGCAAAAGGATGGACAAGACGACCTGGACCTCGAATACGTCCAGTTTGACGTGTCCAAGGTCCTGGCCCTTCTCAACAAGCGATTTGCGAGAAAGAAGTAAAAACCAATCTAGCGACGAGAGATTTCCAGCCCGAGAGTACAAGTTTCGATTCCCACAGCACGAGCAGCAGGCACAGCTGACATTTTCACGACGACCACGATGCGAAGACGAAGCAAAAGCATTTTGGCCTAGACGACGTTGCCTGGACTCACCCGGAAGAAGATTGCCTCTTCTCCACCACTGTTTTAATATCACCCTATTTTCCCTTTGGTTTATTGTACCAACTCGGCGACCATGCAGCAGAGAACAGCGACTTGTACTAAAGAGCAATTGTTTTGACAGAGGAAGAGCGGGAGGCCGTGGATGGAGTAATCTTGATGGACATTGAAGCCTGGAGCGGGCCTTTTGAACGAGCAATTGAACTTGAAGATGAATTGGCATGGCATGGCATTGGAAGGATACCACTGTATTATATATTTAGGCGCGTGTTTATTTTATCGTTTTACAACCTTGCCAAAATATCTGTCTCGCTGTCCACTCCTGCAAGCGGCCTCGTGCGCTGAGTCCACTCGGTTGTTGCGTTGTTTGATGATTCCTGATAGGCTCTGGGCCAGTCTGCTGGGGCAGGCGTGGAAGCAAGAGGTCACCAGGACAACGAAATGGCCATTTCTCTGTACGAGGCCGGTTGCGACTGATCGGCCCAGGCACGCCCAGACAACCGATATCAAAGCTGCTAAAGCTCCTATTCGGTGTCCTCCTTCAGCAGCGCGGACCTGACGAAATCCACCTCCTCGGCAGTTCCGCAAGCGATTCCGGCACGTTCGTCGCAATCAGTCAGTACATGATCAAGTATGTGCTTGCCATCTTCAGTACTGATGGCTTTGCCGCCCGCGCACTCTACCACTAGCGCCATGGGATACAGTTCGTATAGGCGGCGTAGCTTAGCTTTGCTCGCACCTGTAACGGGTGACACGTAGACGCCGTGGCCCTTGACGAGCATATGCACGACATCTGGGACCAGTCCGCCACTGTATCGCAGAGTATACTTTGACTGAATGTAATGGTCGATGAGCCTGGCGTAGGCTGCGCTTTCAGCGGCGGCCCGCAGATTTGCGGGCGCACAGTACCGTGTTTTGAAGGGCTGCGAGGTGAAGTGGATGGCTGGTCGGACGAGCGTAGTATCGCCGCCGCTGCCGCTGATGCCGATCTCAAAGCAGATCCGAGGTTCGCCGGGAATATTGAGAGCAATGATTGTGGTGGTTCTTGGGCCGAGGACGCCAATGATCGCGGCAACCTGACTTTCGCGTGGGGATTTGTGGAGGGCGGAATTCCCATCCCAGATGCCGATGATCGTGCCTACTGTCCAATTGGCGCCGATGATAGAACTCCCATCTAGAGGGTCAAAAGCCACAGTGTATCTCTCGCTTTGGCCATCGTCGGACGCGCATGTAGTTGCCGTGTTGGATTCACTCGCTGGCTTCTCGACGGGATCCTCCTCACTACTGGCCGTCACCACCGAGGGACAGTTCGCCAGCGCCTTCCGGATGAGGTTCTCGGCGACGAGGTCAACATTGAGTTGATCATCGCCGAACGCATTAGCACTCCCGACAAGCGCTACCTGTTGTGATTGACGAAGCTTTTCTGCGATCTGAGCGATGGCGTCCGTGAGCGCAGGGATGACAGAGGTATATAACTCTGAACGTGTAGTGATAGCGATGAGAGATTGAAGATGAGTCTGGATCTGGATCGTCTTCAACTTGGGTTCAGCTTGAGTTGCCATGTTGCTGCTATTGGTGGAAGAAACACCAGGCTCTGATGGGCTCTAACGAAGGACCACACGTGACCAGAGGAAATGCACGTGACGGTAGGATTGGGCCCACCGGGCCTTAGTGGGCGACCCCGCACTTCTGTCTCTTGGTTGGCCTCGAAACTTGCTGCCTGCCCGGATATGACTATCATTTGTACGCTTTCACTGCAGCCTCGTGTCTCTCTCACTTCCTTCTCACTTCTCACTCTCCTTCTCTCTACCACCATCGATCGTTTCCTCATCATCCATCTCGCTGTATGTACGCTCTCGACTCGGTTCATAGGCATCTTCATAGGTAGCCAAGACTGTCCGTCATGACGCCCCCCACATCGAGCCGTCCGAGCCTTCCGGCCTTTGGCATTCGCGATCTAAATGGCCCAGAGGCTCCTCCGGGCGTCGTTCAGCTCCTCGAAGAGCAGTACGACACCACCATCGCAGCATATCCTGAAGCTCTGTTATCCTATGTCGACGACGATGACGGAGAGACCATCACCGTCGGGAGTTCTTACGAACTTGGCCAACGTCTCGAGGAGCCTGTCAGACATTCCACGCTGCCTGTCATCCCCGCACTCCGAACCTCGAACGAGTCCACCGAGAATGGGTTGATGCACATTTTTGATATCAAACAGACCAGTGCCAGTCTGTCTGTGTGGAGGGAGCACGAAGCATACACCAGCAAGACCATACGAGAGAAGACTACATCATCTGCAGGCTCCAGCAGCACCAGTCTAGCCTACCCGTCATTAGCCCCTCCTGTGGCCCCATCGCAAGTGGAGGCCGAAGGAAGCGACAAGACGGACAACCATATCAACGAGGTCGCATCCCTCGATGCCGATACTGTCAACCAAAATGCTGCAGAGGCCCAAGTCCCGGCACTACTACCCACCTCCACCTCAGTCTCCTCGGATAAAAGCCCCATTACACCACGAGAACATCACCTGTCGACCAACCTTGACAAGGCTTTCGCTGGAATATTCGGCAGCATAGAATCCAGACTCGGTCCGTTGGCTGATTTCCTCGAGACTACCGCAGATGGCCTTCGGAAACTCGCTGACAAGACTGCGAATTCCGAATCTTCGGCCTTGGAAGATGTACTGGGCGGCTTCAAAGACATCTTGACTCAGGTGGGAGAATTTGGACTTGGTGTCGCCGCCGTCATCAGCGAAGAGATTGAGAAAAGCAAGGCTACACTCACCAGTCCCTTGAACCAACATGCTCATCAGCAAATGTTCGAGCGACCAGCCGAGGCTGTACATGTCAGTCCTCTAAGTCAACACGCTCATCAGCAGATGGTCGAACGACCAGCCGAAGACCCAAGTCCTCAGCCGGAAAAGCCTCACGCTCCCTCCAAACCTGACACAGCGCGCAAGAGGGTCAGCTTCGATGCGTCTCCGTCCTCGGCACAGAAGCCAATGTCCACTCCGGCTCCTCAATTCCCCGTCTGGGTCCCCATCTGGTACACCCATAGCGAGGAAGGACAAAAGAGATCTATGACTCCTCAATATCCTCAACGAACACACACTTCATCTGCTAGACACTCCATCCTGGACATGGAATCCACCGACCCTGACTTCTCTGCTCGCTATCCACCGTTGCTTAGTCTGCGGAAGGCCAAAAGTGTGAATGAGTTGCATAATACGACTCAAGGTACATCGTCTTCTCAGTCCAACACAGCTTTAGGATCTGCTGCTGTTCGCTATCCCAGCCTTAGACAGTTCGAGCAGGAAGCTCGAGCTACTGTCGTCAACAAATCCCTAGCCGACTCAAAGTCTCGAAAAGATACTCCTTTGCAACCTGAGCTCAAACCTAGGAAGAATGATTCGTACAAGGCGCCTTCTGTTGAGGAAGACATTGATACAGAGAATTCAGCAACATCCCCAATCAAGGCCCCATCACTTCATCCGGACCCCCCAACACCTCTGCCTGGTGCTTGGCCAGAATTCAAGACTGAAGACATGTCCGCTCTACCCACTAATACGGCCCCGAACACTGAGACTGTGCGATCCTCGCAGTATGGCAAAGCTACAAGACCCCAGCAAAGTCGAGCCGGCACGTCTCAGCGCATGGGCTACCCCTCGAGCGCCCCGTACCCACGACCACCGGTCTTTCCTGACGCCCTTAGAGATCCTGGCTTCCCTAGAAGAAACCAAACCGTGTCCGGAACAAATCCTGCCGCCAGACTCAATGGACCTTTTGATCCTCTTGCTCACTATCCGACCCTGCAGCCTCGCCCCCATAGATCTCAACCTGACCTGCACGACCTTAATAGAATCGCGGAAAATACCTTGAACCACAAGCCTAGCCTGCCTGCTTTCTTCCCTCAGCGGAGTGCGACCGTCAACTACACTGACCGTTACATTCCGCGATACGTCTCGCCGTCCGTCTTCTTGGACCGTACGCGGGAGTATGCTGCGTTTAGGAAACATGTCAAAAACTACTGGGACGCTGATCATATGCCAGGCCCAAGCTATGGTGTCCGATACTTTTCGCCTAACAGCGCTCGTAGTGAGACTAGCAACATTGCGAACATTCCAACCAATCATCCAGCAGCGAATGCTTCAACTACCCAGCCTCTACGCGCCGTCGCCAGTGATGCATCCTCCAACTCTAACACCCAGAAGTCAGCACGCTGGTACCAGCCAGGGGCTACTGCCTTGCATAATTCAACCAATACATCCACTCTCCCAGACGAGCCTTTTGCGATACCGTCGTGTATGGACCATCTTCTGGGCCCCAAAACTGGAGTGCGAACGAACAGTTCCCAAACCTTCGTGGCCAGAGCTGCGCCCGAGCCGAATGCGTTCCAGCCAGCTCTTTCTCCGGCGACTCGTTCCCCGTATGTGCCTACAAGTTATGCAACACCACAGCCCAGCAGCCTAGCCGGCAGCTCAAGAGTGCCCCCATCAGTACCCTCCAGCTGTACAGCTGTCAACGAATGTATCGAGGCGCTAAAAGACATGGGATTTGGCACTACCAAAGACGAAATGACGAGGCTGCTCGCTGTCGCTGGTGCCACTGCTGGCAACCTCGAAGATGCCATTGACATGCTTGAGGAAGACCGTGAAGCTTCTGAGCAGTTAGGCTATGTCAGCGATGTCGCAACGAATGGATCAGCCAGAAGCGAGCAAGAGGAACTGGAGATCTGAGTCAACATTGGTTAATCTTTGGGAACCCGTGGTCCTGGGGGCGCCAGCCATTGAGGGGCTTCCGCGCTGGGAAATTTGCCTAAAACGAGCAGTCAACTCCCACGCGCACCAAGATTCCCTGGCCACGAGCAACGTCCGATCTACGATGTGTTGTGTGCTGGTTCTTACATTGTGCGTTTGGTGCGGCAAGGTCGTTACCTTCCACTGACTCTCTTTGTCGAGAGCACGATTTCCCTTTACAAAGTCACTGCGATGTCTGCAGAGGACTGAACTGAATAACGCCAATGACAATCTTCGGCCCATTCGCTCAACGGCCACCCGATGCTCCGCCGAAAGGGAAGAGTCGTGTTCGCAGGCCTGCCACCCGTGTTTTCAGCCCTATCATTATCATCATGAGCTCTTCAAATGCTCGTTGCAAATGCTTTCCTGTGCAATGTATCTCGGATATCTCAAGCTCAATGTGTTTGATGTTGTTCCCTATTCATCGGCGTGCGGTCCGCTGTCCGGGTCGGCGGTTGGATTCCCACAACCACCACCTAATGGAGACTGCAACAGTATGGGCCTGTCTTGAGCAGAACTATCGTTATTGCTATTCCGTATCGTTATTGTTATTGTTGGGTTTTCGGCTTTGTGCCGGCTTGCGGAGCCTGGTGCATGGTGCATGGTGCATGGTGCATTCCAGGAAACTCAGGGATATTTCTTTTCTGTGTTTGGGGAAATCGTTCTAGGACTCTATAGTGCTGAGGAGTATTTCGCACCAGGTAGCAATATCCTCAACGGATGGGAGATATGCAATGATGAATCAAAAACAATAGAATTGGACCCTCCTACATGTGTGACTGTCATGTAGCAAACCTGGAACTCTTTCACCGAAGGACAGTCGGTACCTGGGCAATGGACCAGTAAATACTGAGCACCATCCTTCCAACAAGACGGATTGACAAGGATGCAGATATCTTCAGAGACTCGACTTTGTACCCAATAGCTCTTAGTGCTAGATTCGATTGTGAAGACATCCTCAGGCCTGACATCGCCTCCTTCTTCTTCTCCTTCTCCTTCTCCTTCTCCTCCTCCATGTCCATCTCCGTTTCCATTTCCGTTTCGGTACGCTAAATTGTGCAAAGATAATTCAAACATGCTTAGCTTCGTCAACAATGATCTCGTGCTTTTACAATCGAGGATTGACACCTCGCTGTACAATAGTACCCCGAACAAGGGGAAGGTTGTCAAGCCATAAACGCGTGTGGTACCCTCTTGTACGTGTTCTGTTCTGCTCCCGACCACGAGCTCTTAGGGCGCGGCACCAGCCCTTGCACATACATAAATATATGCATGCTTGCATGCCATCGGACTGTGACACATCAAGAAGTCGTGCAGGACTGTAAACCTGGAGTCCGTAAACCGGAAATTTTTTATAGCTTATAAGAAACGCAACGCTCATGCTGATTGCATGGACTTCAGATTTTCCGAGACCTTGAACGGGGCCTCGGTTTTGCTCTTGATTTCGTCGACGGTCACGCCGTCGGCCAGCTCGATCAGCGTCAAGCCATGGGTGAAGTCGACATCGAACACGCACTAAAGAGATTCCAGAGATTAGCATGAAACATTCTGTAGTGGGACACCCTTCCCGAGCCCTGGAAAAGTCACAGACACGGGAAAGCATGGGAACTGGAAGGGACCAAAGACTTACCAACTCGGTGATGATTCTGCTGACGCAGGCGCGGCCTGTGAGCGGGAACTCGCACTGCTTCAAGATCTTTGCGTTGCCCTTCTTGTCAGTGTGTTCCATCAGGGCGACGACTTTGGTCTTCTCCGGGTTCGACACGAGATCCATGGCGCCGCCGAAGCCCTTGACTTTGCCGGGCAACATCCAGTTGGCCAGGTCACCCTTGGCGGAAACCTGCATAGCACCCAGCATCGACATGTTGATCCGACCAGAGCGGATCATGCCGAAGCTCTCTTCCGACCCGAAGCAACTGGCGCCCGGGTTCAGCGTGACCGTCTCTTTACCGGCGTTGATCAGGTCGGGATCCTCCTCGCCCTTTCTCGGGTACGGACCCAGGCCCAGGATCCCGTTCTCGGATTGCAACTGGACCTCGACGCTGGGATCGACGAAGCTGGGCGCGAGCATGGGCATGCCGATGCCCAAGTTGGCGTACATGCCGTTCTTGAACTCGAGCGCGGCACGCTTGACGATGCGTTCGCGCTTCGAGGCCGCGTCGCCTTTACCCAGGCTGTCCTTGACGTCGGCGCCTTCTTCTTTGCGGAACGTGAACTTTTCAATCTTCTTCTCGGC
This sequence comes from Vermiconidia calcicola, assembly GCA_035928285.1. Lineage (NCBI taxonomy): Eukaryota > Fungi > Ascomycota > Dothideomycetes > Mycosphaerellales > Extremaceae > Vermiconidia > Vermiconidia calcicola. The sequence continues at coordinate 349,967 of JAXLQG010000013.1, forward strand.
CGTGCTTTGGATCACGCTCGTGACGTAGATGCCCGGCAGGTGCACGGCGACGGGGTCGATCTCGCCGACCTCAACAATGTGCTCGGCCTCGACGATGGTGAACTTGGCGTTGCGGCCCATGGCGCCGTTGAAGTTGTTGGCCGCGAGGCGGAACTGGCAGTTACCCAACTTGTCGGCTTTGTACGCCTTGACGAAGGCGTAGTCGCCCGCGATGGCCTCCTCCATGACATAGCTCTTGCCGTTGAACACCTTGACGTCTCGTGCGCGGCCGAAGCTCGCGATGCTGCCGTCCTTGTTGTGCCGGAGCGGGATCTCGCCCGTCTGCACGACGGTGCCGAACGCCGCGGGTGTGTAGAAGGCCGGGATCCCCTTGCCGCCAGCGGCACAGCGCTCGGCCAGCGTGCCCTGTGGCGTGAGTTCGAGTTCGATCTCGCCGGTCAGGTATTGCTGTTCGAGCACCTTGTTCTCACCCACGTACGAGGCGATCATCTTGCGTACCTGGCGGGACTCCAGCAGTTGGCCGAGCCCGGCGCCGGGGATGCCTGCGTTGTTGGACACCGCCGTGAGACCGGTGATAGAAGGCGTTTTAGCGATCTGATCGATGAGCGTGTCGGGCACGCCGCACAGGCCGAATCCGCCGCAGAGCAGGGTCGAGTTGGACTTCATGTCCTTGATCGCCTCGGCGGCCGAAGGGACGATCTTGTTGATTTCATGCCGGCGCAGGGTTGAGGAGAAGGATCGTGTGAGGAGGAGGTTTGCCTGTGAGACACGGATTTGGGAATCAGTCGAATGGGACAGATTGGGCGGGATTGAGTAGTAGGGGGGCACGTTGGCAAGCTAACCTTTCGCTGGTCCCGAGTAAAGTATCGTGCTGTCCGCCAGCATTTGGTGCCGGTGCGGAGAGGAGATTCGAGGAACGACGACATGGTGGGTGGGGTCTGTTTGATTGGGAACGACGACGACGACGAGATGGAGCCAAAGGAAAAGAGGGAGAATAGAAACGGAGTATCGACAGGAAGGGAGATAGAGGAAGGAGGTTGAGGTTGGAAGTTGAAAGTTAAGTCGGCTTCTTCATGCTCCCAGCGACTTGTTAAGTTAAGTTAGTAACTATCCGTCCGAGTTCAGTGCTCGGCTCTGTAAAGCGGAGAAGAAGTCAAGGACGGAGGCAGTGGGAGGATCCCTGTTACTGTTACGGAGTTACCTGTGCGACTGTGGTAGGTGGAAGAGTGTTTTTCCCACATACGAGGTGCGGAAGAAAAGAACGGATCCGATGTGGAGAAGGCAGTCGGCCTCGGATCACGACCTTGACTCGGATCCTTCCCCTGTCACCCCTGTGTACCTAAGCACACCTAGGTAGTAGCCCCTACGTAGTACCTTAGCCCCTACTTGATAGGGAATAATGGGGGGGATGGGATGGGGTACTCTGTCGCTGGTCTTCGCAGTAACTTCGCTGAGTCTTGGACCGGGACAACCCGAGCATGCCAGTTGTCGTGCACCATCCATCATCCGATGAACATGGCTAAACAACAAGAAAATAGCATGGACTACAATACCGAGACAGAAGTCATGTAAAAGGTTCGAGGATTCAATGAATGCCCTATTCTCGCTTCCAGTAACCAATGTCCTAACCGACAAACTGGGTATCTAGGATGCTCGCTCCAACTAAAATCAATAACACCACCAGCGCCATGCTTCCATGCCAAATCAGTCCCAATCATCTCGATGATAGTCCTCATCGACACTCATGTCACTCGATAGATCACCTCCATCCTCAGGGCCTGCCTCGGGCTCGACAATTGATTTCGCAGACCAGCTCGCGCCCACAGTTGCTGCTAAACTTCCGCTCATCGTCCTGCCAGAGGGATCGATGAAATCACGATCTTGGGGTGATATAGTTTGTGGATCCCGCAGTCTCGCCCGTGCTGCTTCGAGTACACCAAAGGACGAGCTGGCTTCCGAATTGTCATCCGGAATCTGTCGGTCGTTTGAACTCGAGGACCATTGCCAAAGTAATCCGGCAGGTGCAGGTGGGTCATTGTGATCAGAAGACTCGCTCTCTGAATCCTCATAGAAATGGCCCTCGCCAGCGCTCGAGCTAGAGCTGGTAGCGAACAAGACGTAACTTGGTGGTGGAAGGCGAGATGGCTGAAGAGAAAGCTTCGTGCACTCCTCAGTCCGATACGAGTACTTTGCATGTTCACCTCTTCTTCCCTTTCCCTTTCCCTTTCCCTGGGCCTTGCGCTCCCCATCCCTGAGTCTGGATCTGGCAACCTTAACATCAAGAGCAAAGTTATCTTCTGGTCGGATACCGCCAATCCCTGACGCCTCGAGCTCAATAGGTTGCGTTTCATCCTCTCCGGCCGAGTTGACAGGTGCGAAATCCATCTTGACTGGTGGACATATGGCCGGCCAGCTGCTCAAGTGCCCGTCCACTCTGGCTGTGAAATAGCAGGCATTAACATCTCGCATGATCTCGTCTTCTGGCTGCTGTTCCTTGGCCAACCCCAAGACTTCTCGCCCTTGTTCAGAATCTAGAGACCGCATGTTGATTGGTGATCGGTCCCCACTCAAATCGGTGCAGAAATAGGGATTGCTATAGAAGGTTATCAGTCCGTCTGGAGCATCGTCCTTAGACCTGAGGCTTGAACGGCTCAAGGCGTGTGTAAGACTGTCGGAATCGGGCGACAAACCCTCATGCGAGCTTGAAGAATCCAAGTAGGAGTTGCTGGCTTTCAACGCCTTCTTCTTTCCCTTGAAGACTATGGGCTTGTAGTCAAAAGTGGAGGACTTGAACATCGATGAAGGCTGTTTGATAGCGGGGTTTGATAACGTCAAGGTGGACTCGACCAATTTCGACGTTGTAGTACTTGGCTTCCCTCCCATCCTCTTGTCGTCGGACATCGACATGGAGCGTTGTTCATTCAAATTGCTGGTGGCACTACCACTTTGACGACCACCCTCATCAGGTGTATCATCTGTGATGCGTCGACTGACCGAGCCTGGGCTTATCCCAAAGTTTGGCGAGAAGCCCTGCGAGGCATCGCCATTCCAGCGGACTTTGTGTCCGTCTTTGGAAAGTTCAAACTGAGTGCTCAACTGTCTGATGGCCTTTCGGACAAAGGCAGGGGTCACGTTGAGCGTGTGGAGTTGAGCCATGCTGATGAGCAGATTTAGGTAGATCCAGGGTTGTTGTTCGCCGTTCGAAGTCGGGCTATATTCGGATGACGACAGACCCAAGTGCTGGATGTACTTGAGATTGTCTTCGGCAATTTGTGCCCGATGAATATCGAGGTCCAGAGGCCGTGTTGGTCGTTGGTTGGGGGACACGGGGCGCTCTAGCGACCCTGGAGTTCCCGACGACGAAGACGCTTCTTTGTCGCTGGGTGTGTAGGGCGCTGTCTGTCGCCCCTGTTCCATGGCATCGAAATTGATCTTCGAGTCGGGGGGCAGCACAGGCGCTTCACGTGACCCTTCGACTTTGACTGTCCGGTTTTGTCGCCGATCTTCGGCACGGTCCGCCTTCGCGGCATCACGAGAAATCTTTTGCTGCTGAACGGGCAGGCTATGATCTCCAGAATGGGCCGTCTTTCCAGTATACAGTTGTTCCAACCTTTGTACCACCAGAACCATCTTTGCGCTGTCACTAATAGACATAGTATTCTGTGGAAACAAGGCATCGGGAATGTCGTGCAGATAGTTCTTGATGTCCTTGTCCTTCTTCCGCTTCGACACCGGCTCACGGGACATCGCTGTTCCAGAGGAGGAATTCAAGCCCGAGTTGGAGACGGAGACATATCCGGAATCCGTGTGGGTATGCTCATGTTTCTGCCCAGCAAGAAGGCTTGTCCCGGGGCTCGGGAGTGACTTGTCGACGGGCACATATGAACCGTGCTGTGTCGGCGACGCTCCGTTCAATCCGTGCGCAAAGGTCTGTAGCAGTTGTTCCAATTCTCTTTTCTTCTCCGCAGGCAACCCATGCAACCGAACTTCGATGATTCTGTCGGGGTCTGAGGAAGAGGAACCCGGACGAGACTGCCTGTCTCTGAGGAGAGTCTTCAGTCTTTTGTTCTCTATGGTCAAATCGTCGATGACACCACGTAGTTCATGCCTCTCATTGTCGTCTTGGGCTCGCTGGCCAAAAGTTTCGCCAGCAAGCGACTGAAGTGGGCCCGATTGATGGTAGCTCTCCTGTTGAGCCATGAAAAAGGGGGATTCATCTGAATCATTATCAGCAAAAGAATCAAGGGCCATGTTCCTAGATTACCTTCATGTTTGTAAACCTTGTTACGCGATGACTCTACGTTCCGATTGACTCTGTCAAACCATTTGGCTGCGCTCTGATCACTACTCGAGTCACGGCTTTCGCCAGCGGCAACTTTGCAACCCGCAGCTTGAAGTGCGGATTCTCCACTGCCTGAGCCATCGGAATTGTGTTCAAGTTTCACCCGCTTACTCTTTGGTAGAGATTTGGATTGTGATGGATGCGTACGGCGAGGGTTGGGGCTGCTGATGGAGGAGAAGGAGCGTTTAGGTGATGGTACCGATAATGGTGCAGTGTTGGGCATACTGCGTCATGGCATGGGACCGCGATGCTATGTCAACGCGAGGGAACGATGGGCGGTGTACTGCTGCTATATAGATAGTTGTTCGGCCTGAGGACAGCGGCTGGGGGTCTGGTTCTTGCTAGTCAGGTCGAGGTGGCTTTCCTGCGCTTTCTTGCGTTGTGCAGGGGGTTCGGGTTCGGTATGGACTGGTCTCGAGGGTTTCTTGCTGCGTTGGGGGTGTTATTAAGGCGACGAGAAGCTGTGGTTAGATGGCGGATCGGTGTGGGCTGAGCAGGGGAAGCCATTTTGTCTGGGTGGGTGTCGTGAGATCGGATCGTAAGTTGTGTGTGGCTCGATCTCGAGAGCCTTAGCAATTGTCTGTAAAACCGGGCTACAGATCGGCCATTATGCTGAGATCTAACAAATCCGCCAAGAATGAGGCTCGTGATCTAGACCTTGGGCTTGAATCGAGACTGTGGGTCCCTGGAACATCGACGATTCCTCTGCTCTGTCCACGTGTCTGTCCTGTGATTGGTGCGGAGTTCGGCTCCTCATAGCGACTGTATGGGTGATTGAAGTGACTGAAGTTCAGACAGACATCGACGTGCATCGATCCTGTGTACTTCATCGGCTTCCACCAGACAAGACTCCGTTGATTCATGAATGACCGGGGAAATGTTCCAGAACTTTACCTCCGTACGATCTACATCTCGATCAGAAGTCCCTCACATTTCCTCCATTTGAGCCAACAAACATGCCAAGGTCGATTCTACCCGTGTCGCTATACAATAATCGGCGATGATACTCGCAAGCGCAGTGTCACTCCCTCAGCATTCGATTGGGTGTCCCTTCAGACTTAGCTTGACCCTGAACGCGTGGTAGGTGCTGGTGGTGCTGGTGGTGCTGGTCTCCCGCAAAGGACAATGGCCTCCAGGATTCACTTTCCGCAAGGCTGATGCTGTTCTTCGATTTCAAAGTTTAATGCCCATCAACATCGCATTCTTTTTCCATCAGAGTTACGAGTACTGTGCGTGACTGGCTGACTGTGGTACTTTACTTCATGACACGATGATTTCCCTAACCCTACAGGCAACCTCCACGAGGCCACGGCGTTGTGCGATGATGTTGATGGTCACGACACAGGATCATGATTTACTTGGCCAGCCAGAGTTACTCCTCGGTGTCCTGGTTAAAACCCCCCCTTTTCTTGTCCAACACGCTCGCCATGTACTCGACTAGCTGAATTCTGTGCTCGAGCCGTCACATGGATACACTCATGATTGTCAACTCGAAACAACTGCAGCGGTCCTCCTTAGTACGCGGAGTATTCTTCCACCCATTCATGATTTGTTCCGAAAGGAAATTGCCAATGCTTGGACAACTTTCGAGAAATCAGCATTCAGGACCACTACAAAAGTCCTTTGCCGGGCCACTCTCCATGAGCTTGCCGTCGATGGTTTTGCAACTGACTCTTCTACGAGTACGGAGACCCGACAGATTCTTCTTGGGGATTCAAGCTCGTTTAAGATCTTCTTCCACTGAAGCTTATCTACCCTGCCGAATACGAGCCAATGAGAACTCTCCTCCTGCGGCGATCTGAAGCATTTCATTGGTTCCTTTGGCGTCCGCAGAAAATTTCAGCCGGCCCCGTTGCAACTCTGCCTCATAGATCGATCGTGTGTGATCGTGAGCTCTACTACTACTACGAGGTAGCACTCTAACTAGACATGGAAAATCTTTGCGGTCGACCATTGAAAATGCTCAGAGCAATCTCTAAACTCGCCATCTGGAGATATGCGTCATTGAAAGCTAACCACCTCCATTACAGCTTTTTTCATCACATTTCTTGCCTTGCGTTTTGCCTATACTCCATACAGATGCATTGATATCTCAGGCTTCAGTGTTGCAAGGATCTGACTTTTTTGCGCTTGCGGCTTCACCGTCCAGCCCTAGTCCGTGAGGTAGGGAGATAGCAGAGGGGCCAACATCTCCCACGAAAGAAACAAAATGTCCGTTGCCAATGCTGGCATAGCTGCCGCGGCCACAGGTCCGCAAGCAGAAGACGCGACGCGGGACCCCGAGCTGAATGGTCCTGGTCTGGAGGATGCCGAAGAAGAGCGGCCCATCGCACCAGATCAATTTGACCCGCGATACGAGACCACCAGATGGGAGCGGTGGGCATACTACTGCTTCTATATCGGGAACAATGGATTGACCCTGTTCAATTTTGCGCCAACTTCCTTCCAGGACCTTTTGTACGAAGCTGCTGGTGACGCTGGGCGATTGCAGTTCCTCGGCGCCTATCGAACGATCAACAGTATCGTCCTGCTTTCGAACGGCATTTCCTTCGCCATCCAAGTGGTTTTGTTCCTCTTCCTTGGCAGCATGGCCGACTATGGACGATGGCGACCCTGGATCTTGATCTTCTGGTCCATCGTCGCCTTCGCCCTCGGTTTCGGCTGGCTGGGCGTGCACACCCAGGACAAGTGGCCCGTCGCTACAGGCCTCTACATGGTCGGCTTGATTGCGTATCAGATGTGTATTACTTTTTGGACGGCTGCCTTCCCAGGCCTGGCCCGTAACGAACCAGAGATGCGGAAGAAGGCTGAGCAGTACGAAGCTGGAGAGATCACTCGCGACGATTACGATTTTGCGGACATGATGCAGAGAAACAAAATTTACAATGTCGCTTTTATTATGCAGAGCGCCGGCGAGATCATTATCCTGGCAATTCTGGTTGGTATCCTCTTTGCGCTCGACGTGAACGCCAGCGCTGCGAACAACTTGTGGGGTCTTTCGGTGCTGATCGCATATGCGACCGGTGTTTGGATCTTGCTCGCCATCCCCTGGTTCGTCCTGGAGAAACGGCGTCCCGGGCAGACGCTGCCACCTGGGATGAATCTGCTTAGTGTAGGCTTTTGGAATCTCTGGCGTGCTCTGGTGCAAATCTGGGAGTTGAAGCAGAGCTTGTTATATCTGATCGGTACGACCCCTTCTCTCCCCGCGACCGTCAACAATGATGTACTGACCGTGTTGGATAGGATATTTCCTACTGGGCGATACCCTGAATACAACAGTCACTGTGATCGCCACGCTGCAAAATTCGGTCGTCAGCTATAATACCCTGACTTTGACTTACCTCCTGATTGTCGGCATCGCAGCCCAACTCGTTGGGATTCTCGGGTACTGGCTCATTCAGAAACGCTTTGGTCTTAGCACCAAAACCATGTTGGACCTGGTCATGCTAGGTATTCTCCTGCTGGACGGTTGGGGCATGATCGGCATCTGGACAAATAAATTCGGCTTTCACAATGAATGGGAATTCTGGCTGTACCAGACCATATACGGTCTCTTCGTATGTCAATGGTACGCATACAGCCAGACCATGATCAGCGAGGTAACTCCGCGCGGCAAAGAATTTCTATTCTTCAGCTTGTACAGCATCGTCGGCAAGACAAGTGCCTTCATTGGACCCTTGGTTTCCAGTGCCATCATCGACGCGAGTCCTACTGGGAACGCCAGTCTGCCATTCTACTTCCTGTTCGGTCTGAGCTTGTTGAGCTTCTTGCTATTGTTCTTCTTTGTGGATTTGAAGAAGAGCAGGAAGGAGCAAGAAGTATTCTTGGCCAAGGAGAAGGCTGCAAAAGATCGAAGAGCAAGTGTCGTTCTGTTCAACCAAGGGAGACCGATCGAGGATGGAAATGCTGACAGCGACAAGAGGGTGCTGGCCCCTGGAAAGACAGAGGGGGGTTCCAACCACCGTACTCGGTCTGACAGCTGGAAGAGTTGAGAAGCGGAACAGGTCAAGACGTGACAAGAGAAAAACGCTAGGGAGGTGAGCTCTGAGTGGGAAGCAAAGGGGCCTCGTGCACTACACTTCCACCGTAGCGCTTCGCGAGCAATTCGCGAGCATCGCGAAGCGCTTCTTCGAGTTGTCGAGGGAATACGTGTAGCGGACGTTTGATTGCGCCTGTGTTCGAGGATACCATGGAGCCTGGCACTGCCTGGGAAGGGGGTGCGAAACCTTATCCGCGAGCACGGCGAGGTCCAATCAAGATCCAGAACGGGACCACTACGGTACTTGGTAGACCCACACAGTTACTCGTCTGGCTTCCCCCAAAGGCTCTACGGAGTAGTAAGATTCCACCTCTCGTTCTATCCAACATATCAACATGAACACCTCCTGTCTCGACACTCTTCGGACTCTGACACGGACCGCAGGCTCATGCTCCGCATCGTCTCCCCTAGGGTCAGGCTGCCGCGTTTCTGCTGCTTGGGAAGCCATGGGCTCCATCAAGTATACTACTCGTAACGTATTTTGTCTTCCGATGGTGGGTCGTTCGTTCTCATAGCCACACTCTTCATTAGACCTTGTACTCTTGCCTCTTCATGGTACAAATTTCGGGCATATATAGACAAAGACCTGTGCTTCTTTTTTCGACTTGGGTTCCTGGCCTCGTGTGAGGTTGACCGATCCAACTGACTGAGTACATCGAAACACATCCTTTGCGGCTGAGCATCCATTCTTGTCTTGCCATCTCCCATACCGGGCTTCATTCAGCCACCCGATAACCAACGCCCCTGTCGCGCGAAAGCCAACCTCTTCAGGTCAATCGGGGTCATAAGTTGTCCAGGAAAGGCCTGTGCAGTGCAGCGGCTCAAGAGAATGGCCCCTTCCAACACGAGGCGCGATACTCCTTCCCCAGACGAGATCGATCCGTACTCCTACAACCCATCCTTGGCCCTTTCCATCATCTTCACCGCCATCTATCTCATCCTCTCCGTCTGGCACATGTACCTGAGCTTGGTGTACGCGCGCAAACGACCAATCCGGCACAAATACACCATCTGCCTGTTCGTGGCTGCCGTCATGTCGTTCGTCGGATGGGGCATGCGCATCCTGTCCATCGAGTACCGACACTCGTGGCCCATGTCCATCATCTGGTACGCCTGCTCACAGTCGTGCGTCGTCATCGCGCCAGTCTTCGTTTGTGCGAGCTTATACCTCCTCCTGACGCGGTTGATCCGTTTCAACCTTCCTGCCGAAGACAAAGCTCAAGGGGGAGGCGGCGGCGGCGCTGGTGGTGGGAGAAGTCCCCAGGTGTTCTTGGGCCTGTCCCCAAAATGGCTCGGCTACCTGTTCCTCATCTCCGACTTTACCAGTTTCAATACGCAAGGTGGCGGCAGCAGCATTGCGGGTGCAGGAAGCTGGCAGGGCACTCTGCGAACGATCGGGATCGACGTCATACTCGTTGGTCTCGCATTACAGGTTGTCACCTTTACCGGCTTCCTTGCCGTCTTGGCCATGTTTCAAAGCCGGGTCAACAGCATGAAGGATGTCAGCTTGCAGTCGGGTGCGAAGAAGGTTATCTTGGGAGTCTGGATTGCTTCCATTCTTGTACAGGTTTGTCTCCCCCTTACCTGTTCCTCTCTTCTGATGGTTTGATGGTACGGCTAACACGGTGTGCATTGTGAACACAGATCCGAACCGTCTTCCGTCTTGCCGAGTTCGCGATGGGCGACCACGGATACCTGATGACCCACGAATGGTGTGTTTATGTCTTTGAAGGAGGGCCGATGGTGATAGCGACCGCCATACTCGCGCTGTATCATCCTGTCATATACATGCAGCAGGTTTCGCACGGTGAAGTCAATGATGCTGGAGTCGCATTGGAGTCCAGGCTCTTGCGGATGGGGAGCCCACAAAGTCCGGGAACATATTAAAGAGCCTCTGCCTCTTCCCCTGGTGTTGCTGGTGAGCGCTCTGTTCCTTGATCCATAGCGCATTGTCTTACATTCAAGAAAGGTGGTTCTTCTTGTATAAAAAGAGGACTGACACCATGATGGCGCTGGTGGTACCGACGCACATATGAGAAAAGTAACGACTTTGCCGGGAATGACCGGTGGTTTGGTAACCTGGGATGGTGCTCTGAAGATTAGAAGGGACATAATTTTTGGTCTTTCGGTAGTGAACAGATACCGGGTGGGTGCTTTGATCAGGAAGGTCGCATTTCCTCTGAACGCCGACCTCTTATTTCTTCGGCCACACGCAGCATCATTCCTAGGAATGTCTTCTCATATGTGCCATCGTTATTACCGTCCTAAGCATGTCTGCGGCTAACAGCTGGCAGGTCGAGACTAGCTGCAATCGACTGTCCGTATATGATAGATACCTCTCTATCGATCAATGAGTGGCCGCATCGATGATTCGTTTCCGGACTTCGTCGTCAAAGGCCGTCCCAGCTCCGTCCTGAGTTTCCACACTCATTGAAGCGTCAACAGCAGCCTCATAAGCTTTGATGACAGTATCTTCATCGACCCTGACGCCATTTTCCGCAAGTATTCTGATGCACTCTGCGATCCGTGCAATTTCCCTCCGTGTTCCTTCCTCAATCTTATCATTCTGGCTAGAATAGATTGCGCTGCTGACCACGTCGTCGAGATTCGAGATGCTGACCCCACCACTCATCCTACTTTGATCCTCGGCTTGTTCGAGATGTTTGCTCAACCAGATGTATCCATTCACTCCAAGAATGATGTCGACGTCACCCCCTCCTTGCGCACCGCTGTTGATGGTGAACACCTGTCTCCTGCTGCGGACTACACCACCACCGCCGCCGGTGCCAGTGACGGCCAGAAAAGTGCCATTGCGCAACTTGCCGTATTTCAGACTTCGAGTGTGCAAACTTGCAGTCCCGTCACTGCTCCCGACTTGTTGAACCTCCGCGACCAGTAAATCTCCTTCCTGAAAGTAATTTCGTATCTGGAGTTCGTCGGCAGTCGTTCTTCGTCGCAGGACACCACCCGGCAAATTTATGGAAGAGAGAGGTAGTTGTGCCAGTAGGGGAGCTGCAACGTCCACTTTCCACCGATTCTTCTGAACCTCAACGATTCGTCCGACCACCAGATCGCCTATTTCAGGAGTGTATCTCGCTCTTAGAGGTGCGACGGAAAGGAGCTTGTTCGTTTGCCGTAATGGTCCTGCTAAGGTAGCGGTCATTGTTGTCGAGGCATCGCTCGTATAAGTGCCATGTCCTCTATATAACACCGTCAGTACAAGGCGCACTTGCAGAACCGTGCAATCCAGTCCGTACCTACCTCATCCATTCTGTCTCCTCGGTAATGACTTCACCTGGAAGGACCATTTTTCGCGAGCTTGAGGGCGACAGTCGAGCACGTTTCAATGGTCGACCATCGTCGTCATACATCGACACGTCGCTGTCGGATGGGCTGTCGACATCGTCCAAGGGATTACCCTGCACCACTACCACATCTTCCTCGGGATCTGGAGGAAGTACAGCGAGACCCATTGTAAATGTTGCGTGTTGCGAGAAAGCATATGTAACTGACTCTCTTCTACGCCAAATTTCAAGACCAAAAGATTGTACACGATGACGGGAAAACCTCGGCCTTTCACGTGTCGATAAAGATCTTGGCGCAGCCTTATCGCAAATATCCGGCGTTGGCGCTGAGGTCATACAAGAACTTGAACGACATTCCTGACTCCGTATTTTACGACAACTTCATCTCTTTGATATATTGAACCTGCGCCTTCTTAGTTCAAGACATCGCATGATCGCAACGGAGCAAGAAACATGGTTCGCCACAAGAAAGACAACTCGTCCAAGGCAAAAAAATTCTCCACGAAAGCTCGACACACAGCACGCTCTTCAGGACACGGAGGCGAAGACGGTGGCGCTAGTGAGCGTCCTCCGTTCAAAGCAGCATGCTGGGATTTCGGGCATTGTGACTCGAAAAGATGTAGTGGGAAACGACTCATGCACTTTGGCATGATGCGTGAACTGTCCATCGGCCAGAAGCACCATGGTGTCGTCATCTCGTAAGTCCAGATATTTCTTCACTGCCTTCCCCAAATCTCCTCTGCCAGTACCGGTTGATTGACAGGCAACCTCATGCAGCCCGAACGCAAAGCGAGTCTTATCTCCCGCAGACAAGGACTTACTGGAACAATACGGCGCGGCCGTAGTCGAATGCTCATGGGTCCGAGTCCAAGAAATCCCCTGGTCACGCATCGGTGGCAAATGTGAGCGTCTCCTACCATATCTCGTGGCTGCGAATCCCGTCAACTACGGCCGACCGTGGCGGTTGAACTGCGTCGAAGCACTGGCCGCGTGCTTCTGCATCTGCGGCCACCAAGACTGGGCCGAGGTCGCGCTGCAGCATTTTTCATATGGCAAGTCGTTTCTGGAAATCAACTCGCAGCTCTTCAAGCGATACGCCGCTTGTCAAGACGAGGACGAGATCAAGAAAGCCGAGGAGACGTGGTTGGCCAAGCTGGAGAAGGAGTACTCGGACAGCCGACTCAAAGGACCGACCGACGACGACGATGACTGGGCTGGAGGCAACTTAAACAGACGAGAGGTGTATGCTTCAGACGAGGACGAAGACGGAGATGATGACGAGGACGGGAACTCAGAAGAGGAAGAATCGGAAGACGAAGACGACAGCACATCACATCAGCAAGGCGTGCCACTGGACTTCCCGCCGGATGAGGACGACGAGGATGAAGAGGCGGAAATGGCAGAAATCCGCCGCAAGATCTTAGCATCAAAGCCCTTCTCCGATTCCATCCCGTCGGCAGCGGCAGCGGCGGACCGCAAGAAGGAGCCGCCGCAGCGAGACGATAAGGACGTCGACAGCAACGCCGAGATGCTGACTACAGAACCTCCAGCAGCTGCACTTGCAGAGTCCGATGCAGAGTCTGGCTCGGGCGAGGAAGATTACGACGACTTTGACCAAATCGCCAACGCCACGCCTGTGACAGACCGGACGGGCATCGTTGCACGAGAAAGACAGAAGAAATTGGAGCAAGCCAGTGCCTCGTTCTCGAGGACCATAGTCTCTGCGCCTAAGAAGTGGTAGTCGTAGTCTTCCAGGTACGCAGTAAGTGGTCTTGTACGGAGTACTCACGAGTCACGATGTCCCAATCGCCAAACTACCCGTTGGTATGCCCGTGAACAAAATCAGCGGGCACGCCCATTACTGCTTTCAACTTTCCGCTTCCACTTCCACTTCCACTTTCACTTCCACTTTCACATGGCGGACAACAGAAAACAGAGAGACCCAATTAGGTGCCCGTGCCCGTGCCCGTTGTCCTTTTGCCAGCAACCTGCACTGCACTGCACGTTAGGTATCTCACCATCCTTCCTATTCGTACGAAGTAACTACTGTGTGCCGCTGCGCACGCTGTGGTAACTTGTAGCTGTAGCTGTAGCTGTAGCTGTATGGTTGTCGGAGTTGATGGTACTCGCTGGGTGCCTGTGGAGTCGCCATGTCGCATGTCGCCATGTCCCAGCCCCCGATGGGAAAATAAATCCGACAACCTCTTGTACTCCGTACCTAACGGAGGTACTTTACTTGGAGCCAATGAAAAGACCCGGAATGCTCCGAATGCTTGGATTGGTGTTGGTGGTTGGTTGGTTGAAGAACTTCATGGTACGAGTTACAGTACCTAGGTACCTACCTGCACGTACGTACCTGTCACCATAACTCCGTACCATGCTCGTAGTAGTACCTACCTAACCTTGCGAGAAGGAAGCGCTGCCCACGCTGACTTCGGGAAGCATTGCCGTCTCCGCTACGGCTGTCACTGCAGTGGTGGTGGTAGCCCGGACAGAATCGAGAGAGTGAGGTGTCGTGTGTGTGAAGAGTGGCAAGTCCAGTCTTGTGCTCGCGTAGGCCCGGAGATTTGAGACGGTCCTGTCCTTACCCATGGTCTTGAGCATTGCCATGTTAGGTTTCCGGTGGGCGAAAGTTGGCATGTGGATGTTGATGTGGATGTGGATTGTGGGATGTTTCCTTTCGATCGCAACAGAGTAGCGGCGATCAGAATTGACGATTTCGCCCGACTAGAGGTCGATCAATGCTCTACGAGGTAATATCTCCATGGAGTACGGCGAATACGTCCTCGCGGGTGATTAAACACGGAACACTACGAGTACGAGTATTGTTAGGTCAGAGATACGAATAGAAGGGGGTTAATAACCCTTCCCGAGTATTGTGTAGAGCCTCCAGTGAGACTCGTAGGGGATAGATCGCTGCACGATTATTAACCCCCATGCAAGGTGAAGATCCGGTGGCAACGAAAACCCTCACGGACCCTTCATACAAAGTCAATCGGGAAGACCCCGGACGCTGGACACAGCATGAGATGCGTGTCCAAAGGAGCTGGAGGCGAAAGATCGTAGGTCGTCCACGTCCACGACCGAATGGTCCCTTCTCCGGCACCCGAGGTCAGCTCCTGTCAGGGGTAGGATTTGGCGAAAGTCCCTTCCATGTCACTGCCAGACCGCATTCAGGTCGCTGGGTTCCCCACGGAGCACGACACTGCGGCTGGTATTTGCGGTTTCAAGGTAGATAGGCACCATGTCCCACATACTTCCAGAGATACTTTTGCATCCGCTTTGTCTCCGTACGTCCCGTCCATACAAGACCCCGTTGGCGAGTTGTTGAAGGTTTGTTCGTACGTAAAAAGATCTGCCCGAATATGGAGGATACTGTCGAACACATCGCGGAGAAACCAGATTGTAGTAGTTTGATGATTTTGGGCTGTCCAGAACGATGTCCTAGCTGGATCGTCGAGACTGCGCCTTGCCGAGAGTAGATGGCGCCGTGTAACACGAGAGCCTCAAGCAACCACCGCGCAGGAATCCGCACTTATTCTGTGGTACTCGTACGAGGTACTACTTGCAGGCATGGAAACAAAGGCTCCACCCCTGCGAGTATTCACCCCTGTCGTTCTTTCTCTCCGCCGTCAAAAGTCCAGAGATAGGTGGTTTGAGTGAGGGCTTCTCCAGGATATCCAAGAAAAGTGAACGTCCAAAACATGCCGCAAAGGCCTGCATTGCAGAACTGCACAAATTGTCCGCGTGCTGACATGAAAACGAGCGCTAGCCTCCTATCACTCTTGTATCTCATGTCCGGACACAAAAGCCGCAAGCCCTGTACTCCATGACACAACGAAAAAGGTGGTCGAGAATTAGACGGGAGCCACTGATTGATAAGCTGCAGCCAGGGAGCCAGGCCATGGAGCTAGATAGCCGTCAGAAACAGTGCCTTCCCCGGCTTGCTGTTCTGGTAGATAGGACTTCTGGGCTTGTTGAAGCCGAGGATCACATTGTAATGCTTCTCCGAAGTTGTCAGCCGGCTGGAAAGTGATGGGAAAAGCACAAGAGCTTGTATCCAAAAACGCGTCCACATCAAGATAGGACTCGGCGTTGAAGCCGGTATCCGGAGACATCGTAGCGGATTGCAGTTTGAGCCTATCCTGTTGCTCATACCTTGACGTTTGTGGTGACCCATGCATATGCTGTGGTTGCGTGTCCATGCTCAAATTCAAGTGGATCTCGCTCGGTGCGGGTGAATGTAGTGATGGGCTGGCAGTAGATATCTGGCGGGCGTACGTGGAGGGTGAAATAGTCATCGATGGTTGCGGGATTGCTGAAGACTCGTGTTGTGCGACGTCTGACTCTGCCGGAGGTTTTCTCAAGAGTTGGCGCTTCTCGTGTCGATCATCGTTCTCCATGGAAGATTTATGCAGCGCGCGCGGCACTGGAGATGCAGGATCTTCATGATCCGGTACCGTCAAGCCCAGTCCTTCAAGGATTGCATCTGTGGTAATCACACCGGTCGATTCATCAGGGACCTCGCCGGGAAATCCAGTTTTGTGTCGACATGCCCAATACAACTGTTGAAGAGCTTCATCCATGACTTCACGCATCCGACAATAACTGATAGAACGGGTCAGTGACTCTCACGATGAAACCAAGGATTCGGGGCTCTCCTACTAGCTTCTGGCTTCTCGACCCCTTCGGGCAGTGTAAGTGCAAGTACGATTGTTTGTTTTGCAGGTTTTGCATTTCACTCCACCATCACACTGGAAGAAGGTGAGAACAACGTTGAAAAGCGTGAAGAGGAAGTGCTAACCTTTGCCTTTTTGATTCTGCATTGGTCACACGCACGACGTGTCCGCCGTTTGGGGCCGTCTGCTCCTTTGCCAGTGGCTCCTGACTTTGTCCTCGACATTCTCTACCTAATCAGAGGTGGCTGAGGCTTGTTGTTTCACAAGAGTCGTGAAATAGTCTGCGTGCGTCCCAGACGTTTGGCGTTGTGGTGTCTGCACGTAGGACGGGGTACTGCTTGGTTTGGACGAACGTAGACACAACACTTGATGTTGTTTTATTCTCGATACAAGATCTGAGAGGCCCCGGTCTTGGCCATTGACATCATAAGACAGTATCAGTTCGGAGATGGCAGGTTCAGGAACATTTTCATTGGTGGGCAAGAGAAGGATTTACGATGGCAGGAGGGTGCAGGAGTTCTTTCCCATATGTCAACGGAACGGTGTGACTGGTACCTTCAGTAGTAGTATGCCTCCTACAAGGTACTAAACACTGTTAGTGACTGACGAATCTCCGCAGTATGTGCCATCAACGTGGCTCGTGCTGGGAGGATTTCCGCAAGGTACGAGTACTGTGTAGGCAATCCGTCCATCCATCATGGGTCCCCTGGTTCCCGTCTTTGGAACCGATGGCAGGTTGATAGCCGGAGACTGGGTGCCTGAGGGGGCGAACACACAGCCATACTGCCACGCGAGGGACAAGCGGCGACACTGGTTGTGCCTAGCGTCAGTCTGCATCACATCTGCTTGAATCATTCAGTATCTCTTTCCGGAGAATGGCTCCAAGCGGGCACTGGCTTTGACCTGAATGGTGATCATCCATGTCGATGCTTCATCTGGACTGCGAGAGCCGGGTACGGGTACGTACTTTGGAACACCTCATTTGGTCGGTCGAGACCAAGTGGTGGGATGGTTGGTGCTTGACGGACCACCGGACCAAACGACGACAACGAATGAGTCCTAGACTTGGGATCCGATCAACCAATAACCGGCCTCAGGAAGTGAATCTCCGCAGTGCATACGAAGCTACTGTAGGTCTGATGGTCGGAGAAGGTGGAAGAACGATATATCAATCCGCGGTGTTACTCGTCAAGGTCGGCATGTTTCCAGAGGCGACGCGCCTGAGATGCGCCCCAGCCATCCATTCATTCTCTTCCTTCATAGTAGGGAGTAGGTGCCCAGCGGCGTGCATTCGGCTCTGCACGATGACATGTGCCCCAGCTTGAGGAGGTGGGCCGCTCGGAAAGCACATCCACGTCGCCAGTCGCCACGTACCTGCACGGCAGCTTGATAGTAGATAAGTACCTACCTCGTACCAGGTATGAAGCTGTGGCCGCTCCAATCAGCTGCTTTGGCACTTTTATCCGGCCTCTTCCAGAGAGTCGAGCGAGTCGATGCGGCTCAGACTATGCCTCATCCCAGGCCACCCTGGTCAGCTTCTCTACTCAATAAGATTCATGCAGCACGGCACGGAGCACCATTCTGCAAGTCAAAGTCCCCTCGTCCCTCGTCCCTCGTCCCTCGTTCCTCGGAAAGCGTATTACCAGTGCTGGCCTGGGCTCTCTAACACCCGACGGTATAGTCTTTTTCCCCGCTGCATCGTGTCGTTCATGTCGTGTGTTTCGAGGAAACCTCGTCCGAAATGGCCGGTTGAAAGATCCGGCCTTCCTACCTCGATGTTCAACGGCTTGTCCTTCGGTGACGACACTGGGTCAAGTGCAACGTTTATAGGGCTTTGTGGTTCTACTGTAACCTGGCACTGAGTCTTCTAGCAGATACCTCTCGTCGCGCGCTTCTTCGTCCAAGCTGCTTGCAGTACGGATAGTCAGTCTAACATAATCACCACACCCACACACCCCACCAAACCTCAGATTTGCGTCGCCATGGACGGAGAAACCAGCTTCGCCCAACCACCCGTCAACAACGTTAATATGTGGCAGTTCTCCATGCCACCCAACAACTTTCCGCCTCCCCAGAACTTGAACTACGAAGATGTGTCAGCCTTTGACAGTCGGGATCCCTTCTCGCAATCCACGGGAGAGCTGTCCTCGACAGCATTCGCAGCCGACCCGGTCCCTCGCTTCGTCCAGCCACAAGAATTACATGCTTCCTCCTCCTCCTCTACCTCGGAAGCCTCCAAATCCCCAGAAAGCCAATATGGCTCATTAGATTTCAGCAGCCACGGCTCGCTGGATTCCACTCTGTCCGAGTATCTCTCTGTGGATCGTCAAAGAATCATCCGAAGGCTGTCTCTGGCAACATCCGACCTGTCCAACGATTCATACCGGCCTCGCAACACTCCAGCGAGACCCAGGAAATCCGCCTCCAGCCGCATCACTCCGCGCTCCGACAAGCATGCCCGAGAACTGGAGCTCAATCGGAAAGCCGCCACAAAATGCCGGAATCGACAGAAGGCCTTTGTCGAAAACCTACAAGCACGCTGCAAGAAAGAAGAAGAAAAGATGCATGTGCAGACTTCCCTTGTGCATGCTCTCCATGACGAGGTTGTCGCCTTGAGGAACGAGGTCATGCGGCAAAGTTTCTGCGATTGTCGGTATCTGAAAGGAGCTCCGAACTTGCTGTCGACGTGACCAGAATACCGTCGTCCGTATACGTGGATGGAAGAAGCCATGCCGTGAGGTATTGTGCAACCTGGATGATTACGCAGCCTAATGACACCCATCTTGACGATTTTTCTTTGCAGTCCACGGCGCGCTGCAAGGAACCAGAGATCTTATTTTGGCGCCGACGGAGCGCATTTTGGGTGGTTCACATGGCCTTTTCGTGCAAAAGGGTTTTGCCGATATGGCTCATGTAATGTTATCAGCAAGGCGTTTATTTTGAAGGGACAGCCACAGCTCCAGTTGCAAACCACCTAGCTTTGGTTGAGGCTGAAAGCGTACGAGTACGTTAACCGAGAGGTCTCCGTACAATGGGCATTCATTCTCTGCCACGCAAACTCTTCCATAGAAATGGGACCAGTGAGAGTCTTTCATTCTCTACAGAAACATATTTCCGTTGGGAGATGATCCATCCGGAGTTTCCCACTATCATCCACCAATCTCGATTGCTCCGACTTTTTGCTGTGCTGATCGAGGATGAGGATGAACATCAGCTTTACTTACCACAGTACTCGTGCTGACCCCCCCTCATCCTCGACGGAACGTCCGGCACACGCGAATCGATGATCAAGGCTTCTTCAATCTAAGCGGATTCATACTCCGTATGCCACAGGCCTACCAACATGAACCGTTCCCTTCGAAAACAGGTTTTCTTTTGAGGTAAGCGAAGAAAATATGGCCCGAGATCTACAAAAAGTGTCTTGCGATGCGCATCGTTTGTCAACGACAACGGCAACGCAATGGGGAGAAAGGGAGAGGAAAATGATTCCTCGTCTCCCACTAGAACAAGTCTATAACTTAGCGCCTACGCCTGTTCTCGCCTTCTCTTTCTTAGCCTCCTCCCTCAGAATCCTTTTCAGTATCTTCCCCGAGGCGTTTTTGGGTATTACATCCACGAACCGCACCCCACCCTCGAGGCGCTTATACTTGGCCAGCGCGGTGCCTGCATACTCTACGACATCTCGATCCGTCAAATCCGCATCACTCAATCCCGGTCTACGCACGATATAAGCACGGGGTACTTCGCCGTCGATCTCGCTGACAGCCGGCACGCCGATGACGGCCGCATCCACGATGTCAGGGTGCGTAAGCAGCACGCCCTCGATCTCGGGCGGCGCCACCTGGAATCCACGAACTTTGATCATCTCCTTTTTGCGGTCGACGACATACCACAAGTATGTCCGTCCGTCGCAGTACATGACGTCGCCCGTGTGGAAGAAGCCGTCGTCGTCGAAGCTCTCCGCGTTTGCCGCCGCGTTGTTGAAGTACTCGCGGATCACCGTCGGACCTTTGATGCACAACTCCCCGCGGACGTCGTACCCGGAGATGTCCCTGCCTGCGTCGTCGACCAGTTTCGCGTCAATGCCCGGTCGGACCCGACCAACCGACCCTGTCACATCGTCCTCGGGATAGTCGAACCAGGTAAGTATGCACGTGGACTCCGTCATGCCCATCACCTGCGTGAACGGCGCGTCGCGTCTCATGTACTTACGGATACCTGCTTGAGTCTCCTTGCTCAACGGCGCGGCCCCGGCGAGCGCCTGCCTGACGGATAGTAACGAATACTTCTTGATCAGCGGTGACATGCAAATAGCCACAGCCATGGCGGAGACCATGTACAACTCAGTGACCTTGAATTGCTCAATGTTGGCAAGAAACGACTCCAGCTCAAAGCGCCGCATAATGTACGACGTCTCGCCGTTCTTGAGCGACGATGTGTGCACCCGTGGACCAACGGCAGCGTGGAACATCGGCGCCGCGAACAGATGGACAATCTCGTAAGGGCGTTTCGGGCTGGCAATACCATAGACCAATTCGTGTTGAGCGATCAGGTTACGGTGCGTCGTCACCGTAGCTTTTGGAAGGCCCGTCGTGCCGGAGCTGGTCAATCGAGCTGCGGTCGCGTTGGTGCAGGTATCTAGGTCGTCGAAGCGCACCCAGTCTTGTTCGCCGTGCTGCATCATCTCGGTCCAGCTGGCGATGTCGTCTGGGCAGCCTGTCTGGCTCGGCTGAGTGTTGAAGATGCGGATGTGCGACTTGGGGATACCCGTCTCCCGCGCGGCTTGCAGCAAAGGTGCGAGCAGCTCAGGCTCGGAGATGAGGAACTTCGCCTGAGTGATCTTGACGTGGTGTCGGAG
The DNA here is from genome assembly GCA_035928285.1 of Vermiconidia calcicola. Lineage (NCBI taxonomy): Eukaryota > Fungi > Ascomycota > Dothideomycetes > Mycosphaerellales > Extremaceae > Vermiconidia > Vermiconidia calcicola. The sequence continues at coordinate 371,190 of JAXLQG010000013.1, forward strand.
TTCGAGAGGGGTGTATCCAGGGTTCGTACCGGCGAAGATGGCGCCCGAGCCGATGATGGCGAGAAAAAGAAGCGGATAGTAGATGTCGTTGAAGGAGTGGACAATGACACAGTCACCCTGCCTTACACCCATGTTGCGAAGGCCCGCTATCAATCGGCGTATGGCCGTGCGGGCTTGCAGGTGTGAGATGGAGCGCTCAGGCCGGGATGCGTCCAGTAAGATCTGCAAAGATCAGATATTTGTTCCCAGACGTCAATCTGTGTCTCGACTTACCGGCTTGTTCACATCATAATCTGGAGCGTCAAAGATCCACGATAGGATATCCTTTGTGGGCAGTTCAGGCGCTGGTGCCGCTGCGAAGAATACCATGGTCGCTGGTGTTGGGACGTCGAACAGTTCCCAAGGGATGAGATGTGAATGAAAGTGGAATGTTTATCCAAGAAGCTTACGCCATGTAACTCGTGAATAGAAGGAGATGGACTCGTCCGTACTGACGTGAAGGTAGGACGACAAGATATACTATAGTATTATTAGCCAGATAGTCCTGAAACAAGCTTGCGGTTCTGATCTTAGCAAAGCTTACTGATTACACTGTGCAATGCTACGCAAGCAAACCGGGGACCGTCAGCAATATCATCTCGGGCCCATACCATAGTTGGGGGCCTGAATACAAGGCTGGCCATTCCTGTTGCGTGCCTGTGGAGGATGACGCTCCAAACGCGTAGGCCGTATTACAGTACACATGCTGTTTCGAGTTCAAGCAGATCATTTCGCTGGCTATTGCCATTGCAGTTGACATACGAGCGAGACGACGTACTACGTAGGCAGCCTATAAAGGCCCCTCCACGTTTTTGAGTACATCAACATCAGCTTCGGATCAAGACAGCGACACCTCCAGCGAGTGACGTGCTGGCGTTAATTCAAAGCGATTTTACCAGCCAGATAGTGTTCTGAGCTCTGCCTTGCTCACCACTGACTCCATCATCAAGCACAACAGGAAATCGGGTGAAACCTAGGCGGGCATAGAACTTTCCGGCTTCGTCATTCGCTGCTGCCATGCCCAGATGAACACCTTTTGCGCCTTGCTTACGAGCACCGTCGCAGAACATCTCAATCAACTGTCGGCCATAACCCTTTCTTTGGAACTCCGGTAGGATGTCAATATGCAAATGCGCGGGCCAAGACTCCATCAGCTGAGGCCATTCTTCGTGCAGCATTCCCTGTGGATTGTACATGATATGCCTCAATGCGTTTGGTAGATTCTCATTCCAGCCAACCGGCTCATTTGGCTCAGGATTCTCCATGCCTTGTGACTTGATGTACGGTATGAAAGTCTCCCTGTATTTTTGGACGAATGTTGGCGTATGTGGAACTCCAAGGAGATAGCCGACTGCTTGGCCACTGCCATCATCCAAGACGTAGCAGGTCTGTGGTTCTAACACGAAGTAAGGACGACACCAGAGGTAGGAGGCATAATGGAGGACAGGCTCGCCCGCTTCTCGTAGGTCGGGTGCTGCAGTCTCCCGGAACTGAAGGCTGTCAGAGATATCCTGCGCAGTTTGGAGAGCAACTTACAACATGGATCATAGCATCCTCGTCGGATTCCTGGTATGAACGAATGAAGGCCATGTTAGTAAGGTAGGGTCACGAGAGAGTCGATAATGGTGCAGCATGATACTCTTGTACGAAGGACAGCACCCTCATATCGTGTGAGCCATCATGGACATGGAACAAAACCCGGTCGGCACACGGCCGCATTCAGATTCTCGGCAGACGGTAGCCTGAACTGACCGCTTCAGAAGTGGAAGTTGGTGGTTGTAAATGTAGGAAAGAATGGGAAGGTGACCGTGGATAGCCTACAAAGTACAGTGTCTGCTCGTCTGCAACTGTAGAATGACAGCCGATGTTTATCCGGCCAACGGTTAGACTGATGATGGCGGCATCAACGCCCTTGACGGAGCTTACGATTCTCTCTTCTCTTGTCAATATCATGGCTGCTCACCAAATAATGTATGGCTCTCGCATTCCTAGTCTCACAGAAGGCTGCACATCCTCGCTGGGGTGCACAAGACTCTCTCTCCCTCATCCCGAGCTCATCGAGCTGCATTGGAATCGGTTTTGTGGACCTAGTCGTTCAAAAGGACGACCGAGCTCCCCACCAATCTCGGCGCTTGAGCCTTGCAGATGATAGGTAAGGTATAGTGGACACAACAGCTGTAACGAGTCCTAGCTCCTACATGCCGTCCGGGCCCTTCGACATTCGTCGTCGTCCTGCCTGTCGATAGCTGACGGAGATATGATGACCTTCCCGACTTGGTCTTATAAGCCAGATGATCCCGGGAAGTGGTGGTTAACAGCGGCGCCAACAGCGTGCCACGAAACCACCAGCACATGTGCATCGGCGAAGGGACAGCGGAGGATATAATAGAAAAGAGAAATCAAGTCTCACGTGACTAGGTAAAAGAAATATATACCTGCTCATTCATCGTTGCTGGCTGATGGAAACAAAGGCGGTCGGCCGGATCGGGTAGGTAAAATAGCCAGAGAAGGAAGGCATTGGTAAGATGACGGCAATATTTTTTCTAGTGGTTGATGGCCGTCATGGTCGACACATCGGTCTGGACGAGCTTGAGGCCCAAGTCCTTCCCGCAAATCGACATATCGCGCCCGTTCCCAAAACGCTCGATCCTAAGCTGAGGAATCACTGTCCAGTCCGCCCGATGGAAGAACTCGGTTCGATTATTTCACTCCGGGCAGGCGTACCTGCTGTCTGCTGACAGTACGGCTCGCAGCCAGTGTTCTGGCTTTGAAGATGATGCGTCCGTACAATGCATCCGCCCAATGATCGACAATGCATATGCTACTTTCGAATTCTCCGCATGCCCTGACTATTTGTTCTAACTTGCTCACACCTAGGTTCTGCTTGCGGCAATGAGACTCAACTCATCGCTTCTGCGGCCAGCCCGGACTCACGCCCTTATCAGCCTGCTAGTATAACCACCAGCAAGACCTCCAGAGGCACAAAGCTCATCTTCGCTCGTGACAAGAGCAGGAGGCCTCGCCGGCACGGAGTCAATCAACGTGACGAAATTCTAGGCACTGAAGCCGGATGTCGGATATGCTGCCAAAATCAGACATCCCGGCCTGCCGACCTGCTTGAAGCAATCATGATCTGCGCCGGAATGTTCGCCGATTTTTGTCCGTCCACTACTAAACTAAACTTTTGCACATGCAGGACGCACAACTCACCGCTTTTTGGTCCCTCCTGTCCTCAACCTCCTCAGAGAACGATAGCGCGATCAGGACCACACAACGAAGCAAGGGCAGACCTGGTCGATCACTGATAACGAACCCCCGCATGCACGCTGAAACCGCTAGAACATGCATTCTAAGTGTGACGCGAGCACAGTTGGGCATATGTGCATTCGTGACAGTGATGGATCTTTCAAAGGTTTGCTCACACTCCCTGGCCCTCGTCCATGTCCTGCATTCTTGACCGCCAGTACAACGGACATCGACGCCTGCCTGCGAATCGTTGTTCTACTGTGCAATCGATGACAGTACCAAATGGCCACCCATCGCGCTGAAGGAAAGGATCTGTGTTTGCCCTGAAGAATTAAAGGTGGGTCGGATCCATATCTCGGGTTTTGATCACCGACTACGACTTGATGGCGTCCGAAGCAAAAAGGCCTCAGGTACTCCGTACGGGATACCACTCTGTCAAAAAAAAAAATCTATATGGTTGACTCATAATCTGCCACGTTTGCCAATGTGCGGACCGGACCACTACTGTCGCCGCCGTGTTCCAAATCCACCACCGCATGGGCGTGAATGCCACAGACTCTGATATTGGAGCGAAAAACCATGAGGACGCCCGGGCCAGGTTTGAATGGGGCACACCTGGACCCGCGAACGAACTTTCCAGACCTTGTGTCAATGTCGGTCTGTGTCAGTTGAGATGAGTATGGGTTTAGTTTTCGAAGTTTTTTTTTTTTTTGCGTTCAGTGGCTAGACGGCGCAGTAGGCTCAGGCTCCTGTAGGGGGTTGCAAGAGAGGCGCATGCTAGACAGCATAGACAGCGAGATGGATAGGCACGTAGAGAAGTCAAGATGCTACGAGGGGGTGACAGAGAATAATGTAAGACAGTAGATTCGCAATGACTTTAGATGGATGATGATGTTCGATATAGAATTTTTATATTGAGTCTTCAAGTTTCTCTTCGTTGAATACTAGCCATAGCAGCCAGTATACCGATAACGTTCCTCCCTTATGCCGTAAAGGCTGTGAAGTTGTCCAAGCAAAGGAACCTCAAGGCCATATAAAACATTTCCACCCTCCCCATGTTGAAAGCCTCCTCAGAAAAATATCCTTGATGCAACAGGAAACATGCACCTGCATCTCAGTCACGATAAGTAGTTATGCCGTAGTTTTGTCCTTTTCTCAAGAACAGCATCGGCTTTGGGGGAAATCCATCCCATCCATTCCATCCACCAAAACATCAATCAATTTTTCGATCTCAATGTCGAAAAAGTCGGGTATCATAAATATAAACGGGTTCTGAAGCAGAAGCAGAAGCAAAATCGTAAAAAGGCAGTGTCGTGAAGTCGTGAGTTCGTCATCGTCGTCCCAGGGTCATTTGGTGAGTGGCAATTGCTTTCACCTCCTCGGCCGCTTCGACTCGGTCCTCATCAACGACAATCCACCTAGATCCTCCTCGCCATCTCCCTCCTCTTCGAGCGGGAAGCCGTACTCGTCGTACTGAGGGCTGCAGCCAGGGCCGGACGACCTCCGTCTCTGCTGCTGTTCCTCTCCGCGAGGCGAAAACTTCCTCTCCTGCTCCATCGAGTACTTGTCGTGTGTCGGTGACGTTTGCAATTCTCGTTCCGTCCGGGCAATGTCTTGCAGCAACATTTCCAGAAGATGGTCGTGGCTGAGTTTGAGTCGGAGGTCTTCTCGGACGATTTTGTCCGAAGACTTTCGTCGTGCCGTGTCGGCCAGTTGATATGTGACTTCGCGTGAGAGTCGGCGAGTAGGTCCAGAAGGGCGTGTTTCGATATCACGTGAAGGCGGCCTGCTGAGTGGTTGCATCATTGATAAAGGCATCCTTGCCGGAGGAATTATTTTGTTTTTGGATCCTTAAAAGACGTTGGATTGATTGAACTTGTAGAGACGTCAAGGATGGGGAGAGGATAGAGTATATGTAAATGTAAATGTAAATGTAAATGTCGACGCGACGGAAAAGATTTGACTGGTGGAGACTGGGTGTGGAAAGAGAGAGAGAAAATTGTTGACTTTTTGACGGCAAGGATGGAGTACAGTAGGATTTTAGTACGAGGTCGTAGTAGTGTTTACTTAAAAAATGAAGAGGTTACGCATTGGTAGCCTCGCCTTTTGACATGTGAGGTCAGGCGTCAGGCTGGACTTTTGTCGTCACTAAACCCAGATGGCAAAATGTTCCCAGCGAATGGAGAATACCAGATTTTCCTTGGTGGGTTGTGGTGGGTGTAGATGTCTAGCAGGGGGGAAGAGATGGGAAGAGAGATCAGAGAACGAGGTTGTAATTGTATATATCATTTGTCGGTTTGATTAGCTTGATGGGTGTCTGAGTCACAATCCGAGGCTATTGCTCCGTAAGCCGCAACTACTGTTGTTATGTACGAGGAGTGTAGGTGAGCACCGAGGACGCGGGCGGATGGACGAGGAGGGTCAGTAGTAGGGCGTAGATGTCAATTCGGAAACAATTACTGTCCAAGTCAAATCCGATCAAATCAGGATCGGCTTTTGACTCACGCCTAGTCACGCCCAGGCACGACAAGCCATGGCATTGGCTGAGGCGTCGATGGCGCCATGACATTCTTCATCCGCTCGGAAGAAAATTGCCGTGAGCAAAGCTTCACCGTGCCCAGGGCTCACCATCCTCACCGCAAAGAGAAAGCCAGCCGATAGCCGGAGACTTATCAAGGGGTCCAGCACATCAATACTCCCAAGGCTCCCCAGGCCGAGACGCCCTGCAAGTGTCCGCATCATGCCTGCGCTTCTGTCTGTGCCGTCAAACTATCGGTTGCACCATGCAGTCGTCAGAGGCCGAGAACCAGATAATGCGTGCCAGACTCGTCTTGTCACACTCGACTATTCTTCTTCAACAGGCCGATCGTTTGACTCGTCTCTCGGCATGGTTTGATAAGGCCGAGTCGCCTTGTGCCACGGCCACGGGCTCGGCCAGTTTCTGGAAGCCGAGGTTTGTTGTCGGCGAAGGGTCCGCTGGTCATCTTGACTCAATCATGCGGACGACAGGAAGATAGGGGATTGCCTGCGAATACGGAGTACGATGCAAGGCCAAGTCTGGTCAGATGATGGTAAGTTCTGCTCCATCATGTACGATGCCTCCAAAAGCAACTTGTAAGGGGTTTGTTGTTTGCAGATCGCCAGAGCTCATGATATGATGGCTCCATCCTTGCTGCCCATTATTTAGACGGACTTGTCCGTTGTCCATGGCTTCTTTCAATATTGCCCTGCAGAGAGGCTCAAAGAGGCAGTGGGCTGCGAGCGCAGGCACAGCAAGGCCATTTCCATCCCGTATCAAGCAAGGGTCAGCTTACGAAGTTTATTGTTCCTTTTTCCCTTTCGCATTGATAACCCCGGCCTGGTCACTTTTGGCCTGCTGACCCCAGACTATCTCCGCGCTTCCGTTTTCCGCGCACACATATCCTGGACGTTCTCGGGGCCCGCGGATGCTGCTCTTCGACTGACATGATGCACCGCCTATGCTGCTGCGCAGTCAGCATCCTTGCAGTCCATTGATTTACACCACGTCAAATGACGGAGATATATCCTGCCTTGCTTCTACGTGCGCTCGAGCAGGCTCGACGTGAATGGGCAGAACGACTCCGCGCAAACTGCAGGAAATATCTCGACATCCCGTTCGAAGACATTACTAACCGCGACCGGATCCGCTTGCCAAAGCTAAGGTCATGGGCCCTTCTCAGGTCGGCGATTGGAAGCAGATCCTCGGCGATGTCAGGATCAGAGGGGTGTTATTCGAGCCTCTGAATGTGAAAGAGAGACATGCTGTCAGACTTCCCGTCGCCCGTCTGACCTGACCAAAGCTGGCCATGAGAGTTATTAGTTGCATACTGGTTATCTCAAACGCAAGCTAAAGCCCGTCGATCACTGGCTCACCGGGAGGAAGACCTTGAGGACCAGCATATCAATCCACAACTACGAGGTATGCCTTCCCCAGAGTCGATACACGGAAGAAATGGCGCTAGGACGAACTTGTCGTTAGAGTCGCTCAAGGTTGGATACAGTACTTCCTCCATCTCAAGATCCGGCGAGAACCCCGACCGAGCTCGAAGGACCTTCGGCATGCCCTCTTATTGGCCACCAACCAAGTGAGTCCAATGGACGATGAAGAAAGGGTATTGTGGCATGGCACTCCCAAAAATCGCAGAAGAACCTTGTCGTCAAAACGACGTTCATCATCTGCTCATCCTACTAGGTAGGTAGGTATCCCCCCTACGCTCCCAGAAAACCACTGGAAATCACTTCGATAGCGCGAGGCTGAATCCCCCTATGTCTCGCCTGAACTGCTAGCAACCACCATTAACGAAACATTTTGCTCCCTCACGAAAAGGACACGCACATGCGTGGTTATGGTCGATGGACTCCCCTTTCATCGAAATGATGATATTGGCAGCTAATAATAGATCTGATTACTAACCTGACTGTGCGGACTACCTGGTAGATGGGGCAGCTGAAATGGACAACCTCACCTGTTTCAGTATCGAGGGACTTCTGCACACCATACTCTGAGGCGCGTCCAGTTCTGTTCAAGCACTGGCCCCCTACTAGTATCCATTCAGCGAAAAGCTTCTGGAAATGTACGACAGTATGATATAGACGAAGACTCAATCCTCATACCAGCCACTGGTCTCGACGTATTGATACTTCTCCGTCGCCGACTTTGTCTTCTTTCCCTTTCCCCTTCCCTTGTGCTTACCGCTATTATTCACGGACTCGGGGGTTTGTGTTTCTTGCACTTTCCGTATAGTGCCTCTGTTCACCCAGTATCCCTGAAATGGATGTTTGCGCGTCGTACCCGGAAGGACACGGACAACTGGTGTGGAAACGTATCGTCTGCCGAGGCCGGCGATCATCGGATTCGGGTTCGAGGTAATAACCCTCCCGTTATGGAGGGGACTAGGGCGCGAAAGTACGTACAACGCCGACGGTCGAGGAGGGGCGTAGTATGAGCTCTGAGATGTTCCGGGTCGCGGGAGCTCATCATAGGGATTCGGTGGCACGCTGAATGTCGTGTACCGAGCGGTGGAATCCGCGCTGGAGATGAAGGTTGAGCTCCCTGTGGAATAGTGCGAGGACGAGATCGATGAGCGGTCATTAGCACTGTCGTCTTGGTCTTGGTCTTGGCCTCGGCCCCGAGATCTGACGAAGTCGGCCAGCTGGTCTGTCGTCCTGATGTGCGGTGGTAAGTGCTGTTCCTCGATCAATCGATGGTCGAGGCTGCCATGCCCGTTGTCGTATGCAATACTGGCCCGAGTTGTCATGTCGTTTCGGTTCGGCACAGTAGCCGCTACAGGAAACGGTGAAGGTCGTGGCGGAGGTCGTGGTGGAAGGAAGAAGCTGTCAGCAGTCCCCGGTCTTGAAGCAGGTGCGTCAATTATGTTTGAACGCTTCTCCGACTTACTCTTCTTGCGAAAGAATGGCATTTCTTGCTGATTCTGGAGTCTGACTTGTTTGGAAAATGTGTAAGTATTCTTGAGAGATTGGATGGATGGATGAGTATGTTGTCGTGGTCAAGCCTGATGTGTGGATGAAGGTCTTGGATTTGTCCCATCTCGAAGTTCGACCAAGGAAGCCCCCGCCTTGTAAAGGCGCCCTTTGTGGTGAGCGCATTGTCAAGGCGATACGTGGGAAGGCAGTCATTGTCTGTTTTCATTGTCACAGAGACAAACACAAGTCTTTGTGCAACAGCCGTTTCTACTGTGGCCCGATCAGATTAGTCAAACAGTGACGATTAGATGCTACACGCATGACTACACCGATTGCTTCTACAGTAGTCATCTAGAGTGATCGTGACCCGAGGGATTGGGTCCAGGGCCAGCAGCTTCGTCAGCCTTGTCGTCGACATCACGTGATGCATATGCAAGGCTGAACTTCTAACCTCCAATTCTAAAGATCTGCGCTTTTTCAACTGCCAAAATTCTCGTCCATTGTTGTCGAGACACTTTACCGAACATTTTTCGTGACTCGGCCCCTCACACGCGCTCATCTGTACCCGTCGAACTCGTGCATCTAGTCAGGAGTCATGGCTCAAGGCCTACTCAAGAAACCTTCCAAGCCCGCTGCGCCGGCCAAATCTGGCCTGACAAAGAAAGGCAGTCGCACCTTCGCGCCGAAAAAGGCCAAGTTGCTCAAACAAGCCAAGATCACTAAGAAGTACACGGCTGGCCTGACGGCGAAGACGGAAGCCATGCTAGGCGAGAGGGTGGGACATTTGGAGTTGCTGGGACACGGCAGGAAGAAGAACACTGGTGCTGCGGACGCTGGCAAGGGCGGGAAGAAGAGTGGGAAGAAATCATAGCCGATCTCAATGAATGTCAGGACTCCAACGAAGCGATACTATTACCTTTCGCGGAGGATTTATGTGGTTAACCTCACAGGCAGGCGAGACTCACTTCGTGCCGCGGTCTGCGCATGGCGATGGAATTTGGAAACATCAATCGGTCAGGGAGTTCGTTGCCAAAGGGCGTTCACCGAGTGCTCATCGACACCGGACAAGTTCCGTACAGAACACCAGTTACCAGGAGAACAAAAGAGAGCGATTATACAGGCCCCTGTCTGTGACTATGACTGAACACCTCGGTTACGGCGCCGAAGCAAGTATGTCGAGTCTCGCAACTCCAGACTCCAGCAACGCGCAATTGGTATACCGAACACGAGAAAATCCGCAACAAAAAGACACCCGCTAGTCATCACATGCCAGCCACAGCTCGAGCAGCTTCACCACCACCCGATTCGATCATCGATTCTTGAGTCAGATCGGCCTTCAACTTGCCCTTCCTGCCACCGCTCTCACCAACCCCCATCCTTCTAGCGACATATCTCTGAGCCAAGGTACCAACCGCCAGACTCAACGACTCCTCGACCCACTCACTCACCCACTCTCTAGGATCGATTCCACCACCAGCAATGATTTCTTCAATGCTTTCGGGCAAAGTACCTTCACCGCCGCTTGGTGCGTCCAACCATTCAATCCACTGTCCTGGAAGTGCTTGGGATACAGCTTGGAAGGCGATGCCGTGAATGGGATCGTGCAAATAGACAGCAAATAAAACCTCCTCCGCATTCTTGTCGTCTGCTGCTTCTTTGACCTGGCCCTCAGGCTCGGAGCTTGGGGCTCCCACGAACATATCCTTGGGGACCTGCTGAGAAATGGCTTGTATGGCAAGGAAGATCTCGCTATCCCTGGTGGGATTTGAATCGGACAATGTCTCTGTTGCTCGTTTGGCTGCTTGTTCCACACCTCCTCTGCTCGCAAAGAATTCTTCAGCATATCCTTCTGCGGATGCTCTTACGAGCTTGGTGCCCTCGACTGCACCTTTGATGGCATTGATACTTCGTCTTTCACCGCTTCTCCACCAAGGGCCGTCATGCCATGAACCCAGTGGTCGGCTCAGCTCTTTGGAATCGCGCTTTGGCCCGGCTTCGTAACCCCTCTGCACCACCATCAGATCACCACCTTCCACTTGCGACATGACCCGGCTGAAGACTTGGTAAATGAGAGGGTCCAAGGTCGGATAGTTTGTCAGATCGTGTGTGATGTGAATTTGTAGTCGTTCGTGTGATGAGATGGGAGGTGCTATCGTCTGCAGTAGGTTCTGGAAAGTTGGCATGGCCATTGATCTAAGCTCGCCGCCTGTATGGTCATTAGCTCTTGCGACCCAAGTTCATTGTGGGATGCATACCGAAACCTCTGAGCATCCCTACGTTGCCTCGAACCTGATCTGCCCATTTTTGTGCTTCTTCATTCTTCTGGATCTCCTTTACTGCCGCTTGAGCTTGGTGTACCGCAGCAGATGCGGTAGATAGTATACCACCCCACCATCCTCCACCGGTTGCAGGTGCTGGCGCGGGCTCCGGTGTTGAGTCGTTTTCTGCTGAACCTTCAGTCGAGGTTGTTGCTGGTGTAAAGCTTTGATGGAATGAGCGCATACTGTCACCAGATTTCCGCTGACCATTGCTAGACTTCTCTTCACTCGTCCGGCCGGGTGGAGGGGTCGCTGTGGATGTACGCTGTGGAGATCGAATGCCAGCAGCTGAAGGAGGGTTGGGCTTGAGGGACGGCGTAGCAGGTCGACTGGTAGGTCGCTGAGCCAGGTTCCCCAGTTCGGCCAGCAAGTCTTGTTCAGAGTGCGACGATTGAGAAGGGTGCGTCTGTTTCGTTGCTCTTGCAGATGGTTTCGGAGGTCGCGCTGTGGCCCGGGTGCTCAAGTCGTCGAGCTGAGCTAGCAGCTCATCGTCTGTGGGTGCTGTCTTCTTTGTAGCCATGTTGACGAAGTGAAAGATGGGGTGGAGGTCGACAGGGCCAAGTTACCTGTATGGATGGAGAGGCCACAGAGATCAATGATGGCCCTAATGGCCCCGGCATGCAGTCCAGGCCGGGGATACGTCTGCCAAGAACCCCATGGTATGTCGTTTTGTTCGGAGCCATCAGCACAAAACTACTTGGACCTCACTCTGCAAATTTCTCCTCATCATTACATTCAACAATTATACTTGTGCCATCCTTCGCTACATTGTGCGACCTGCCTTTTAGCAAATCGAAACAGGCAGCGTGCTCAAAGGTGAATCAGACTATCCCGACACATGGCCAATGAAGGTAGGTGCAAAGGTGAGTACTACACGGCCGCTCTGAAGAGGAGACCTCGAGTGGGAATGGAAGGCGCTTGTGTCACAGAAGACTTTGGTCTTGTTGAATTCGATCCGCTGCCTCTCCCAATGATTTCAAGTATACTAAAACGTGTTACTAAACATCTCGTCTCCTGCATTATTGCGTCCATTCCAGTCACACTTCAGAGCAAACAAGGCCGTGTATCCTTTGCTTCACCCGGCACCGCATTTGACAGCTTGAGAACTGTTTTAGTGCTGATAAGCTGCCGATCACGACGACACGTTCAGCATCGAAGCCGCCTCAACTACCACGAGACCATGACGTCTAAGAACAATCGCAGCTCCTGGCCTTCAGTGGCCTTGATCGCCATCTTTACGCTACTGGCACCTTCTCCCAGCACGGCAGCCAGTCTCCTCAACAGCCAAATATTCCGAAGAGCTGCTACTATGAACACACCACCACAGGGTACTTGCGACGGGGGTTACCAGTGGTCTGTAATTCCCAGTTCTGTGAACTATGCTTCCTGGGCGACGTGCTGTCCGACGGGATACAAGGCTGCTTCCGCCAAGGTCGTCGAAGGTCTCGGCTTAGTGACTGTTTTCTGTTGTCCAGTGGTGATCAGCCAAGTCCATTGTAATCAGGCGCTTCCTATGCAACCGCTTAGCTGTCCGAAGGGTTGGGAAATGGTTGGGATCCAATGTCAAACTGTCTAGCTACAGCACTGAGGAGTCGGCATTTAGCTGGACGTACGGCCTCACCAACTGCTGGCACAGGGACAAATGTCGGCAAGTTTGCGCGAATGAAGCCTCTCAGCTCGACATCTTCCAGGGCACATTACAGTCATCGTCTAATCATCGGGGATGACCTTGCGCATTCAAGCATCGGAACTCAACAACCAATTTGGAGGAAAGCCATCTTTGACTACCAGGAGGGCTCGACTCGAGGCCCATTCTAGTTCACTGGTCAAGTCTAGCATGTAAATTCACCGAAAAGGCGACCAGAGTAGAGCATTTAAACTCTGGCCGGGACTGAAGATCGACACCTCAACGAACACGTGGTCGGTAAAATGGACAAATACAAGGGCAGTCTTTTTGAGATCGGTGCTCATCTTGTTCTTCGGCCTTGTCACGTTTGTTTCATATCAAACAATAGTTATCTCTAAATTAATCAACAACAGTCATTCCCCCCAGGTATCTGGAAGGTGACCATGCTCAGGCAGTCAGCCAGGTGAAAACTTGATGAAGGGTTTCAAACCCTCCTCTCTTTCCATTCACATCCTTGTCACTCCAATCGTTCATCATTCACTGGCATTGTCGCTCCCAGGAGGTGAATTGACTCCAAGCATGTGCGTCACGACGCACGCTTCCTTCCCGTGTCATATCTCCGGCTATAAAACGACGACTCCTAGCTCCAGTCTTGCTCAGCTCTCAAGCACTGCGGAACACCACCTCAGCTCAGACACTCGAGCCAGCAAACTGAACATACAACAACGACAACATCACATACCTTTGCTTCGTCCAAAATGAAGCTTACAATCAGCCTGCTCCCGGTCTTCTTCGCCCTCTTGCTCACCCTGCTCACTCTCGCTTCGGCAGGCGTTGCTAACCCTTTCATTCCGATGAAGATTGGCTGCTATCCAAGAGGAAATGCGATCAATCCCAAGACGGCGACCAGTTACAAGACCTCTGCTTGCGGTGGTCTACTCAACGGTGACAACTGTGCCCGATTTTGCACCTGGTAAGAACTCACTTTTTAGCCCCTGGGTTTGCAAAGTCTTACCTCAAGTTTCAAATCCGGGTATACTTCCACCACTTACTGACTGTTGCCCTTTATATTCAGCAACCAACAATCGAAGATCACCTGCAAAACCAAGAACAACATCTCTGGTTGTAACGACAAGCAAATGGCGGCTGCGTGTACTGCTGGTGCCAGAGACTACTGGTACTGCAGCTGCTGGCCTGCGTAGTCCTTGAGACCCTGCATATCCGGAGGTCAAGCTGGTCAGCGCATAACAATCCGCTGGTCTGGATAACGATATACCGGTGCCAGGACATGAAACGCATGGCCATGAGGGTCTAGTCTGACTTTAGAGTCCATGGAGGGCATTTGCTCTCAGAGGTGATCATTCGAGATTCTTCAACGATGGATCCGGACGGGTACTGCAGGCCAGATCAAAGCAGGACGGCGGAACAGAGCGTGAGCCGTGTCTCCTCAGAGGCAGCACGTCTAGACGTTGAATGGCAGCAGATTCCATCACATTACCCCATTTCTTTGGTGCATTGCTTGAGACCACAAGTCGTGGCCGGGCATGCGTCTTCGTAAAAATGCGTTCCTGTGATAAACCCTTAGGATAGCTGCTTGCAGAGAAACTGTTCCTGGTATCTTGCAAGAGGAGTGACCACTCAGTTGTACCATGCGTTGAATCAACCGGCGAATAATCTCCGTGTCGTCCAACACCACCTCTGGAGTCCACCGGGTCTATCTTACAAGTAGGCCACCAGGCCGGGTATTGCCCACTTCGGTCCGGCTTCTGACAGCCGAACTAACGTCCGGCAAGCTTGGACAACACAGAATCAATACTCCGGGTACTTAGGTACCTATCGAACAGGGCGACTTTGCGGCTCCATCCACCAGATTAGGCTGGCTTTTCCGACTGGTGGCACCAAGGTCGGTGAATTAAAGAATTCGGCATCGGTAATATGGCCTGACAAGCCACACAGGCCTCCAATCCCTCGAAACCTGACCGCAGTTTACAGCCCTTTGTCCGCTCCTCGCTCATGCCATCCCATCCCTCCCTAATGGCTACCACTCGCCAGCGCGCTGCAATGGAGGCTTCTCGGCCTGCGCATTCGCAGTCGCAGTCGCAGTCGCAGCCTAACCCTAACCAAGACGCTATCGTTGTCGACTCTTCTAAAAGACAACCGAATGCCGATGGTGCCGACGGAGAAGAGCCGGTTGAAGGAGAAGAGGAGCTCCTAGAAGGTGAAGAGCTAGAAGACGACGAGGAGGAGGAAGAGCTGGATGACGACGACGACGACGACTTTGAGAAGTGAGCAAACCACCCTCGATGTCTTACATCAATCCCTGACAGTTGTGCGTAGTTTCACCACCTCGGAAATCGTCACCGTCTACGTCGGTCATAAGCGCAAGCGCTTCTTCCTGCATCGCGAACTCATCTGCCAGCGATCGCCATTTATGGAAAAGTGTCTGAAGAAGGATAGATTTGACGAGGGCTACAAGAACGAACTGTACCTTCCTGAAGACGATCCGAAAGCGTTCTCCATCATCGTCGAATGGATCTACCGCAACAAACTGCCTGCGCGGAACGACCCGACATTCGACCTTGCCGACCTCTCAGCATCTTACTGTATGGCAGACAAATTCGCCATGGAAGAGCTGCAGAACAACATCATGGATCTCGTTCGATCCAGTTTCTCCCGACGTGAGAATGAGCAGTGCAAGCCACCTCACTTTTCCGCGCTGGCGCTCACACACCTCACCGGCCCGCCCAAGTCGCCACTCAAGCGCTTCTACATCGAACACCTGGTGCATCATATGATGAAGAATCCGCGGTGGTATCATGAGTTGAAGCGCAATGAGGCAAACCGAGCCGATCTGGAGGAGTTGTTCAAGATTCCGGACTTGGTGTCATACATTTTCAAGAAGGTCTGGCAGTTCCAGGCGGAGCCGTGGAAGGATCCGGCTTTGTGGGATAAATGCTGCTACCATGTCCATGCCAACACGGTCTGTCCAGCGAGGGCCGCTGCTGCTACCTTGGCGAAGAATACAAAAGATGGCATGAGTCAGAGTGTGCGGTTGGGATCGGGTCTCCCGGGCGTGCATGGCCTGGGGGCGCCGCAGAGATCATGGCCGCCTACCGCGATGGGCGTTTGGAATCCTGGTGTTGGATGGTAGGCACCGGCAACAAAAGATGACTGTGTGTGGGCTTGCGCTGTCTTGCTATGCGCCTGCGAAGAGGCTGAGGGAGACTTGACGAGAACCGGAGTTTCATGCTTTCCTATGTCAGATGTTGGATGATTGGGGGCGTCTTGGGGTTTATTTCTTGCCTGAAGACCTTGGGTATGCTCGCATGGCGCTGACGGGTCTGGTTGCGATGATTGTTTACATTTCCTGCAAGGGGATCATGATGAATTGAGCTGAATTACTGAGATTGATTGTCTATGCTGGTCTTTTCGGGAAGGTTACTGAATATGACCTTGCAATACATGAACTTGTCTCCGTGTCTCGACCATTATGTTTTATATATGCTGACTTGGCGGATGATCTATCACGCCGGAGAATCTACCGCACCCTCGAGTTCAACCTCATTATTCCATAACAGGATTTTTCGCTACTCTCTTCAGGCATAGATGTCTTGTCTCCGACCCTGACGATCCGTATTTACGAGCAGTCCTAACTACCTCGTTTCCGTGATGTGGCTGATCAAATCTGTTTGGGCTTTTCCTGCTTTGGCAAAGCTCCGAGCGACGCGCTCGATGGCGTTCTGGGCATGCATTGATCGTCTCTTCCCATCAAGCTGAAGCTTCAGCTCCCGGCGATTTCAACCAGCTGAACGGTGAGATGCCCTTTCAGGTTAACAGTTGCTTTTTGCGTTGAACATATCATATCATTAAAGCGCGCATGTTTGGCTCTCGTGGAGCGTAGATCCCATTATTCTCTTCCACCAAAAAGTCGTGCTTGACGCCTGCAACAACGACGACGAGCGAAAGACGACAACTCAGCGATACCGACCTTTCCAGCCATTCGACCATCCAGTACTAAATTCCCGGGGCATTATTAGCGACTTGCGTTCATTGCCAATCAACGACTGTTGAGTCGACTCTATCGTGGTTGCACAGCATCTTCGCCCAGCTTGTAACGGGTCACAAAGATCCAACGGGCTTTTCTTCCGACAAGAGTTCATCAACTGCTGCCCTGCGTGTTTCCTTCCATCAGGCGGATTATCGCCAGGCACAGCCGTCTTAGCAGGATGACCAACGAACGTACTCCCCTCTTGGGCTCTTATGCCTACGGCGACAGCGACGAGTATGCGTCCGTCGACGGGCATGCACAATTTTGTATGCTGGTGGGTATCCCCTCTTCGGCGCCAGATGTCGACCGGAAACACCATTCTGTACCGCCAAAGTCCCTCTACGGTCGTGTCACTCGCCAGCTCCGCAGCCAACGTTGGACATATTACACGACAGCCTCGTTGTCCAATATCTTGCTCCTGTCACAGGTCATGTTGGGTGCTGCCCTCACAGCACTCGGCGCTTCAGAATCTTCCCATATCCTTATTACTGTCTTTGGAGCAATGAACACGGTCATTGCGGGGCTTGTCGCTTACCTGAAATCTCGCGGCCAACCGATGCGTGCCCGCATGTACCGCGACGACCTGGAAAGAGTGGTTGATGAAATTGAGAATTCCGAGGTGATGTGGCTGGGCATTACGCGCCATGTGCATGGCTATGATGAAATCGATACAGACGATGGCCAGGTCAGTGTCCGTAGTGAGGTCGCAAGGTTGACCAGGCTGTACGATCGTGCCGTGAAGAGCAATACGATGAATAATCCGGACATGTACATGGCGGGTGGTGGGTATGACGGGAGTGGTGCACAGCTAAGGTCGAGACCCCAGGGCATATCGGCACTCCCTATCGCGCCAAGTCCTCAGCCTGTTGTTGCTGCACCGGTTCTGGGCCCCAGTGTGCCAGCGGTAGCAGGGCCAGCGGCTGCCCAGGTCGTTGTAGATCCTGATGAGAGTCCCGCAACCGCCCCGCCCAAGCCCAAGGAGGAGCCCAAGGAGGAACCTAAAGAGGACAAGAAGGATAAGAAGGACGATGCAGGCGATGCCGCTAAAGAGGCAAGCAAGGAGCCGAACAAGGACACAAAAGAGGAAGAGTCAGCATCTGCCTCAAAAACACCTGCAGCAGGTGAGACTCAGGCAGAAGCCAGCTCGTCGCAGACTACGCCAGTGCCTCAAGAGCCTGACCCGGACGCAGCACCAGCGATTGAGCCCAACATCCCCTTGAAGAAAGACTAGCCTGCTGGACTTGACGGCGAAATCTAAGATTGATGCCTTCGTTCAGCCACTATGAGGGTACCTTGTCGATCAATGCGACTAGACAGTTTAATCTCCAACACCCAGGTGCTGTTGCAACAACGTCCTTATCAACAAGTCTTTCACATCGTCCATGTATGGCCATTCAGCCACCCATATGCATTAAAGGGTCGAAGGCATCTCTCCAAGCTTTCACCCTAGCAACGGCAGACCCGGCAGCTGCCTCTTTGATGTCTTTGCCTGGCTTCTTCAAGACCTCCAGTGTCTCCTGGATGTAATCGTCAAGTTCCATTGGCGTGATAACATCCCAGAGGCGGTTCGCCACATCTAGGTCTGTCTTCACATATGGTGGAACAATCTCGATTACATTGAGGTTGGTGCCTTTCATGGACTGCCGAAGACCAACCATGAATGAGTGGACGCCTGCTTTGGTGGGCGAGTAGACAGGGAACATGCCCAGAGGGACAAAAGCGATCCCGCTGGAAGTCATCATGAAAGTTGTCTCCCGCTCCAAAGAAAGCAGGTGTGGGATAAATTGGCGTGCCAGCATGATTGGTGCGGTCAAGTTCACCGTGATTTCATTCACGATCTTCTCATCGGTGAAGTTGTCGAGAGCTTTGAAGTTGCCTTGGTACTGGATTCCTGCGTTCACAAAGACTGTGTCGATGTCGGGCCATTTGGAGAGGATGGTGGAGCAGTGCTGTGGAATGGCGGCCAGATCACTGTTGTCCATGGTGTAAGTCCCAAGACCGGGCAAGTCCTTGGAAATTGCGGCGAGTCGATCCTCACGGCGACCGGTGATGATGACCTTCTTGTCCATCTTGTGGAACGCCCGTGCAAAGGATGCGCCGATGCCACCTGTGCCTCCAATGAGGAGGATCGTGGACATTGAGGAAGTCATGGTGACGTTGTCCTAGGATTCAAATGCAATCTAAATGCGACAAGACCCAACAAGAGACTGTGAAGTTTCTACACGCGCATGCCAGAGATGAAAAAGCTACTACGACTGACTCCGCTACCAAGGACCCATGAGTTCTTATATACCACATATACCCAGCTCATCCCTTCCTACTATCGGTTCACAACGCTCACTATCCGTCATATCCCGCTGGTGGATATTGGAGGTGTCATGCTTGACAGCATTCACTGTAGAATCCTCTAGGCTGGATCAGGTATCTGTTCTGCACCTTCCCGAAGCTAACCTTGCAATGGTAAGCGATCCGGTACTTCATGACTTCGTCACCCATGGTCACCAGCGGACAGGTCGCTGAGGCCCTCTAAGTGCTGATCTCGAATCCGGGTTCATTTACTGATTTTCCCGTCGAGCTGCATTGGGCATCCAGCCACGCCGGATAGAACAACCAATGTCCGTCAAGGTCGTACTGGCCATCGAAGACTGCACCTGCTGCTTGAGAAGCGAGTAGCTGTCTTTTTCCTGTCTGAGCAGACCCAACTGTCCGGACAAGCTAAAGCGCTGATCTCAATCATCGTCTTTGGAACTGAAGTTGATGTTCGCAACAGAGACAGCCTGAAAACATATCCCAAGCATGCACAAACAATCACGTTGTATGATTTTCACGAACACTACGACAGTGGACCACCTATTGGCTGTTGGACCTGGCGGTACTAAGACCGCCCTGCTGTGCTCTTCACTTCCATCTATTCACGACTGGATATAGAGTGCTCCGTGAATACACGTCCGCATATGTCATTCACATGCGGTGTAACTCATGCCTCACTTCGGCGCCAAATGGCACATGCCTCCTCTGTTTGCTCAAGCACCAATACAATTGAGTCTTGACTCAAGTCAAACCCAGCTCCCAGGTCAGTACCAGATCAACCCTCAACACAGTCAACTAGGAATAACTAATGATGGCTCTCTCTTACGCAGGCAATTTTCCACTCAACATCACTCAGCCCGGCATCGATGTCTTCTTAGCCTCGAAGCAGGACGATGGTCAGATCGACGGCCTAGTCTACTGGCAAGTGGCCAACGGATATACAGCAATAGCTCTGCATGACGCCTGGTCCAACACCTCGTCTAATACGGTTGTACTGGAAGATCTCGTTTCGAAAGTTCAGAACGAACAGCAGGATTGTATCAATGTATACAATGATGACACTATGTGGTGGTCCATTGGGTTGCTGGAATTGTACGAAGTCACGCAGAATGTCACGCACCTGACGGTTGCTGGGGACATCTGGAACCATGTCCGGAATTCCGTGATCTCACCCGGCGAGCATGTAGTGAACGGAGTTGATATGGCGGGCGGAGTTATATGGACCACTAAACCCAACGAGACGCAGGTGAACGCCATCACTACTGGCCTGTTCTCTGAACTATCAGCTCGTCTGTCATCGAGATATAACGACGCTTCAGCTCGAGAATCACTTTTGGAATATGCAATTTTCAGCCTGGATTGGATATTGCGTTGTCGCTACATCGAGGACGACTTTGTTGTTTTGGACCACATCGACCTTGCTACCAATCAGACCGTTGATTCTACCTACACGTACAATACCGGACAGGCAATCGCAGCCTCGGTTGCAATATACGATGCGATCAAGGTCAACAACAGCGATCCGTTGTCGAATGCGCTGATCTATCTGGACTTGGCAGGCGAGATGGCGCTCCACTCCATGAACCGGACTAGCTGGATCGACGGGGACCGCACACTCACTGAGCGAGACGCATATCCTGGCACCGGCCCCAATCCCGCACCGGCTTGGGAGAATTGTGACGGTGTTGGATTCAAGGCCATTCTTCTGCGGAATCTGGCGAAACTTCACAGGACTCTACGGCGTGACGACGTCAATTCCGAGTTGCAGGGCACCATCAAGGACTTTGTTGAACACCAGTTTTGGAGTTTACAGGATCGAGATACCAATGGCCACGATCAGTACGGACCATGGTGGGCTGGACCAATGGATCTGGCGACGAGTCATAGCCAACTTGCTGCGCTGGATGTGATGGCTGCTATCCATGCGGTACAATGATGGCGAACGGTGGCAGTATGCAAGGTCCCCATCTTTAGGCCAGAGTCTTGAGAGTGCTAGTTCTGTGGTTGAGGCGCTCTGGCGGCGATTCACGAATTCACGGATCTCATGATATAAGCGACCACCACTGATTTTCGTCTCGTCTGCAAGCTTCCTCTCCTTTGACGGATCGTTGCTGCTACTCCAAAACTCACTCGGCATGTTTTCTAAATGCGCCCTTACATAATATGAGGTAGCTGCTGTTCCTAAAAGGGGTGTTGCGTCGTAATTGGCGCAATCCACTGGTGATGATGGCAATGGCAAATGATTGATCAATGGAGCCCGTCTCCATCATCCGTCGGCATATCGTTCGATGTACGAAGTACGTAGTGACTCCGTATGTGGAAGCTCGAAGAATATCCCTGCTTGAGGGCCCCAAATGTCTATGACGACGGAGATTGTGTCTCCCAAAATCTAATGTCCGACCGGTATATCCATCTTCAAGTAGGTAGTGCAGGACCTACCAGGGGGAAGAATAAAACCCGATCGATCTGACAACACTTCACGGGAAATCTGGTCTAGTCAGCAGCAAGTCAAAAGGAAGACACCTTGTATACTAGTAATTGTGAGGTGCAAGAAATACCAAAACAAAGTTACTATCACCAAACACCAAACACCATGGCCCCCAACAACAGAAAATACACGACCAAACTCGCCAACACCTCAGTGCTAGTTATCGGCGGCACATCCGGAATCGGCTACGGCGTCGCAGAAGCCCTGATCGAAAACGCCGTGGCGAACCTGTACATCTCATCCTCGCAACAGACGCGGATCGACGACGCCATCTCGCGCCTCAAGTCCACATACCCGGACGAGACAAGCACCACGACAAAGGTCATCGGCCTGCCCGCCGTCGACCTCGCCGATGAACCCAACCTGGAATCCAACATCAAGGCGCTGTTCGAGGCCATCGCATCCGAGTCCTCCTCCTCTGGCGTGCCCTCTGGGACCAAGCCAGTCCTAGACCACATCGTCTTCACATCCGGCGACTCCTTGGGCATCAAGCCCCTCGACGACGTCGACCTGTCCTTCTTCAAACGGTGCGGCATGGTCCGATTTTTCGCACCCTTTTTCGTCGCCAAGTACGGCCGTCATTATCTCAAGCCAGGCCCTGGGAGTAGCATCACGCTCACGACGGGCGGGGTCAGTGAGAAACCCATTCCCAATTGGTCGGCCATCGCGCCCTGGATGACGGGCCTGCACGGCATGTGTCGCGGGCTGGCGCTCGAGTTGAAGCCCATCCGCGTGAATCTGGTCAGCCCGGGAGCCGTCGCGACGGAATTGTGGGATGCGAGTTTCACGGACCCGGACGCCAAAGAAGCTGCTTTCGCGATGTTTGGGAAGAAGATGGCCACCGGGGCGATCGGGAAGGTTGAGGACGTCGCGGAATCGTATATTTATGCTATGAAGGATAAGAATGTCACGGGGACGGTGTTGAGGTCTGATGGGGGATCGTTCTTGCTGTGAATGAAACCGGAAACCATAAAATTGGAAGTCCAACGGCAGAACAGTGGTCAAACAGAGACAGGATACAGGGCAGACAGGCGTGGCATGAGTGCGTCAAGGGGGAGCCCATGGACACTTTAGAGAAGGGAGGGTGGTGATGGGTGGTAGATGGACCTTTCATGACGATGGGTGCAAAAAGGACGAGAATTGTCCGAGGCTTTCCTTTTTTCTAGAAACACGCATGATGACCACCTTCAATGCCCATTCCAGCTCCGTGTTCTTACACTCGTGTCGAACCCAAAAAACGGCAAGCGAGTGCTTTTCTCACAGCTGTCTATTACAGGCCGTTCGAATCCATATCTAACCACTCGTCATTCACGTCCAAGCAACCACCCGACACCTGCAGTTCTATCGGCCTTCCATTTCTGCGCCTGCTTGATCCAACTGAACACGCTCCAGAAGACATGCGGAGTGCCGGGGTAGACGTTCGTTCTTGTCTGGATACCCAGACTCTCGAGGATGTCAGCGTAGATCAAGCCATCATCACGTAGAATGTCCATGCCGCAGATGGAGAAATAAGCCTTCGGCGCAATGTCTGCGTGCTTCGATAAAGGTGTCGTGTTGAGAGCCGCGTACAGTGGCGACGCCTGGTCGGCCTGGTAGGCTTTGTCGAACAAAGCCTTCGTATCGGCGTCGAGAATCGGCGCCGTCAAGCATCGTTCATCGGTGCGCGACCGGTATCGCTCCTTGTACTCGGCTGGCACACTGTCAGGATTCATGAAAGACGGAGCGTCAAAGTAAAGCCCCGTGATTTTCGGCGTAGTTGGCGAGTTCGAGTCCTTGGCCTGCAAGGCAATGAGGCTGGCTGAGCGGGCGCCTTGACTCACGCCGCCGACAATGAGGCCTGCAGACACATCCGCCGAGAAGGAGTCTGCGTTGGTGGAGATGTGCTCAAATGCGTCCCAGGCGTCGTGCACGCCGGCTGGCCACGGATGTTCGGGAGCAAGACGGTACTGAGGGCTAACGACCACGCAGTTGTGTGCGATGGCGAGATCCCGGGCCAAACTGGCGACCGAGTATGGGTTGCCCATACAGCCACCGCCGCCGTGGAAATAGATCAGTAGCGGTCTGGGCCCAGGAGCGGGGCTTGCTTGATGGAACACATGCAGGTTGAGTTCGGTGCCATCGCGTGTTGTAAATTTGCGGGAAGACTCTGCGACTTCGGGAACCGCTGGAGCAGGAGGGAATAGTGCCTCAAGAGAGCGGAGTTGATGTATTCCCGCCTCGACCGACGAGAGGTCGAGTTTGGGGAGTGGTAGCTTGCCGGATTTGAGGACCTTTGGAAAACATCAGCTCAAGGAATAACAGCGGCCAGGAGAGGGCAGTTCTTCTCTTGCAGGGTGTGGATTTCAACCAGGGAGACTTACAGCATCAATCTCGGGGTCAATGACAGCTAGAGCGTCCAGCTCTTCCAAACTTCGCGGAGCCATGTTTGACAAGTTGCGGCCTGCTGCAGTGAAAAGTCTCTTGGAGAGTGTTGCAGCCAGGCATAGTAGCCATAAGAGAGGCAACAAGCCTCTTTATATATTCATTTCAGAAGTTCTGCTTCGGGAAGGAAGATGTTAATGCCGTCAATATCCGCGGGATGAGGCTCTCGGGTAGGCAACGTCAAGGGTTGCCGGCCGGATCTGGCAGAGTTCCAGCGGGTCGACGGAAGACTTGTTGGTCCGAGGAGTAGAATGCGAGGCTTCCAGGCACGCCTTATCTTCCATTGGCCAGGTCATTCAGGTGTATTGAGAGGATTTTCAGACCTGAGTTATGTTCGGAATGGTAGGTAAGGCGTGGTAAGGAAAGAAGGAGTACCACGACTACCAGCCAAGCGAGGCAGAAGTACACGCGGAGTGGCCGCTACCAATGCAAGACATCCGCTTAGGTTACTTCTTCTACTAGGTAGCTAGCATCGAAGATTATAGTTCCACCCGTCAACCTCAATGATCATCATGTCCCTCCACGTCCTTCTTTCACCCTCTATCCTTTTGTTCACTTGAGCGAATACTGGAAATGGTAAGAGACCGCCGTGCCTCTCTGATATTCGCTTGGAGTGGTCTTAGGCTGACGTACTGATTGTTTTTTGGACAGGAGCAGCCAACTTCGGGACCGAAGCTCAGCTGCGGAAATCAACCAGTACTCCTAACCGAGCTAAAGGCTCTTGAGAAACATCCAACTGGTGAAGGATTCTCACACCTGGGTATGGATGGGGTTTGGAGGGAATTTGACAAGGACGGCAAGGTCTGGAGCTACCAAACATTAAGTCCTGAGGAGATCAAGGAGATGGTCAACGTGTGGCCGGAAGACATCCGAAATTTCCTCGAGAAAGAACTGAGAGGCGTCGATGGACGGAACGTCAAGGACATGGCACAACTCCTCCACCCCGATGCAGACATCATGCCACCGGTCCTCCAGTCGGCGATTGTGGGACACCAGCAGGTCACTTCAGCATCGCAAAAGAACAGCACAAGTTGAAGAGATCCAGCAGCATGGAACATCGGTTTGAGGTATCCGGTAGCAAGAGGGACTGCCTGCCAGCATCGGTAGCGTAGGGCACATCGCACCTTCGAGCATTGTTGTGATATCGAGTACCGGAGCTCTGGCCATCGACATGGGAGCCCTATAATTCGAGATATATATTCTTTCCTCATTAACCGTTCCTGAGAAAATACGGCTGAACTGCTGAGCCATGCCTCTTGTCTCGAGTAGTGCGAGAACCGGGTCGAGGTGGATCCTGCAAATGTACGTTCGGCTCACAGGAATCTCTTTAGTAATGAATGCGACCCTGGACCTCTTTAAAGACGGTTCAGTGTCAAGGCCGTCTCATGACATGGCGGGGAAATCCTGGACGTTTCCAGCGGAGCGCAGTCCTAGGTAGTATCGAAGGTTTCCCAGGAACACAGATAACGGTCCTGGGACACCATGCTCTCCCAGTACGACCCTCCCAGGCCGGAAACGTCTGCGGTCGCGGGATACGCGTCCCCTCTCATATGGCCCAGGGGTCTTTAAGGGGAACACTTTGACAATGGCGCAGGTATGGCATAGATCAAGAAACAAGAGCACTCAGTGTATGTACCTTACTGTGAGATAATGGCGACTGAGGTCCTCGGCGTGGCTTTGGCAAATCCAAACGCCTCGACATAACTGGAAGGAGCCATGGTGGAGCTCTAACTCGATCTCGCTTTAGTTTGACACATTGCGCTTCGTCTGGACCATATCACTTGCGCTGTTGTCGAGCTCGGGAGATGTGGTGGTAACGTGGAGGATACAGGCATGGTGTTGTGGAAGTGTGTAAGAGCGTCAGACAGACCTAAATGTTGGTTGTCCAGCCACCTATATGAGGAAGGTGCAGCGATGGCCTAACAACGCATAGGCGTGACGCTGCCATTGGCCTCTCCAAAGACCCAGACAGTCCGCCGTACGGAGTACTCCTATCAATCCATCTTTGTTCATCCTCCTCGACCTCCTCTCGACACACTACGCATTGTCTTGGAATACATCATCTGCCTGCAGCTCTTGCTTTTCCCACTGACTAGACATTTATTGGCTCCGAAAATGGCTAATAATCGCGACGATACCAACGCCATCCTCGACACGCACACCGAGCTCGACCCATCCCAACACGACAATATATCCCACCCTCCACAATCATACACATACTATCATGCCGGCCCCCTATTCACACTCGCCGAACTACATACCAACACATTATTGTCACAAGCCATCCAGAGAAAGTCACGGGGTAAATTCATCCCCATACTCCCCCAGGACTTGGAACAACGCGATTTAAGCCCCCAGTCGATCAGAGACGAAGATCTCCGTGCCTTGTTGGCTTGTGACCTGGCAATGTTCACCTACGACGGGGCCGAGCTGGACGCCGGTACGGTGGTGGAGTACATGGTGTCCAAGATGGCCGACATCCCTGCCGTGATTCTGAGATCGGACTTTCGCGGAGCCGGAGACCAAGGCGGGAAAGGTGACTCCTGGAACTTGATGAGCTCTTGTTGGCCTAGGACCGTCGGTATCTCCGTCGATGCCATGTTCGAGTACAAGTCCTCTCTTTCGAGAAGCATTGGCACCGAAGGTAACGGCACGAATCCAGGTGAAAATATGGTTGAGGAAATTGCACAGAAAGTCCTCGACGGCTTTGAGCGAGTCTTGAAGGAGCCCCCAAGGTTGCCCAAGGAGCTCAGGGAGAGCGTGTATCATTGGCTTGCACTCATGCCTGGATTTAAAAATGGAGGTGATCAGCAGAATGCCGAATTACTCGCCAAGTTGTGTAGCGACAAGCAGGCCAAAGGACTACTGTGAGGCGGACGGAAACATGGCATCAGCTCGAGTGGATAGTATGGCGATAGACTGTGTGACGGTTCAGCCGTGTCGCTTCGTCAACTCTTGACCATCTTGCCCTTTTGTCCCATACCTTGCCATCTGATCTGCAGTACCGACCACACAGGAAGCCATCACATCCGCAAGCTGAGGTGCGTAAGAAGACTGGCTGCGCGAGTGAAGTAGTGCCACAAGGTCGTTGGAATCGCCGAGATACTCGAGTCTTGCTCCTACGCATAGGGCTTGAAAATGGGGCTCCATCTCGAAGTACTTGAGCAGTGGCTCGATGTTTCGCGTGGAAACAACCTTCGCCGAACGATGATCGTGATCGTGTACTATTTCTTCAAATAGGTGAGTGCTGTCCCCTGAAAAAGCAATCAATGGTCTAACGCATGGGTTCCAGACCACTGGGCAAGCCTTTGTCTCTACTTACCAGACCGTCTTCTACAGAAGAAACGGACTCATGGCCGACGCTTTCACTTATCCCCTCGTCAGCTCCATCCTAAACTGTCTTGCCGTGGTCCCAGTTAGCTACCTGGTGGACAAAATAGGGTAAGCCGCTGCTTCTCTCCTCCTTGGATGTGTTTGAGGAGTACTTTTGCTGACAGTGTCATCCACAAACAGCCGTCGATACAGCCTGACGATCAGCTACTTCTCCCAGGCATTTTGGATACACGTGTTGGCCGTTGTTGGTGGAATGGCCCACAAGGCTTCGACCCAGAAAAATGTGGTTGTTGCTGCCTTCATCCTCTTCTCGACCAGTCACAATGTGGGTGTATGGGCAGTGCCTCCATCCCTTACCTTCTCGGGACCGAGCTTCCGAATTCCGCTCTTCGTGAGAAGACCCAAGCATTGGGTGCTGCATGGAATGTCGTGTAGGCTTTTGTGACCAATTTCACCATTCCGTATATGATCGCAGACATCCATTTCGGAGTGGGATGGGTGTTTGGTAGCGTTTCGTTCGGCATCATTGTTTTCTTTCTTCTTCCTCCCAGAGACGAAGGTGAGTTCAACACCCTATGATACCTTGTTGGAAGCAAGCTGACGTATCCTTCTCTTTTACAGGGTCGTGCACTCGAGGAGACTGACGCCATTTTCGCGATCCGTCCCATTCAACCCCTTCCGTAAGATGCCTATTCCTCTCACCGAACGCAAAGTTGAGTGTTGGCCAACTCGAAGGCGACAAACAGGTGGAGATGACTGGTTCGGACAACATTGCATATGCAAGTCCAAAGTAGGCCACCAGCCTTCACGTTAGAGGACACTGGCAAAATAGAGTACACACGTGAATGTTCCATGCATCATCTTTTCCTGGACCTCATATGTAGAGAGATACATCTCACTGCCGGATAGTGAGCAGCTCTTCTCTCCGTATGACCTT
This sequence comes from Vermiconidia calcicola, assembly GCA_035928285.1. NCBI lineage: Eukaryota > Fungi > Ascomycota > Dothideomycetes > Mycosphaerellales > Extremaceae > Vermiconidia > Vermiconidia calcicola. The sequence goes on from JAXLQG010000013.1 coordinate 399,402, forward strand.
GTGCCTTCGGGGAAAGCTCAACGAAAAGCAACCGCTTCCATTCACCCCTTCAGCACTCTCCAGCAACTGCGGAGCTTGTTAATCCACTGCATGAAGGTAGCCAAGTCAACAAACAAGTTATTCACCTTCATCTGAGGAGGGTTCTTACACTGGCACTTGTAGTATTCTCTTCCTTCTACCCTATGGTCTCGGTCAAATACGAATTTCCTCCAGCAACACCACTGTTGCCCGGGCACTCCCACAAGGACGCAATGCCTGTACCGAGCTTGCCCACCGAGGCCCTATACATGATTGTCCGTCAGCTAGTAGGCGACCTCTGGGTTGATGCTGCTGATGAAGGTCAACGGCGGTAAGTACCCATCTCTTTTCGCGACTCTTGCCCCAACTGGCCAGCTGACAGGAACGTAGACTAGTTTACTCAACCCTCCGCAATCTGCGCTTGACCTGCAAAGCATTCGAAAGTATGGCCGTCATCAAACAAGAACTATTCCGTGACCTGCATCTATGGGCCACTCACGAGGAGGTTACGAGACTGGAACAGACTGATCTTTCACAAATTGGTGGATTCGTCACGATTGTGAACCTCTATCCATCCCCATACTTTGCCGAGCTGAAACTGAAGGATTATCGCGACATTTTGGTCATTCAGAATACGCATCTGGCTGAGCCTGCGTATGCTACGGATTATGATCTCTTACGCTGCCAATTCCCATGGCGTAAACATGGCCATTGCCAGAACCACAGCCAGATACTGGGAGCGGAAGACCAAACAGCGATGGAGTATGACTCTTACAGAAGGTGTGCTGATAGGGATCAGGCACTTATAAAACAGGGAAGGCTGCAGCGCATCTGGACTGCACTAATGCAGGGTCTTGGAAACCTCCGCGAGTGCAACTTACGTCCAGTCGTGGGCTTGAAGCTTCCATTACGAGCAAAAGTGACAGAGCCAACAATACTGAGCACGTCAGTCTGTGATGCTGAATGCCAACATTTCACCACTCTCACACATGCAGCTGCTCCCTCGATGGACCTCTTATTCAAAGCGCTTCTCGAATGTTTGTGTCTTGCAAGACCACGACTGACATCGATACTATTCGATGGCGACTTTAGGGAAACGTTCACCAGAGAATGGGTTGATCCGTGGTGGGACAAGCTCAAACTGGAACATCTTACAAGGCTGCGCTTCGACAGTATACCCTTCAACAACGTGGATGGCGATGAGGACCGCCGGGACCTTGCTCAAAATGCTGAGACTGCCCTCGCTGCTTTGCTGGGAAAATCGCACAGTACGCTAGAGAATCTTACATTAGATCGATTCTGGGAAGACGTTACGCGGATGACATGGCAGTCCATTTCGACACTGGACTTTCCCCAACTTCGATCGCTTGATCTGACGAATATCCTGGTTTCGCCGCGCCTGCTAGCAGAAAACCTGAAGTGCCTTCCACGATTAAAGGAGCTTTTGATGGACGACTGCCTTACCGACGAAGACGGTACCACATGGAAGCCATTCTTTGACTCAATCCGACAACGTCCCAACGAGTTACGCCTCGATCTAGAGAAGGTTGGTCGAGCAGCGACCCTTTCGAGGATGAAAAGCTCTTCAGTTTTGATTTTGGTACAGAAGGACATCGTCAGGATCAGCTTCGGTGTCCGCTCCCCATTGCCGTGGATAAAGACCTCACTCTCTATCTTTCGAACCGGGGCCACTGGAGCCAAATCCTGGAGGCCTTCTTTGCAGACTTCCGAGACGAGGACTGACGCTACTGTCTGGCTGCGGTGCAAACCAGTGGGAGTTCAGTCATCCGGTCTGGTTTCTTGCGTGAGAGGAGTACATAGTGTACAATACTGTTATTGAAGCTAGAGAAATCTCAGAATCAATGAAGATGTCTGCTAAAAATACTTCCAGGTCGCCGGTCTGATACAAGCAAACAGCAGCATTGATAAGGCTGCTGACTCCTGAGGTTCACTGGATTGTGCAAACATGGCAAACATCTCGAAGGAGCATCAAAGTCTCCAGATGGACTTCACTTGATGATTTTATTGTCCTGCAGCAACAATACAATGTAGCCATCCCATTATTGCCCTTGGAGGCAACTGACCAAAGAAATAATGCACTTCTCCATCACCACAGGCGTGGTTCTCCTCCTTCAGATCCTCTTCGTCGGCTGCGACCAAGCCCAAACACCACTCCGCAGCGGCGCGGCAACAAAATGTAGACCGCACCGCATCGCCATCATTGGTGCCGGACCTGGCGGGTCTTCCGCTTCATATCACCTCGAGAAGTTCGCGCAATCATCCTCCCTCGACGTTCCACTTGATATCACCGTCTTCGACTCGAATCCTTACATTGGCGGTCGCACAACGACGGTCAACGCTCTCGACGATCCCCGCTACCCTACCGAACTCGGCGCCAGCATCTTCGTGAAGATAAACCACATCCTCTACAATGCCACGCGGGACTTCGAGCTTATTCCTTCATTTAGGAACCACGAGTCCGCCGCACCTGATGCAAAGTATGAGCTAGGCATATGGGATGGCACACAATTTGTCTTCAAAACGGCCCACGAGGAAGACGACGACGACGACGGCACGAGCTCCTCCTGGCGCGGGTGGTGGGACATTGCGAAATTACTCTGGAGGTACGGTCTGAGTCCGATCCGTACGCAGCGCGCGACCAGGGCTGCTCTCGGCTCGTTTCTCAAGTTTTACGACAATGACAACAACGATGGAGTCTTCCCGTTCGCGTCGCTGCAAGATGCGGTTGATAGTACCGGATTGGCTGCGTACACCAGCCTGACTGGTAAGGAGGTGTTGAAGAACGCGGGCGTGAGCGCGATGTTTGGCCGCGAGATCATCCAGGCGAGTACAAGGGTGAACTATGCGAGCAACCTCGGAGGTATCCACGGGCTCGAGACACTCGTGTGCATGGCAATTGAGGGCGCGATGGCCGTCGATGGCGGGAATTGGCAAATCTTCGAGCGCATGGTCAAGGAGTCGGCGGCGCGGGTGTTTCTGAACACGAGTGTGACGGACGTGAGCAGGTCTGCCGCCTCTGCCCTAGGAAGATATCATCTTCGCACGACGGATCCAGACCTCAATGAGTACCTGAACGCCGACAGGGACATGGGCATGCAACCAGACGGAGACGGAGACGGAGATGGAGACAATAACGGAGAGCGTGACACAACAGGCGGATACGGATTTGACACCGTCATCATCGCGGCGCCGTTGCAGTTCTCCAATCTATCGTTCACCCCTGCGCTGGTCACTCCGCCCGAGACCATACCCTATACGTCGCTGTACGTGACGCTGTTGACCTCGCCGCACCGGTTGTCGCCCAAGTTTTTCGGACTGGACAGACCAGAAGATGTCCCCTCTTCTGTGATCACGACATTGCCGGAGAGTCTGGACGATCAGCTCGGTTCGCGTCATGACGTCGACGGCGTTGGACCGGCGGGTTTCTGGTCTGTAAGTACGTTGCGCATTTTGCGACCTGATTTGGACGGCACATTTTCTGTTCATGGCTTTGGGTCGAACACATCTTCCGCGGCCACTGAGAAGGGCGAAGAAGCCGAGAACGAAGGGGAAGGACAAACGCAGACCCAGTATTTGTACAAAATCTTCTCTCCCGCACCGTTGACGGCCACGTTCTTGTCTGATCTACTTGGTTTCGACTTGGAGGATACTCCGACTTTTCCGACGTCAAGAGGTTGTGGTGACGGTGGTAGTGATGGTGACGATGACGACGACAACGACAACGACAATGACCAGTTAAGCCTAAGCCAACTCAGCCAACTCCCGAAAAAAGATATAACATGGCTTTATGAGAAGCTGTGGCATAGTTATCCGTACGAACTGCCGAGGACGACGTTTGACAATTTCACACTGGCGATGGACATGCCAATGCCCGCCTTCAAGAGAGGAGGCGAAGAAGAACAAGAAAAGGAAGAAGGTATGAATCCTCAAGAACAAGGACTGTACTATCTGTCCAGCATGGAGAGTTTAATCTCGACAATGGAAACGTCGGCGCTGGCCGGTATGAATGTGGCACGATTGATTGTTGACAGCCTGTCCCTCTCACAGTCTCAGTCCCAATCTCGGCAGTGCGCGTAAGCGAAAGAAACCATGATAGATGAATTACATAGAGTGGCGTGATTGAAATACCTTGTAAAGGGGGAGTTATAGGAGTTACGAGAGGAGTATAGGACTATAGGAGTATAAGAGGTCAATGTTATCACTCTTCAACTCTACCTACGTACGTACCTTAGCTACGTAGCTCTGATGCGAGGAATCAAGTCCTCAGGTCGAGTTCTCAGGTCGAGTCCTCAGGGACCTAGGGGTGGTTCACGGAATCCTCAGTCTGTCAGGGCCCCTGACTCAGGATATGTAATATGCACATACACTCGATTCCTCTGCCTCAACCGCTTCCGCTACTTCTCACCTCCTTCCGAGCCCAGTCTGTCCTGAATCTTCCGTCGGGAGTGGCCTTGTGGATGATAAGTGCAATCCGACAACCGTCGCGCCTCACACGTAACTTCTGGGGATCGATAGGAGTAATGAGACTTAATTGTCGTTCCACAACATCGACCCCTGCCACCATCCCGAAACCAATGCAGTGAGATCCGTCTGCAGAATACGGAAATGCATCAGGTGAGGAACCCGGCAACATCCGGGGTATGAGCTCTTCTGTGCGAGCGACATGCCATTTGTCTTTTCCGCAGCGCTGGAAGTCATCCACGTCCATAACTTCAGCTTCCGGGTCAATCGGGTTCAACTGCTCATGCTGCTGCTCCTGAACGAGCGTTATAGCCACAGTACTTCCTTCTAGAGCATCGTACGTGTCTTCAAGGGCAACATTTCCCCCTAGTAACACGACACCACAGATATCAGGACGGTTCTCCCCATAGCTAAGTATGACAGGATTCCGAGCCAGGATAGGGGTGTGAGTCAAGTACGGACTGTCGCTCGAACATTCTGACATGTGGAAGTATGACTGCATTTGAAGATCATGCTCTCGAGCAGGAGACATCTTGTCAAAGACTTGTGCTGGGATCTGATGAATGCGACATTCGACCGCTTCGGCGGATGGTTTCCAAGCTTGTAGGTGCGGTGAACTGGGCCGTGTGTCCATACAGATGATATCTGTTGGTAGCATTTTCTTCCATAGTCCCATCGCAATGTGTTGATCAACGTCGTTCAGCCATTTCGGGGCAAGCAGAATGACCGGAACATTCTTCTTCTCCACTCGATGATTCTGCTCAAGGGCCAGGAGACCGTTGACTCGATCAATATGCCAATCGGATAATTCTGTGCCGTCAAAGTCGCCCAAAAAGTGAGTCTTCATGATGCGCCTAGCTGTGGATTGAGAGAGCGTGACATTTGTGAATGAAGGCCCAAAGACAGGACCAACAACATGGACAAGACTGATTGTCCCAGGAGGTGCGAATTGCGGCATCGTCGTGTCGAAGTCAAGCAGAGTGACTCCTCTATCCGGGCCCTGGGTTGTCAAAAGCCGATTCAACAAACATCTGACGAACGTTGACAACCCAGAAGATCGTCTACCACAGACCAAGATTCTGGGACAAGACGGCGCAGATGGCATTGCGCCCTTTGGACTAGCAAAATGCGAGAGGACAGTCTCCCACCCATTGATGTTCAACTCCTTCAGCCGCTGGGGTGCCTTTAGATCCTGTTCGAAGGAAACCCCCAGAAGGTGGAAAGACAATCTAGATTTGACAACACCCCGCGGTTCCCATTGGTCTCTTACGCCGACATATGGCAACTCTCGAATCCCATCTTCCAATGATTCGAACTGAACCTCGGCTTTCGATGTCAGTGCTTCAATAGGCGGTAATGCGTAAGTGGCTGGTGCATAGACGCGATAGGTAGCAATGGAAGCATGAATGATGGCGCCATAAATGGAGATTGATCCATGTTTGACCCATAGGCGATATGTCCCCAGAACGACACATTTCTTTGACTGTCAGTGCAGCCGTAAAAATTGGGATTAGAACGAACCTGGCCTCGAGACAATCTGACCTTGATGGTCGTGTCGTCTACATTTTCCACTTCTCGCGACGAACTGAAATTGACAGCCGATGCCTCCACTAATGTCGAGAACTGGTTTGATGTTGCAACTGGATCGCTGTCGTCCTTGTCATTGCCTTCGTCTGCGTCTGGCTGAGATGCTGGTTCAGGAAGCACATTTTGCACCACTGGTGTTGATGTTGGCGACGGCAATGGAGGTGTAGATGCAGCGGACCGCGCCTCACGCAGACGGCGCTGCCTCGCAACTGCGCTCAGTCTCTCACCATCTTTCAAAAATTAGCAGTGCATAGCCTTGTCATTGATAACCACTTACTCGCAGGCATACAACTCGATGTAGTGGTGGAGAGAGCCACAGAGTGCATAAAAAGAATTCGGAGTGAAAACGGACAAAACTTAGCGGCACGCTAGATGTTAGTGCACGGCTGTTGCCGCGAAGATTTTGGGCTCAGTGCATCTTCACTTTTTTTCGTTGCCCGAGAAATAAGGACGGCCTGAGATCATTGAACAGACCAGCACTCCATCTCTTGCGACTTCTGGGCAGACCGAGTACCATAATAACGGCTGACCATGGCAAAGAAAAAGGAGATTCCCAAACAGAGCAACCTCAGCGAAGAGGTAATTCATGATTCAAGCGATGAAGACGAGCAACAAATCGCAGAAGTAGAGTCAGAATCAAAATCAGAATCAGAATCAGAATCTACGACACCAACATCGAATTCCGGAGACGATTCGGAGTCGTCAAGTACCAGTGGACAAGATGATTCGGAATCTGAGTCGTCGACCAGCTCCGCCCCCAGCAGGAAGAGACACTCGGAGAGCGTACCAGAGACTCCCTTGAAAAGAGCAAAGAAGACGAAACCTTCGGCCGTCCGAATAGCTCCGAAGCCATTCAAGGCACCGACGGGCTACGAATCAGTCACGCTATCAACATCGGAGTATGCCTCGGATTCGGCCTCTCTCTTCGACGACTTGACAGGCAAGCAGATTTGGCATATTTCAGTGCCCGACTCTGTGTCCATCGAATCTATCAAGACACTCGATATTCAGGCCGCCCTGAAGGGAGAAAGGATCCACAGCAAAAATGGCGTCGATTACAACATGCAGTACATAAGCTCCACCAACGAAACTGTTCTTCTCCCCCAGGGGTCCAACTCGACCTACAAGCAGGCAGCGAGGGTTGAAAGAAGTTTTCGAATGCAGGAGATGACTACCAAACCTGATGCGCAGGACGATGACACGACACAAGCACCGCTCGTGTTCACGGCCACACAAACTGGCAAACCCAAAGTGATTCGAGAACAGCCTCAAGGCTTGAGAATGCGCTTTTTCCCGTTCGGGGCTCCTCCAGCGACCGAGGAGCTTGAAGACGTCGAAATGACCGACACTTTTCAGGTCCCTGAGGAAGTACTGGAACCATCACCAAAGAAAAAGTCCAAAAAGTCCAAGCACGCATCTCAAGAGTTGACGCAAGGCGAGAGTCCTCACAAGACCAAGGACGCAACTGGCGAGGCCTCAAAAGAAAAGAAGAAGAAGAAAAAGCACAAGTTGGTGGACGAGGATGTCTTGTAGCTTGTAGAAGAGACTTGCTCGAGACACGCCTTCTGTTCAAGTGTTTTACCGTAGCCTACGATACCTATGGGTGTCACGTGGACTTGTCTAGCAGCTCTAGTAGTCACACTAGCGCATGGATAAGAAGCTTAGCGTGGAATGTGCGCGGGGAAAATCGCGACGTACAAACTTTCTCCACGAGAAATACATAGAAAAAATATTCTCGAGCCGTGTTTGCCCTTCACCTTGGATGATTGTTCTTCCGATTTTCTGACCTTACAACTTCGACTTCTTGCACATCAGCTTCGTCCCCGAAATATCGCACAGTCTAAAATACATGGGATCAATGGCGGCCTCTAACTATGCTCTCTCCCAGGAGCACAAGGACGTGAGTAATCGTGACTCAAGGACTTCACAGAACAATCCGCTGACTGGAAGTACAGATGCTCGAGCGGTCCTTGGTCGAGTCTGACCCCGAGATCGCAGAGATCATGGTAAGTACTATCATATCCACCGATACAGTGGCCCTTGCTGACATCTTTTGCATAGAAAAAAGAGATCAAACGCCAACGCGAGTCCATCATCCTCATCGCCTCCGAAAATGTGACCTCGCGCGCCGTTTTCGATGCCCTTGGCTCTCCCATGTCAAACAAGTACTCCGAAGGGTATCCTGGAGCAAGATACTACGGAGGAAATCAACACATTGATGCGGTGGAACTCACATGCCAGGCAAGAGCCCTGAAGGCGTTCAATGTCGACTCGGACAAGTGGGGTGTCAATGTGCAGCCTTTGAGCGGTAGTCCAGCAAACCTGCAGGTTTACCAGGCCATTATGAGACCACATGACAGGTTGATGGGTTTGGACTTGCCTCACGGAGGACACTTGAGTCACGGATACCAGACAGCGTCGAAGAAGTATGTATACCAGGACTGGTGCGGAATAATTGTGATTGACACTTTCGCAGGATCTCCGCTGTGTCGACCTACTTCGAGACCTTCCCCTACCAAGTCAACCTCGACACCGGCATCATTGACTATGACCGCCTTGAAGCGAATGCTCTGCTATATCGACCCAAGTGCATTGTGGCTGGAACATCCGCATACTGCCGACTGATCGACTATGCTCGTATGCGCCAGATCGCAGACAAGGTCGGAGCCTATCTGATCGTCGACATGGCCCATATTTCCGGTCTTGTTGCCGCCGGTGTCATCCCTTCACCTTTCGAGCATGCCGACGTCGTCACCACAACCACCCACAAATCCCTCCGTGGTCCTCGTGGAGCCATGATCTTCTTCCGTAAGGGTGTCCGCAGCACCGACGCCAAGAGTGGCAAGCAGCTGCTGTATGACCTCGAAGGACCCATCAACTTCTCCGTCTTCCCCGGCCATCAAGGTGGTCCCCACAACCACACCATCACTGCCCTAGCTGTCGCCTTGAAACAAGCTGCGACACCCGAGTTCCGATCATACCAGGAACAAGTGGTGAAGAACGCCAAGGCTCTCGAAGTCGAGTTCAAGAACCTCGGATACAAGCTGGTCGCAGACGGCACAGACTCACACATGGTTTTGCTTGACCTGCGTCCTCAGAGTTTGGACGGTGCTCGCGTCGAGGCTGTCCTGGAGCAGATCAACATCGCATGCAACAAAAACAGCATCCCAGGCGACAAATCAGCCCTCACGCCCTGCGGTCTCCGCATCGGCACGCCGGCAATGACTTCCCGTGGATTCGGCGAGGAAGACTTCAAGCGCGTTGCCTCATATATCGACCAGAGCATCAAGCTGTGCAAGAAGGTCCAGGGTGATCTGCCAAAGGAGGCTAACAAGTTGAAGGACTTCAAGGCTGCTGTGGCGAATGACAGTGTCCCTGAGATCTTGAAGCTCAGGCAAGAGATTGCCGAATGGGCCTCGTCTTTCCCTCTGCCAGTGTAAATGTTTAGCCGGATTGATTCTGGTGATCTGGTGATCTGATGAACTGGCGTCTGGGGGAATGGCCCGATGCGGTGGAATATTTTCAACGGCTAGGCTTTTTTGGGGGCTGAGGGAAAAACAGCATATCTTCAACGATACCCATGCCCGAGTTCGGGAAAAGTCGCGACTGATAATGTCGTGCAATATGAATTTCTCTTCTCGCTTCAAGTCTTCAGATCGTGATATCCGCGTTGTATGGGAGCTGCTTGTTCGTCCTCCACAGCCCAGTAGTCCTTGTTCCACTCGTGACGCTTTCTTTTCAACCAGGAGCCGTTGCTCGTTGTATAGGGCCTTCCCTGTTCCGAGAAATTCGGCGAGGCTCGTCTGATCCTGTCGTTCAGTTCATCCCAAGGCCTGCGACACGTGCCAGTTGATTATGTTTATTGCTCCTTTCAGGGTTGTCAACCTTCGAGCCCGCCCGACCCAAGGCGAGTCGATCGGTCTGTCGATCCGTGTATAAGAGTGATACACTCTATTCTCTCTCTTTCTTTCAGCTCTCAACACCCTTCATCACCGAGTCGCCGCTCTCCGCGGCAATCCCCGCCAACTTGACCAACCGCCCTCTCAACAGGCCGGCCGTGCGCTGAAGCTCTCTGATCTCGCGCTCCTGATCTTCAACGCTCCTCTCGACGTCGGGCAGAACTTCCACCGCGGCCTTCGCCTTCGCGATGCGCTGTTTGATACCGTACACTTGCGACGGGAGATCCTTGATCTCGAGGTTTGGACCGCCGGTTTGGAGGTGCGGCGGCGGCTGTGTCGCACTCGTTTGGGTCTGAGACTGTTGCTGCTGGGACTGTGAGGAGGATTCGCCTTGGGAGGAACCGGTCTGTGTCGTTGCTCGCTGGAGGATATTTAGGCGTGCGATGAGGAGGTAGATGTCCGGCAGGATGGAGAAAGTCGAGGGGGGAGGGAAAGGTGGTATGTCGGGGTGAGACGGGGATGTGGCTGATGGCATTGTCAAAGGGATGTGGGAAGGGCTACGAGAGATGTAAAGAAATGGAAAGGAAAGGAAGCACTTGTTTAGGATTGATGAAGCAGGGCAAGAATTGAAAGATGGAGATGAGCGACGCGGAGAAATTGCCGGCGAGTCAAGGCGCAGCCTTGTTGTGGCCTGTATGACTCGTACACATTTATGGCTCTCGCATCGATGTTGACTCATGGAAGGGAAAGAAGATAAACTGCTGGGAAAAAAATGTGACATTACATGGGCTGGACTAGTGCCAACATACAAGGTGAATCATGCGTCATGCACAATCTACCTACCGTCCGGTGATCCAGCTGGGCGAAAACATAAAAGGCCGTCCTCAGCACCCGCGTCGTCAGCAGCGTTTGAAGAGGGAAAAGGATACAGACTTGGACCTGTCGCAGAGCACTGGTATACTGAAGGTCGTATACCACCCAGTACCGACCCATCTTGTGCAGATCATAGATCATTAAAGCCAATGCATGTCCTTCCAAGCTCCTCTGGTTTGTCCGCCACTGCCCAGGCCCACGCTCTACCAGCTTCACCAGTATAAAGTCCGACAAATTGGTCACTCCGGCCTGCGTCTCTCAACCATCCTTGGCTCTCGAGGTAGTCGGTCGACATATACGTGATGAAATGCTGGAACTCCGCTTCATCGTCCAACGCAAGTGCATTTCCTGCAATACCATGACACAAGCATGGTTCCTTGACAAGCACACCCCGCTTCCACGTATCTTTTTGCGCGGCTTCGATGACTGCATCGATATGGTGCTGTAGCTTAGGAAAATGCGGGCGTAAGGCTCGCAACGAGAGGATGGCTCCGGGTGCTCCGTGACAGAATTGCACGAGCTTATCCGAGCCTGGAGGTAGCGATGATGGGAAGTTGCCAGTCGGATACTGGGTTTCGAGGACCTGTGACAGAATCTGTTCCACCGACTGAGCTACTGAGGGTTCTGAGAGCACCACTTGGCAGAGGATACCAAAGATTCCATGAGCCGCTCCAAGGTAGGCTTTATCGTGCCATGTCCAAGGCTGATGGCTGGCAAGGATACGTTGGACAGTCTTCTGGATCGTAGCACGAATCATTCTTGCCGCACTTGAGTCCTTCGTGAAACCACTGCCGGCAAGTCGAAGTAGGTACAAATATCCCGATCGTCCATAGAGCCACTCGTCTGACCCGCCTGCACCATTGATCGTGCTTTGATATGAGCAGAGTTGCTGCACAAGGCTGGCATCCTGGTCAATTGCTGCACGGATAACTAGTTGGGTCAAAGCCTCATTCGCAATGCCGCAGTGATTTGAGTCGACACTCTTTGAATGCGATGCGCCGAGGTCAAGGTAAGCTTGCGCCCAGTCAAGAAGAGATTGACTCTTGAAAGAGAGATGAGGATAAACCCGGGACAAGCGAAAGAACAGGTAGGCCACTGATGTTGGGCCGTAGTATAGACCATGGAATGTCCATCCTGTCGAGCATGTCTGAACAGGAGGATTGTAAGCGTTGATACGGGTCAATGAGTCGATGAGCTCTTTGTGGGCATCTGCGCGCCGCGAAGGGACTTCTTCATTCTGGTAATGCCGACCTCCTACGCTCATTGTGTCGTTGATCAAACCGCCTCGGAGCTTGGATGATGATCAGGCACATTTCATAGTATTTGAAAGTTGTCGGCCGGCAATATCTTTATCGTCATGGGATAAGAACGAGTAAGACGTTACTTAGACGAGTCGGACACCGTTTCCCGCCGATCCAGCTCCAATCATCTCCCCTTACAAGGTCATAGCTGAGTAGGTGCGACCACTTTCGGGGCCTCTCTTAATGAGCGGAATGATGAGATGAGGAGCAGCACAACGTGTGAAAGTGGGTGACATCAATTGGATGCTGGGTGTGGAAGACGGCAAGATAGGACGATGATGATCATCAAATATCGTAGGGCAAAACAAACCCGGAGTTTGTTTTTCCACGTCCGTCGTCTACCGTCTCGTCCTTGCCGAGTATCCCGCGAGCCCGTACTCTATTTCCATCCCCTCCTGTACTCCAATCGATCACGCAGTCGTATGACCTAAAGGGTCATAAGGGGAATCAAATTTACGATACCGACTGAGCGGACATCAAGCTGCAGTATTTCCCACCAAGTTGTCTCGGTACCTCGTCCCATGCCAGCACCGCTGCGAAAAGCATGTCACGCATGTAGGAAAGCCAAACGTCCTTGTCGAAACGAGCTACCAAAGTGTCCACGGTGTCTTGAAAAGGGTCTCGAATGCACCTATGACCTTGAGCCCGTAACCAACAAAGAGAGACGTGGTCCCGACCCTCCACCTCATCGCCAGCTAGTCCGGGAACCCTTTCCTTCTGTGGTCTACGATTCCATACAAGCAGCCCATGCCGATGCCATCAAGAACTACACTCGCGATGGCTTTGATCCACACTACAGTCCTCCAGCAGTGTCAAGTCCCGAGCCTTTCGCTTTGGCTTTCGAACAGTTGAGGGAGATACCACTTGCGACGTTCCAACTCCGGTCGACACCATTTATACACTCTCAAATTCTGTCTTCTAAATGGCAAGACTCAATGGACCACGGACCCCGAACTCGGGAAAGTCAACTGACCAGCACCGCGGGCCTTTTCAAGTTTATGGAGAACGAGCAACGGCGACTTTTGGCCCTTGACATCGAGAATCTGCCTTTCTCAGATTTCCTGGCCAACTTCCACAGACTGATGGCTATATTAGTAGCTTCCATGTTGAACAAAGTCCGCGGTCAAGCAGAAGTCTCGGCTTTCCAGGCGCTCCGAGACCTGTTCCCCCTATGGACTCAACACTTCCACGCACATCTCCCACGAAGGCTCGATCCGGAACTCTCAGCCTGGCAAGCTTGGACACTAGCGGAGACGACGCGCAGAACGATCATCTTTACCCTCATGGTGGAAGTCATTCTAGAGATGATCTATCGTGGCTTTTTCTACTATAGGCCAATGGTGGAGTCATTGCCCTTTGATGCCAGAACCGGCGTCTGGGAAGCCAGCACCGAAGCCGAATGGCAGACGGCTATAGCCGAGCATGGAGGCGCAGAGTGCAGTCTTATATCCTGGCACGAGTTCATTGAGAGCGGAGGACCCGAGCCTCGGAAGGAGTACGATGGCATGCTACAACGACTGCTTCTCATCGGCTACTTCAGTAAAGCTGCTGTCGTACACGATGCCGAGGCATGATGGCGCCTGGTTCACCACAGCTGTCGACTACTTGCGGGGCCTGACTTCTATTTTAATTTTGGCGGAGAAGCAGCCACCTTCGGTATTCCGATCTTCCGAGAGACAGAACGCTCAAGAGTGACAACGTGGCCGTTGTCCAGGGTATGGACAATGCGATAGAATTCTGTGCAGATGAGGTCCATGGTACCAACACTAGCGTCGACCTTGATGAGACTGAGCTGAAAGGAGAGGTCCTGTGCGGCGCCTATGGGCATGAAGCCGACGGTGGGGATGGCCTGCAGCGTCACCGTCAACTTCTTACCCGTGGTGTCAACTTTGTTGCTCAGCAGCATGCGCTTGTTGCCGAGCAGAGTGGCGCCCGTGTTTTCGTAGGCGTCCGTCAGCGTCGCTGTCCCCGGAGTGTTGGCAGCCGCGGGTGCCGATACCTTTTGTCCAGAAGAGTTGTTGATCGGGAACTCGACCTGGACTCGTTTGAGATACATCACGTCGTTTGGCGATGGAACTGGCACCTGTTTAATCTTGATGACAATGTCCACTTGAGGGATCTTATTGACCGTCGGGATGAAGCTGCCTCGGTTGGGCAGACCGCTGGGAAAGGCTTCGTAGCGGAACCATGACTGGCCATCTTGGAGGGCCGGTGCCTGGTCGAAGCTTGGTGGTAGTCGTGGGACAGGGATGTGCGGGCCTGGATCGCGTGGCCAACGTGGCGCTGGCCGCTTTGAGCTCCCCACGGAGCTTATCGTAACCGGCTTGACATTGCTGTGTGGTGGCGGTGGACGATAGCTGTTACCGCGGCGGGATGCCGACAAGCCCTTCCTGTAATGTGTCGTTCCCATGTAGAGCTGTCTCAGTGGGCGCTTAACTGTGGCGGACGTCTTGCTGTTTGTTCCCCACGGTGGCAAGGTCAAACGGTAGATGGGCAAGTTCAGCTCCATCGCCAACATGGCCGAACCCACCACGGTGTCGTGGAAGCCGACCACGTTACCATTGAGCAAGCTCAGCAAGTCCTGGCCAAGCTGCTCGATGTGGACGAGGTTATTGTCCCAATTGAATACGGGCGGCTTGCTCTTGTCGCCCCTCGTCCACGTCATTGCCGCATCAGGAGCTGGGAGGCGACCAAAAGGATCCGTGGCAGGAATTTTGGACGCGTCGTTGTACATCTTGCGGAAGTCAAATTGAAGTTCGGAGCTGGTCAGGCGAATGCCGAGAGAGAAACATTGCTGATGCGGTGGCTGCGCGAACACGATGTTCTGGAGATGGTCGCTGCTGAACTCACCGTCTCGGTCGAACATGCAAATCATTGTGCCCTTGTCCATGATCTCATGCCGTAAGACGTCCAGCCGCGGGTCCTTCGTATTTCTGTAGGCCGCGCTGACATTCAAGTCCGGCAACACCTCAATCAGAGCGGAACGCATCAAAAGGCCACAATTGGGTACTTGGGTGGGAAGCTGCTCATCATCCGGCCTCGTTAGATCAATCGGTTGACTCAAGTAGTCGTTGACTGCCTTCTTGATGATGCTTCGTACCTCTTGACTGGTACTATCGAGATGATTGGCCACCGACAGCGCGCCATCGATCAGACAGTCGACCCACACAGGATCTATGTAAAAGAAGCGTAAGCTTTCATGTGGTAGATGCGACGGGTCGGTGATCAAATAGTGGGCTGGCACGTTGATGAGGTACATGCGGTCCAGGATCCACTTTAGAATGATAGTCCATTGGGCTGAGAAAGGCTCGTTGAGCTCGTTGTAGGGCCCGATGAGCGTTTCCGGCTCGGCAGAAGGGTCCCGCTGGACAATTCGCTTGCCGGATGACAGATGTTTTCCTACTCCGGCTACCTCCTCCTTGTAAAGAGTGAACAGCTCTTCATTGTCTAGCGATAAGTCCGGGGCTTCGGCGTGGTCTGGTCGGTGCCAGCGGCGAATCAAGTCTGCCGAGCCCTTGCCGCTGCCTACCAAATGTTGGTGCGGGAGCTTGTTGATCTCCGTAATCGTAGCAGACAGGTTACCCAGCAGATCGGCCTTGCTCCTCCACAATCCACGTTGGGCCAGTAAGCGGGCTTTAGCATTGCTCCACGCTTGTGTGTGAATGGTGGAGCGATACTTGGTGAGTGCGGTTGAAAAGGCTTGATCGGCGATGGCTAGAGTGCGGCCGAGTTGCCAGGCGGTGCTGTAGCTGATATCCATAATGCCCGTGACTGGGTCGAAGATCTGATAATCAGTGGAGAAGTTCGACTGGGCAGGCCATCCAGCTCCCTTGAATTTCGATGGGTCGATCTTGATCGGGGTCAATGGTCCACGATTGAAAGCGACCGTCTCCTCGCCTGTCTGCAGGCGGTACCGTACCAACGAGTAGCCCCCTAGCAGCCGATCGAGGACAGCCTTGGCCACCTCAGGTCGTGCGTTGGGCAAACCTTTGGCGGCCTTCAGCACGGTGTCCGATGGACGGAGCATCATTTGTGACTGCTTAGCCAGATCGCGCATCGTATCGACGAAGTTTACCGACTCTGGGGGCAAACAACGGTACTGCCAGGAGTACAGAGAGATCATGGCCACCCTGTTGCGCTTATCACTAATAGGCAGGGTGATATTCTCCGGGATCCCATCGAGGCTCACCAGATGTACCGTCACGTACTTGGGTGCTGCAAGGCCAACAGGGCCGGTCCGGTGGGAAATCACAATGCTGAAAAAGCCGCGATCCTGAACACCAGCGTCAGCCATGCCGAGCGTGTTGATGTTCCGCATGTGCGCCAACAGCCGATATCGATCCAGACATGGCTTGGGCATGAGCTTGCCACCGCTGTCGTACTGACCGAAGAGATCCGTAAACAATGCTGCCGGCGGGAAGATAACTTGTAGTGGCGTGGTGGCATCGGATGGCCTTTTCCCGCCGGTGTCTGTCGTAGCCACCTGTCTTGGAAACGTCTGAGCCGTCAGCTGTTGCCAGGTCATCGGCACAGCCTGAGTGTCACGATCCTGCGCAACCGGTCCTGTTTTGGTCAAATCCGTGCTGAATAGACCCTCCGGGTTCTTGGTCGCATCATAGGTACTCCGTTGGGCATCCGTCAGCTTGAGTTCGGCGTCACCATCAAAAACCAGTAAAGCCAGCCAAGGAATCTGATTGCGCTTCTTGTCGTCACCGCTGAGTGTCGTGCTGCTGTCGGTATATAAACGACCTCGCTCCCAGGGCAAGTGTGGGTTAGTAAACACAATATGTGGCAAAATATTGGGTAGGTCAGCATGACCTGCTGGCGGATATGTTGAATGCACGTCGCCGCTCTCCAAGCTAAACTGTGGTGCGAACACGGTGAATGTTTGCTTTGTATGGTTCTGTAGGGAGGGCTGGACTGTGCTCGGTGTGTTAGGCAGTGCCTCTACTGGGGGTGGTGTTGTGATGTTCTGGATAGCTGTGATTGTGTACACCGGGTCAGCATCGAGCGCTGGCGGGTTGGACGAGTAAAGTTTGATATCGCCTGGGTCGGCCAGCTTCTCTCCGCCATCGTCGTCGTCTTGCAGGAGATGCTTAGTCAGCGACGGCAACCCCAGGTGACGGCGAGCATGGCGGAGGAAGCGATCGCGTTGCGAAATCATGATATCTCTGCCGGAGTGAACGAGTCGGACTACGTCGATGTCCGGAGCGCTCCTAGTGAGTCGAGGCTTTTTAGATAGTGATGCGGTGACAGCTCCTAGATATCATGATCGAGATATCAAGTAGAGCAGTATGGAACCGACCTCAGATGTTGCCTCCGTAGAGAAGGCGAACCTCCTGAGTTTGAGATTGAGGTCGAGGTCGACGGCGGAATGCCACGAGCTCAGAGCACCCGACCTCGAGTTCAGGTCTAAGCAAGTGTCAGGAGGCCTCTCGGCTCGACCCTCAAGTGCCGGAAGAATCATTTCTGTGTAGCCTCAAGAGGGCGAAGGGCTCGTCCCGGCCTGAAAGGAGGAGAATTAGTGGCTGGCGAAACTTGACGCCGTTCCAAGCAACTAGCACCCGTGAAGTCAACAAAACCCCCAAGCCTAATCGACAGATGTGGAGCTCATGCTCAGCCGCATCCAATAATCATTCACAACATACTCGGTTCCCCACTAGCTACCCAAGTTGGTATTGCGTTACCATACGGAACAGTATCAATCAACGTCACCTAGTCCAAACGCGGACGATGAGGCGTTCTAGCTGAAGCTGAGATCGACGTGTCGCTCAAACCTAAGGTCTAGATTGTGTCTGCGAAGCATGCGCCGAATATATGAAGAGACTGACCGGAGGTGATCTCCACCTAAAGCTCTTGCGCCGGCGACTAGAAGCCATTACTGCGAAGTTCACGTGGTCGGTTGCTCGAGCTGATATGGCAGAGAGAGCTTCAACCGGGCCTAAAGCTGCATAATTGGTTCGGCAACAGGCCCTGAGTATTCAAGTGAAGTGGGCGTTGTCCTCAAGCCGCAACAGAAATTTTTACAAGTCGAGGGCGACGGGAACAAAACAAGATAACAAGACGACTGGTGACCTATACAGCAAGCCAGGACGATGGTACACCCCCTTCTACGCAACTGGGCAGCCGGCCCTCTGGTGCCATTACTGCTGATCACCCTGGCGTTCGTCTTTTGCATCGTGGCGACGACATCCAAAGGATGGGCACACCGGGCGATGCAGACCAGCGACGTGCCGTCGTTCGCCTACACAGAGCACCGGTCGCCCGTGTATAATTGTGTCTGGGAGGACAACAACAACTTCTCGTCTCCGACGGACCCGCCCATGATTGAGGACTGCACAAACTGGGCACGCTGCAGCCAACGAGAAAACTACAACGACGAAAGCGACACCGACCTGCTTTGCGCCTGGCTCGACAACTCCTTCAATCTGCTCATGTCGGCAAACGCCTTCTGGGCCGTTGCGTTCTTTCTCAGCCTCGTTGCCGCAGCGGCCTCCGCCCCAGTGGCTGATCGTGGCCGCCATACTGGCGGACTGCGAAGACGACGCCATCAGATTGTGCGGGTCGTGTCCCTCCCGCTGTTCGTCATGTGCTTGTGCGGCGTTATTATGCTGCTTCTGTCACAAACCCTGGGCACTGTCGGCCTGCTTCTAGTGCAGAAGAGCCAGGGCGACTTTACCCTGACCAATATGACGGTGGTGCAGGATGGGATCACGCCGTGGCTGCCCGGCGCGGCGCAGGTTTACCTTTTCGTGTCGTGGATGGCGGGCATTCTTGGCATTGTCGCAATCTTCTTCACATTTGAGATGCCACGAGTTCATGGATACAGAAATATTAGAGGAGGAAGAAGAGAATTGCGAGGTGAACAGATTCACGGGGAAAACGACGTCCAGGGAGCTCTGAGCGAGCGAGAGCAAGACGAAGAAGATGTGGAGCAAGTCGAGGGCGGGACGGTTGATCGTGATGCCCGTCTCAATCGAGAGCGGGAGGAGGAAAAGTAATGTATTTTGCGCGCCTGAATTTTGTCAACTCTACAGATAGTTTGAGGTTGTTCTTCAGCGCACCAGTCTCGCAATGGACAGAAGCCGTGAATCAACGTGCAGAAGTATACATTTCGTTGACCTGGCCGGGCCATGGTTCTCGGGAAGTGCATGAATCGACACCATTGTCTAGTAGGAAATAGATCTGGCTTCTACCATGCGGAATAGCAAGAACGTTCAAAAACTTCATATTCAGCATAAAATATTTGACGGATACTGAACGCCTCGACGTCCTCACTTGCCCAGATCCGGCTCCACAATTGGCTTGGTCAGCTGGAGATAGCCTTCAATAGCGACGTATGGCGTCTTCTCATATCGCGGCTTATTGTCTAGTCGACCAAGCGGCAGGGCATTGTACTTGGTACTCAGGGCCTTGTGCGTTGATGAGTCCGGCACCGCGTACGGCTGCAGCCATGCCCAGTCGGCGGTGTTGAGAGCGGGCAATGGCACGTTGACCGTTGGGTCGGCAATCTCAAATTGGTCAATGTCGGTGAGGTCGTACTTGTCCGTTAGCACCTTGTCCAGGTTACACTGAGCAGGAATGCTTTGTGGCGTAGCAACCAGCAACGGTCCCATGTGGAAGAAGGCAGTCATTCGTTTCATGGCTGACTCGATAGTCCACGCTGGTAGCTTCAGTTCACCCACGGGCAGAATGGCCGAGTAGAAGTGCACCGGGACAAATGGGTCAAGCAGAGCGCCAAACACTCGCAGCCGGGCCGCATGTGCTTGAGTGCGGGTCGGAGCGTCAGTCACGGGGAAGCACGATACGTAGTACGGTGCCAGCTGCGGATAGTCGGCGGGCCCAATCATCGTTGTTGGATCGCCGGTCTTGACCGGAGGCGTGATCGGATCGCCAGAGGGCGGGGGAGGGGGCGGGATCGGTGCTGTCTTATCGGTCGGGAAATATGTGAAGACTTGACTCAAGTCAAGGCCTATCTGACCACCGTTCTTTGTTGGGTCCAGCGAAGGATAGTAGCCGACGAGGCCGTCAAAAGAGCGTACTGGGTCGCCGATTTTGACGCCGAATGTGTAGCCGGGACTGCTAGGGCTTCCGTTTCCGATCAGCGGTCGGTCCGGCAGCTGCTTGGTAGAATTGGATTCGTTGCCTAAAGGTGCTGAGGCGAGCTCGAGCGATATACCCAGGTTCGCCAGGGCCAAAGGTTTACCGATCAGCCCTGGTAGAAATCCAGCAAACCCTGTCGGCAGTGCGGGCATGCTGCCAATTGACCCATTGATCATGTCAAACATGCCATGTATGTAGGCAAAGTTGTCCGTCGGGTCTTGCAAACGCGAGATAAGGAGGTCCAACTGATGCACATGTTGCGGATCCGGCGGCGATGCGGGCGCTGCCAGTGGTAGCCACGGCGGCGAGACCGCACTGCGCTTGTCGCTGACTCGAACCTCACGATAGAAAGTGCCATCCGCCTGAAACAGCTGTAGGGCGCTGTCGGCGTAGTTGATGACAATCCAGCCCCAGATGGGGTTTTCGCGCTCCTTTGCCACTTGCCATGCGGTGCCCGTCGAATTAGGAACAACAAAGCAGTTATTCAGCCGACTCTCTTGATTGACACTTGGAGGTAGCTGTATAAAAGGATTCTGCACCCCGTTGGTGGGCAGTACAGTGTCTGGGAGGAGCGCGTGCGTCCCGGCCATCTGCACAGCGTCGCAAGCATAGTGGTCGCTTATAAACGGGCACAACTGCTCCACCGGCGCGTTCGCTGGCTGCGGCCGCGGATTGAGCGCGCAGGCCACCTGGCCAAATTTATCGACGATATTGAGCTTAGTGAACTCCATCTGCCCATGCGTTACCGGCTTGAAGGGACAGTGTTGTTGATTATTGAGTGTTACCAGACTGCCATAAGGCGTCTTGTTTGTCTGTATTCCCATGAGCTCGACCTCGTCCGCGAGCAATTGGATATCCGTGGCGCGGTACAGTGCATCAGGCAGGGTCTCAGGGATACCGCCAGGCTCACGGTTGCTCGGCTTGATGTGTGTGCCGTTGACGCGCGTGAGCAGGTTGTCGGTCAAGCCAGCTAAAGGAGATGATAGGTAGGGCATTTTGCTGATATCATCAAAGAGTGCCTGGCGAGACTGGGTGCCGGGGTGCAAATCTTGTGGAAGAATGTCCCTGTTCGTGTGGCGGAGGATCTGGCTGACCTTTGCATCGGTGCCAAAGGCCTGCTGAGGAAGCAGAATGATGCGACCAGAGAGTGTGCGGCGGTCGTCTGCATAAGGGTAAGGAGTGCCTTTCTTGGGCCCACGCAGTGTTTGCTTTGGATTGATGTGATACCGGGGGAACCTTTGACCCCACTGGGACGTTGTCTCGACTAGCCGCCACTGTTCGTAGGACACATGATAGTAGGTTACCTCCCACTCGATGAAAAGCGGAAACCATGCCTGTGTTTGTGCGAAGCTGTCCAAACCTGGTGTCTTTCCCGCCCCGGACGCATCGTGGAAAGATGGAAACAACTGGCCAGCCCCTGTCGGTCCGGGGAGGTCGCCCGTCGGCGCTGCTGGAGGCAGCTGAAGCAAGAAGAACTCGCCCAGCAAGGCCTGTGCTGTCTCTTTGATGGCCGAGGGGAGCTTAGGAAGCACTTTACTCTGAAATCCAGCCCAGCTTGGCCAGGCGGCGGGCGGTGCTCCGTTCATTGTCGTCACAATCTGGCTGTCAAGTCTCACCTGTGAATTTTTTACCTTGGAGTCTTGGCTACCGAACCCGTCTGGCCATGGGCTGGGTATGCCGCCGATAAGAAGAGTGGGATCGTTTGCAAGGTAAAAGGGACCCATTGCCGCCGCTTCCGCCACCAACGGCGGATTGAGCGCCTTCAAGGCAGCGATGGTGGATTGGATACCGCCAGGCCCATTGTTCAGCCCATAGATGATGCCCTGGCTAGGGTCGGTCACGCTGGTGCCCACAATTGCCCGAAGCTGTAGTAGGTAGTCGTTCAATTTGGCTCGGACACCATCACAAAACTGTTTGTAGGTGTTGTCTTGGAGGTTATGGTCCATCGGATCAGATGCGAATTTCCACCACTCGGCAAAGATCAGCCACTGTAGCGCACGAGCCTGTCGCATGTACTCGTCCATTGCAGACTGCTGCATATTGACTTGGTCGAGCTGCTCGGTGGGTGTGAGAACGGCGGCTTGCAATGCTCTCCGAGACACAGGTGCGGGTGGTTGCGCCCTCTGCGTCAGTCGCCCCGGCTTTCCAGGCACTTGATAACCGCCGATACGGCGGTTCGACTGGGCTGATGATTGTGGCGTATTTTCCGTCTGGCCAGAAAAATGATAACGAATTCCGCCAGGAGCCTTGGTGAAGTTTGCAGTGTACAGCAGGTCCTCGGCCTCCAGACTCGCGTCCGGCGTGTCTTCCGGCGCCAGCGTGAGTGTCGAAATTTTGAGTAGATCGTGCACAATGTCGTGAATGGTATTTGCCTGGCCTGACACGGGCTTTTTGCTAGTGGTATAGGCCTTCAGTGCATCATCAGCGGTAGTGCCAATGGCGACGTTGTCTTTGAGCTTTGCCGCAGCATCCGCAGCTGGAATTGTTGGGGGTGCAGATCCAACATCCCAGCGAACACCGTACATAGCACCGTGGCACACAACTCGTGACAAGTTATCAGCTCCCATTGTTGTGCTTGCCCATTCATCCTCGACAGTGTTGCTACCAGGCTTTCCTGCCAGCTCCATCAGGCACGCATTCATACGGTCATTGAAGGTAACCGGGTTGTCAGTGGGCTGGTAATTAAACGGATCTGGATCAATGTCTGGTAATGAAGGATCTTTGGCATGCCAGCCCAACACATAATAGGACGCAGTGGCCCACTTGAGGTTCTGAAGGACCGTGTTTCCCTTGCTGTCGGTTGTCGTGTATGCAAAGGTGTCGATGAAGCTGAAGACGTTGGTGTTGTGCGGTTGATAGTCGGCGAAAAGATGGTTTGATGAAGTCAACAAGGACAAATTCGCTCGACTGGGAGGCTTGTTGGTGATTGGGTTTGGCCGCCCTTCAAACCAGGTGGTTGCGTCCTCCCGGTAGCCGATGAACTTTTCTGCTTGTTCTGCCACCGTGGCCTCGGGTTGAATAAACGGTGAAACGTCTGTTTCGAGGTCTGCATCGTCGCTGAGTTCTTCCAGCGAGCTCAAGCAGTCGCTTTCAAGCACCCAACCTTGAAACTCCGGGATCCCGCTGTTCGCGTTGTCGGTGGAACCTGGCTCAAGGCGACGGATAACCATCCAGCGATTGGGGGCGGAGCGAAAGTCAGGTGCAGAGTAATCTTTGGTCAACTTGTTTGGTTGGAAGCCCTGCTGCTTCTTCGCCTCTTGCTGCTGGCCAACAGCCGAACTTGTAGCCGCAATGCCGGTGCGATAGACTCTGGGCAAGACCCAGTGCACATAGACACCTAGTCGATTGGGCTTCAAGTCTCCTGTCCCCAGATCGGTGACGCGGGAATTATACGCCGCACCAACGGGCGCGTGGACATCGTGGTGATTGAGCACGTCGTGCTGGATGAGATTGTTGTCGTAGCGTAG
Source organism: Vermiconidia calcicola (assembly GCA_035928285.1). Lineage (NCBI taxonomy): Eukaryota > Fungi > Ascomycota > Dothideomycetes > Mycosphaerellales > Extremaceae > Vermiconidia > Vermiconidia calcicola. The sequence goes on from JAXLQG010000013.1 coordinate 423,132, forward strand.
AAAGCCGTAGTTAGGTTGGGTGATGGGCGCGACAACGGCGTTGGGGAGCTCACACACCGAAGGAGAAAGCACGAAGGCGTCAAGCCGCACAGGCATGCATACGTTAGGCATGGCGGCGACGATGAAGAAGAGCAAGACAGACAAACTCCTAGCGGCACAGCTTGCAATAAGGACGACCGATGCACCACGTCGTTCCTCGGCTGGAGCGGAGAGCAATGAGGGAATCATGAAACCCTCCCTGTCTGCGTCGCCTTCATCCTTGCGTCCTCGACGGTGTGTTCTCGCGTATGCACTCACCTCAGTGAGACTGTCAGGCCGTCTCTGATCTGCTGCGGTGCGACGACTTTACTCCCCGGAGACACCAAAGCTCTGTCACGCCGCCATTGCGACAACGGAAGACTCAGCGACATTTCTAACGCCCTCAACAACTCCCGAATGCGCTAGAGATTGGTATCATTTGGTACTCCGTAAGATCAGTCCTGCAAGCGCAAGCCACGGTCATGCACACGGGAGCAGCTGAAGAAGCAGAAGGGTCTAGGTCAAACACCAGCCAATGATAAGGCGGCAGTGACATTCGTGGGCCCAACCTCGCTACTGTCCCACTATTCTTCATACGGTTAGATCAATATCGTGATCCACTTCAACCACATCAACGCTTTCCGCTCTTGGATTTCTTGTCTCTCCACCACTGCTTAGAGTTCATCCATGTTCAAACGTGTTCGTGGTAGTCGGTCACACGTTATTTCCTCTCACGGACACCTCTCGGACTAGGCAAATCGAGGGCTGCCCAGAAAGTACGAAGCCCCCGGTTCCGCTTCGCCTCGGCTCGCTGCTTCAAAACGCCGTTCCTCAACCCTCATCCTGAGCAGGTCCCAATGCGGAGTGGGAAGAGGCTAGCTGAGCCTCACACTGTTTGGGGTGACATGGATGTGCCACAGCTCCTGGCGATACGGTATCATACCAACCCTCTTGCCCTGGCGGGGACTAATCATTCTCCCGCAGAACCAGAGTCGCGGCTCGAGTGCAGCTAGCCATGAGCATAATCCCCCACGATTTCCCTACGACATGTGCCGACTGATCTGCTGTTTCCTGAACGGCTTATCGGGAACTCCACATCACGAGCAACGAGCCCCATTCAGCACATCCTACACACCTTTCCTGACGTATTTCTGTGAGCAGTCTCGTGGGAAGGACTCAGACTGACCATGCCGAGCATCAGCAACAGCCATGCTACTTGAGAATTCCATGATGAAATATCGCTGATCACGATTGGGCGAGGAACATATCGTCGCGTGGCAGATACAGAAAAACAGACTCTCTCCGACCATTGACTTGCTGAACGCCTCACCGTCATGGCGGATTACAACGTCCACTCTTTCCATATCAACGTTGGAGCTGGAGACGCCGCCATCTACCTGCTTGTCGATGCTAGGCCGGCGTCATCGCCTGGGAGAGCCGGCGGCCATGTGTTGAGTGCCGTGTGGGTTGATGGCGGCAAGAATTCAGCCTCCGACATACAAGTGGCCCCGGTTTTTGAGACAATCGCCGCCGCATATACGCTCGACACGCCGAACGTTCTCCAGTTCGACTCCATTATCATCACTCATTGGGATCATGACCATTACGGCGGCATCGTTGGCCTCATACGGCACGACGCAGACTTAATATCCAGTGGCCGATGTTCTTTCATGAAGTACAACACAAGGACTAGGCCACCAACCCCATTGACCACTCTCTATGCTCCATACTGGAGCAAAGAAGAGACGAGGACAGATTGCACCAAGGGCGCTAGTCAGTATTTCCGTCGAAGGGTCGGGACAGGACGTGGTGGCGAGTACTTTTTAGATGTCAATGGCGAGACAGGGGGCTGGCAGAATAAGGTCGCACGGCTTTGCACTGGGGCCCGCAACCTGATCGGTCGGGATTTCTTCGTAACCCTGGATCCAGGCAACTCTCGTCCGCCGCTCTCTGCCGTTAACAGCTTGGGTATCCGTGGCGATCGTCGCCCCTACTCGGGATGGCCAGACCCTTCAAGTATGATGGGCTTTGGCTACGGCAAGCCCGGTTTCTGGTGCATCGGCGCAGATGGAGACTGTCCCGGACGAGCTCATACAAGAGCTGAGCTTCCAATGCCGAACAAACATGGGGTGGGAATCATCCCGGGTACAGAGGACCCCTCAAACCGAACGTCCATCATCGCCGCAGTCATGTGGCCCAGTACCGCCCCCAGCGGAAAAATTAAGGTCAAATTGTATACTGGCGGAGACGCGAGCGACGCAACAGAGACATTTGCAGCTCAGTGGCTCTATACCCCCTCAATTGCTGGTGGGCCTACAATTCAGCCAGACGTGCCTGTGCATAAGCTAGGCCATCATGGCGCTGCAACAGCAACACCCATGGTCCTACTTGACTCGTTCAATTCTAAGATCATGATCATTTCGGCCGGCACCCAATACGGACATCCTCGATGGGAAATTTTGTTCTACAAGAAAGTGATAAACGACCTTCGCGTGAAGGGTGGATGGAGTTCTCTGCCGCAGCCGTTGTACCCAATGGGTGTGCCTCCCTGGTTGACGCGAGATCCAGCGAGGCGAATAGGAGACTTTATAGGCAACATCAACACGACCGACTTTCGAAACACCCCTTTTCAAACGGCTGTTGTCGAGAAGATCCGGACCATAGGTGCGCCCCTTCTCATGAAAGCCATCAGCAATACCGCCGCCGATGCTAGACTAGCTGAGACAACAATTCGGACGCGACTCGAGACAGCCTGGAGTGACTTATCGAGTATAAGAGAACCTCCGTTTCCAGGTTCGACAGCATACCGCGCGAGTCCGATATTGTACGCAAGAAGACTGAAATTTCATTTCGTCCGCCTGAGAGAAGAGGATGGCGCCGAAGACGGACAGTCATTCTACTGGGGTGGCCGTACAAATCCACCCATAGAAGCATGGCAGCCAATTGCGGCACCAACGCCTCCTCCGACTACTGCCCCGGCTGCTGCTCCTGGCAGGCGCCATACCAGGGCTGCAGCCAGAGCGAGGGGCGCCACAGCATTCATACCCCCGGTCCCAGTAGGGGGCAGTCCGACGGTAGCAGGGAGCGCGACATTTGCGGTCGGTAGAACAACGATGACCAAGAGGCGTAGACTTCGTCGGGCGGTCAAGTCGGAAGCCTTCACTGACGATCAGCTTCGGCCTGACCCTCTACCCATACCAGGGCACTTGGTCCTGACAGAAGATTCCAACTTTTACTTCCTCTCCTCCGTATGGGGAACGGTCGCGCAGTCTGACAAAATTGAATCAGTTGCGGCGCAGGCCGACGTCAACGAATTCTCGTGCTGGCTGAAGAATGGGGCGCTGGCTATCAGTGCAACTCCTTCCAACGTCGAGAAGGCGGTGACTGACCTATCTCCGAACGACGAATGGGCCTACTGGATGGAAGAAAGCGGTCTCCAAGCCCAGAGCGTCAGCGTTATCACATCGCCCAGCCCTACCAACCGTTTTGCCATCGAAGGATTTACCGTTTCACTCGCTTTACAACCTTGGTCAACCACTGGCGCCCCAGCGACTTCAAAAACGACTACCTTCCCATGGAATCTGGCTTTTTCTACGGCATGTCTGGACCTTGTCTTCCCGACATCACTCCCAGACCAGACACAAAATGCTGGCCCAGGAAAAGTTGCTGCGTTTTCCCTGCCTGCCACCGGACTTTTGGATGGTACTGCCATTCTGATGCTTGGCCTGGATACTGGCATGCTGAAGAAGCTGCCCAGTCCGTTACAATGCACAATCAGCGACATATGCAGCGTTTTTCAACTGGGGGGCGGTTTGCAGGTGTTTGCCGGTTTGCTGGACGATTTTGTTTTGCAACTCGACCAGTCGACGTCGTCTCGCAACGCGATCTGGTTCGCTCCAGCCGTCGACTACACGACTTTCCTGCGTCTGCAGTTTGTACCTACCAGCGGGACGGCTTCGGCCCTGAACAGCCTGCTTCAGAAAGCGAAGCTGGGTATTACTGTCACCAACCCTAAGGTCATCGCCCGGCTAACAGCTCGCCAACTGGAGATGTCTGCGGGAGATAATGCTTTTGGGACGACTTTTGACTCCGATATGATCATTGCGGCTACATTTGGCAGCGCCTCATCCTCACACACTTTCGACGGATACTTGGCCTTTGAGGCCGAAACCATCAATTTGACATTACAATGGACCAACAAGCATGATCCTACCACATTGGGTGACATTTTGAAGTGGCTCAATGGGCTGCTGAACGACTGCTTGCCTGAGGTGAGCATTCCCGCCGATCTGATGAGCAAGATCCAGAGCTGGCTAAGTGCTGTGTATATTCGCGAGATCTGTTTCTCTATCACAACCAGTGGCGGGCTGTCGGTCCGCGGTTTCAGCATCGCTTTTGAAATTCCCATGTCTGTGGGCGGCAGCACAGATGGAGTCGCTGCTTTCATGATGTCTTTCAGCTACCCAGGAAATGACTTTGTCGGCATGCTAAGGACAGCTATGGTGTTAGACGACTTTGACGACTTCACCAGGACACTTCTCCCTTACCACGAAGATTATCTAACACTTGCGCCATTGTCGAGTCCGCTTGTAGATGGAATTCCCTTGACGAGCCTGATTCCAGGTCATCCACTCTCAGCACTCCCAAGAGGTATTCCGGACACGCTGGACAGTGTCTCCCTGGAAGTTAACAGCACCTTCGCCATGTTCCAAGCAACCATATCTTGCGACATGCCCAAACAGGGAACGCCACCACCTATTGGTGTCATTGACGAGGTGGCGGTCCAAGCTAGATACGACTTTGCAGCTGGGATGCCTTCTGTTTCTCTCTACGCCGATGTCACCCTCAGCCCTCGGCCAGCGTCTGGCGCAAGCTCCTCCGCAATTCCCAGCGCAATTTTAGAGGTGCAGTTCGACTGGCAAAAGGGCGCCGGTTGGACGTTGACCGGCCAGGTCCAGGACCTCACTTTGGCCTTGCTGTACTCGTATGTCGAGCCCGACTGTGGATCAGCCATGATGGATCTGCTGGAAATGATTGAGGCGAAATATCTGCAGTGCACATACACATACGTCCCAGATGGCGGTAATACACAGTCAAATGCCACCAGTTTCACGTTTACGGGTATTATCCTACTGGGCGAGCTGGAGTTGGAACTGGATTACAGCTACCCAGCCGATGGAGCGTGGACGTTCAAAGCCATGCTGGGCCTTGAAAGTCCTGGCTCGACGGTACGGTCGGTTGTCCGCAGCCTCTGCGGCAGCGAGGCGGCGAGCTTGATCCCAGACTGCGTCAACTTCGACATCAGCGCTGCCAGCGGCCCCAGCCCGGCAGCACGTGCTTTCAATGATTCTCCTGTCCAGCTTGAAGTGCAAAAGGTGCTGCATCCCACTACGGGTTCAACGTCCTTGGTGTTTACTTTGGAACTTGATCTCGGCGACTTCAGCATTACAGTTTTGCAAATTCAAGATTCGAGTGCTGCTCAGCAGTCATTGAAACCTAAGCGGTTGGTGCGATTTCGCCTGGGTAGCTTTCCCAAGCTCAATGGCATTCCCATCGTCAATGATATAGACCCGCCATTTGATGAGCTTGACTACCTGTGGGTACACGACAACAATACTGGGGACAAGATCGGTATCGCCCGCGGCGACTTCGAGACCATCAACCAGATGGATCTATTCAGATCACAGCCACTCCGATGCAAGGACGACTCGAAACCACCAAAGCCGGGTGAACAACCGGATCAGACCCGTATCATGCTTCAAGTTGGCTCGCACTTCATCGTCGGCATGAATCAAAAGGTGGTGTTGGACTATGTGTTTGGCCAGCCGACCGAACCAACACCTGATCCACCAACAACGCTCCGGGGCATCATCACCTCAAGGAAGAACCTGACCGACGATGGTGACGACGACAGCATTGCCGGGCCGGCACAAAAAGCGCCAATGAAGAAGTCCATTGGCCCTCTGTCGATCTGTAATTTTGGTCTGCACTTTGCCAACTCGGAGCTGACTATGTTGGTTGACGCCACAGTCCTGTTTGGCCCCGTCGGGTTCACCCTGCTACAGTTTGGCGTGACGTTCAACTTGTCTGGAGTCAAGCTTGACTGGGCGTCGTTGAAGAAGCTTATACCCAGTCCGACAATCGCTGGGCTCGGAGTGCAATGCGCCTTACCGGGCGTCGAGATCAGCGGCATTTTCGAGTACAAGAACGGTATATATACGGGTGGCCTTTCAGCTGTCCTCGCCCCCTATATGATCCTGGCAGCCGGCGGCTTTGGATCCTTCACAGACCCGCACAACAACACTTTTGACGCCGCTTTCATGTATGGCGAAGTCGACGGCCCGCTGGCCAACGTGGCCGGCATCGAGTTCACCAACGCCAAATTGGGCTTTGGCGTCAATTCGGCCGTCAAGAATCCAGATCTGACGAACATCGCCAACTTCCCCTTCATCCGTGACTCGGCAGATACGGTAGCGGCCACGATCAACCCACTGTCGCTGCTGAACCTGTTCATGCAAGATGATCCGAATGGGCAGCAATGGATCTTGTATCAGCGCAATAAGTTCTGGCTGGCCGCGGGCTGCGATGCACTCGCGTTTGAACTTGTGGAGATTTCGGCGATTGTGGTCTTTGGCTTCGACCCATATGTCAGCCTCAGCATTTTCGCCAAAGGCGTTGCCGCGTTGCCAGATACGACCGGAGGTCGTGAGGGTGCATTCCTCTGGGCGGAGTTCGGCTGCATCGAGGCATTTGTGCCGTCGACAGGCACTTTTGTAAACGAAGGCTGCCTCACCCCGAACTCGTTCGTCCTCGATCCCTCATGCCACCTTCTGGGTGGCTATGCTGTGTGCTTTTGGGCACCACCGTCGCCGTTTGCAGGCGACACGGTGGTCTCGCTCGGCGGATATCATCCTGCTTTCCAAGCACCGCCTCACTATCCTGTCTTGCCTCGACTCGGTGTGTACTGGGGTGTTGACTCGAACATCAACATTACCGGCGAGGTATACACTGCACTTACTGGTAAGGCCATCATGTGTGGTGGTAAGCTGTCGGCCACCTTTTCTGCTGGCCCGCTGGGCGCTTGGTTCGACGCATGGGCCGATTTCTTAATCAACTACCAACCCTTCCACTACAGCATCGATGTTGGTGTCTCTGTCGGTGTCTCTTTCACGCTGGACCTATGGATCTGCACCATCTATATCAGCTGCTCTATTGGTGCATCCTTGTTCATCCAAGGCCCGCCTTTCCAGGGGACTGTGCACGTCGACTTCTGGGTCTTCGGCTTTGACATCAACTTTGGCGGCGGTCAGATCAGCAGCGACCAGCTCGACTTCCCTAGCCTCCTGTCGCTGCTTCGTCAGTCTAAATGGTGCAACCCGAATCCACCCACAGCTACTGGACCGAATGATGTGCACATGCTCATGCACCAGACAGGCGTTGTGCCATCAGCCGGCCAAACCTCAGTCCCGCGGATCACGCCGTGGGTCGTAAGATCAGGCACCTTCAGCTTTTGCATCAGGACGCGTTTCGCCATCCAAAATTCGACCTGCAACGGCGTGACTGTCGAGGCCGCGACCAAAGATAAGATCCACAGCAAGCCGATGCATATAGCTGGCGATATCTGCTCCGAGCTGGTCGTGACGATCGACAACGGTGACCCCGATTTCCTCAGCAGCCAGTGGCGGCTAACACCAATGATGGACCGGCAGCCGAAGGCGGTTTGGGGCGAGTGTGAGTTCTGCCTGTCTCCTGTTTCCTCCCACTCTTCTTCTCTTCTCCCTTGCCCTATGCAATCCAGTTTCTTTCTGCCCCTCCGTTTTGTTGGTTCGTCTACAATACAAAATCAGCACTTTGGCTGACAGTTGTGTCCTCTCTGGGGACCCTATAGACGTTGCAGGCGAAGACCCAAACAGCCAGGGAAATGATATTCCTGAAATTCTCAACGCCGACACGCCCACATCGACACTGATGATGGGCACAACCTTCCTCGTGCCGAAGGAGCGCAAACACACCGACGGGATCCCAGAGTTCAACGCGATTGAGGACATGAAATATGAGGTCAGCGACGACTTGCCTATCAAGCCCTTCCTACCGCTCCCACCGCCCACACAGGCTGTGGGCAACCCGACCGCGCAGCCTTCCACCGAAGGTCAAGTCGCGACCGCGTGGAAGACGGCTGGCGCCACGACCGTAGCCTCTGACCTCGCCACCGCCTGGGCCGGCCTATTCTCGTGGGGCGACGCCGCTGCCAGTGGCATATCGACCGCGGCGCCCACTGGTATCTTGCTCAATGCTTGGGACACGTACTACCTCGTCGACCCTGATCTTGCACTGCCAGACACGACACCCGACTGGACACCACCGGCCTCCCCAGCAACCTCTATTGCTGTTGGGGCATGAGATTTGAGAGGGCTCGGTGTGAAGACGACCTATCGTGAAAGATTTCGGCATGATTCCCCAGAATGACTTGACTTAATAGCATGGGAATACTCATTTGTCTACTTAATCTAAACCCCGGCCCCTTGTATGAGCTGCAAGCAATTCGATATACACCTCTCACATGCATTAATACACGAGTCTTGGAGATGTCCTTGTGAGTGGTGGCCGTCGCTGAATGTCATAGCTGCTTCGACGTAGGTCCCGACTACGACAGATACAGGCCTGACAGGCCATTATATATTTTGGTGAGACGCATTGATACCTATTGAGAGAAGGGGAATTTATGTATAGAGGAAGTTTGAGGCATGCAATTCACTATTGACATTCACAGCCATTTCTTAAGTGGATTCAATCACACGACTCGTCGAGGCGTTAAAGACTCGCGAAGCCTTTTTCTGTGGATAGTATTGGGTTAAGCAGTAGCTGGCGGAAACTGTCACTGGTGGCCTGAGAGGCAATAGAAAAGTGACACGGAAACCGTGGTAAAGAATGATAAATCCCCCTCTAGAGAAGAGCGTCTACAAGAAAAAGGAAAAAGAGGGCGGACTGGAAAGAATTCCTCTATCTTGCCATCGCAGGATTTTGTCCCTGGCACCCACCTCGGCGGTAGCTACCTGGGAATGTTAGCTGCGAACCACGAGCCCTGCCCTCGAAATCAATCTATTTCGCCCAATATCAAATCGTGGCTGACTAATCACCAAAAGCGAGCACGTGATGAGTCTCACGTGGCTGCTCCCTGCTCGGTCGAATGGCGATAATGGCCCCCATCTCATCGTTAGGGGGCCAAAAATATTTGAAAATCCCATAAGAACTTTTCCCTTGACCAGATTCATCATAAGTTTATCAAAAGGAACAAAAAACAAAAACAATCAACAATGAGGATTCGCTGCTCGTCACCGACGCAACTACTAACTCATCGGCATGCGGCTTAAGTACGGCTGAGCGGACGGGAAGCCCTGTAGTACGCATCCTATGGTCGATTGCGAAGGTAATTGTGTAGCTCTTGAATATATTCTATGAAAATAGAGACATTTGAGCTCGCCATGGTTCAGCCTTGCCGGTACTAAGTACGGTGGTCACTGGTGGTACACATCCCTGGCCACTGTGAGACCATCAAACTGGTACGGATATTACTCGTACCCTACCTACCTAGGTAGGTACTCATATGTATATCCATGCTTTTGTGCGAGGCGTTTGGGACTAGACTACAAACCGTTGTCAGATTGGACTCAGCTTCCTGTGAAACTCGGTCATCCTGGAGCGCGAATCTCCTTCACCACCTTGGGAACGGATGTGAGTGATCCACCTGCCTCACCCCATGCGTTTTTGAAGCGTTTCCCTCCAGGGTTTAACTTCCGTCAAAACCAGATCCACACTTTCCCCCTGGTGGGACGGAGCCTCACGGCCTCAAGAGACTAAATACCTATTGCACGAAGACGACGTATCTCTGATCACGACAAGGCATTTCTGTCGGGACCAGGACCATTTGAGCTCGTCCCAAAAGTCATATAATAAGTACTCGTACCCGGTGCAACCAGCGAGCTCGTCAAGATGTTCGCTTCATTTCTCCTTAAGTACCAACTCGCACCCACCCTTTTTGCCCACCTGCGTTTGCCGCAAGAAAGAGCACACCTAAGACGCGATGGAGTACAATCAAGACCTTCATAAGAGCCAGTGCGTCCACCCTTCCATGCATCCATCCTCTGTTGCCTGCGTTAGCACTCTGATCTGGAGACTTCCCACCAGCACAGACACTCCTCCTCGTCCACCGTGCCGCTTCGAAAACCTTCCTACACTTCCCTCAGCAAACGCCCCAGAGCCACTCGTAGTCACCAGCCTCTTCCACCGTTTCCCCTTCTTCTCCTCTCACCCTCTCCAAAATTCAGGTTGCAGCAACAAGGTTTTTTTTCTCCATCTAACGTAATGCTGCAGCCGCCCAGTCTATTGCTGGGGCCACGTCCGCATCCCCAAGCAAAAGGGCATAGTGGAGTACAGAATCTCAGCAAACCGGCAAAATCCCCTGGCTCACGCATTGCACAATGCCATCTTCAACACATTTCGCCGCTCAAAAGCACAGTTCTTATACGTTGTTCCGCCGTTGGTGATAGCCTGGTGGGTTATGGACTGGGCGAATAAGCGGTACGTCGCCGACGTCAATCCTTGCAGACCTCCCCCTGCCATAAGGTCAAAACATGGCGGACATCGAGGGCTTGTCAAGGGCGTAGACAGGCTGACCGAGAGGTGTATAGAAATGCATATTTGAATTCGAAGCCGGCGAAAATGAAGGCTGAGACTGCTGATCGGTGATGGATGGTATGAAATAGACGAAGCAGAATGTAGGCACTGAAGCCCGAAACCTCGAGAGAACAATTTGCAAGAAGGCGAAGGGACTCACATGGTCGCCGGTAAACATATGAATTCGTGAAAGCTATATTCGTCAGCAGGCTTTTCAGGAAAGTCTGATTGCTGTCCCATGACTCCAGCTCGAAGCAGTCTTCACATTCAAAGGGTAATGTACAACTCATCCCTCGGCAACCCATCGTCCTTCATGTTTGGATAGTACGGCACCATGCTATCCGCGTTGTGCACGTAAGCATCGTTGTACAACCTCCAATACGGCGTACGAACCTTCCGGGCTGGATGGAAGAGACCAGCCCAGACATAGTTCATAACGATACCTGGGCCCACAGCCATACGAATAGCTTCGATGGCCTCAATGATCCGGTCGATGACGTGAGGGCTAGTCTCGAACAGATTCGGGTAGAGCAGGTTCAAAAGGTGGACCATGGCGTCCTCGCAGCCGAGTCCAACCACGCCAAGTGCGACGTGCTTGACCACGCTTGCGGCAGTCTGTCTGTGGACCTGGTCGCGATCGATGAGCGCGTCTTCAAGCAAGGGCGTAACAGCATAGACATAGTCTTTCGCCATCTCCCCGATGTACTCGAAGAGGAAGGACAGAGACTTCAAAACACCGTTCTGAACATTGAGCTCCGGTACGCGATACTCGTTCATCAAGGCTGGAAGGACAGTGAAGGGTGCGCAAGTCTCGGCAACGATACCGATGGCGACGGCAGTGCAGACACGGGATTGTCGTTCCTGTACACGCAGATTGTTGAGTAATGTGGCGAGGACGTCTTGCGGGCCAATGGCTTTGGCAATGAAGCCGAAAGTGTTGTTAGCCGCACGACGGATGCCCTTCTTGTGCGCCTTGAGCATGTCAAGCAATTCGAAGCAGATACGCATCCATTCTCTGGCGTTCACTGACTCGGGTCCTCGATCAGCGATACGGCCGACAAGATCGATGGTATTTTCCTGGACCTTCTCGTGTCGATTTCGCAGAATAGGAGTGAGACGTGGCAGCAGGTCTTTGATAGGTGGTTGCATCTGATTGATCCCCACCACGGTGACAATCGATCGAAGGGCGCCCAGGATTGAACCTAAAACCTCGGGATATTCTTCACCCAAGTATTCGTAAAGGACAACGCCTAGCTTGCCCATCAGAGCATCTTCGCCACATTGTTTCATGACCATGGCAATTCGGGAGATCAGGTCAGCTGCTTGCTGTCGAACAGTGGCTGATTTGTTGTTCAATCGCCACAGAATGGTGCTGACAATCTGTGGGAGGTATGGTTTGCAGCGAGTGCCGAGAGCATTGACGACGGTACCAAAGCCGTTAAGCATGATAATATCTTCAATGCCTTGTTCCTGGAAGGCGAACAGTATGCCATCAACAAGTCGTTCTTCTAAACGCTCATTGATGTCCGCCGCGCCCAATGATGCGATGACCTTCTCGATAGTTTCGACAGTCATTTTCCGGTAGGCTTCACTTTCATCCTTGAGATTGTTGACAATACGACCAACAATCTCGCTGACACCCACTTTCTGACCAAGGTCGACGGTAGTCTCCACGACCTGACGGTAATTACGTTTGTCCAGTGCCATTCGCCGCACCCAGAAACTCTTGAAGAATTCGTTCAGGACATGTTCTTTGAGATATCCGGCAGTGACACCATCGGTGCTTGCACATTGGGACACGACCTTGAGAACAACCTTTTTCATCTCCTCGTCAGGAGAGGCGAATTCTCGGAGCAGAATCTCCATGATTTGACTGGTATAGTAGTTGGCATATTCTTCATCCATGAGTGGAATGATGTAGCCCACGGCCTTCAAGAACCCTGCCAGGCCCTTACCACGTTGTTTTCGAGCTCCCGTCCAGAGCGGATTGAGGATGTCATCGAAGCTCTCGATACCATAAGGGTTCGCCGCCTCTGCTAGCGCTGCAATGGCTAAAGACGTGACCGTCCGCACCTTGGCCTGTTCGTCACTGAGATTGTCGGCAATGCAGTCAACCAAGCCCTTCAGATGAGGAAGGATAGCACATCCCATCAAAATTGGAATTTGTTGGACGATTTTAACACCAGTATGTCGAGCTTGCCACGATTTCTTGCTTCGACAAACTGCTCGTAAGAAAGGTAGAAGTGCGGGTATGCCGAGAGCTGAAGCGACCACTGCAAACGCTCTTGCTGTTGTATTCCGAACATACTCGTCAACGTGATCAATGTCGGGTCTCATTGTACTGATCATATGCGCCAGTCCTGCGGCCTTGGCGAGATTCGAAATGATTTCCCGACCTTCGACACGAGCGTAGTAATCCTGGTCAATGAGCAGGGGTTCAATAACGACCAGGATCTTGTGCACGTAGGGCCGGATGAGATCATCGAGCTTATATAGCACGCGGTCAATGACTTTGACAAGTAGATGTCGTTCTTGGTCTTCGAGGGATTTCTCCATAAGCAAAGGCAAAATTTGGTTGAATAACGGGCCAGCTCCAAATTGTCGCGCGTTGTCCGTCAACTGTCGCAAAGCGGTCTTACGCATTGGCGGAGTACCGTTCTTGACCTTGAGAAGCAGACGCATGATCTTGCGCTCCTTGAGCTCATCCACAGACATGGCATTCTCGTCGGCTCCATCAACCAATTTTCCGAAGTACGCCATATCCTCGGCCTTGAAAAACTGAAGGTCTCCAACCCCAGGGATTTCCGTCGGGAGCTGTTTGCCCATCATCCTGGGGTTTTCTGGTTCCTGCATCATGAAACCGCCAATACCCGTGGAGCTACCACTCGCTGCTGGAGTCGCCACAGCCTTTCTCGCAACAGGGCGAACTTGCGCATAGCCGGGAGGAGGCTCCAGTATTGTGTAACCTTCCGTGGGAAGCATCATATCGAGTTCTTCGTCAGACCAAGCAGTTCTCGCGGAGATGTCGGTGCCAAAGCCCGCGGCTGAGGTCTGAGCTACAGGTGTAGCTGAAGCCAGTCCGGGTGCCTGGTCCCATCTGGAACGTTTTGCAGGTGCTGGAGCTGCATCAGGGGCAGGAGCTTGATCCCATCTTGATCGCTTCTTGGTCTCAGCGTCGTTGGGCGCAGGTGTAGCTTCGCTGGAAACATCCCACCTCTTCCTCCGTTTGCGGCTGGTGGCCTCTACCGTTGAGCCTGCATCTGCATTTTCCTTGTCGGCTTCTTCTTTCAATGTCGGCTTGTGTTCGACGCCTTCGTCGCCATTGGCCTGCTTTTCAGCGATCAGCTTTTTGACCCGTTCTTCCTCACGCTCTATGTCTTGTAGTTGCATGACCTCCCGATAAGTAGCACCCTCAGCGACACCGGCTTGTTTGTTGGCTGCGAAGGGATCGGCCCTCGTAGGAGTAAGAGGCCCTCGCTCGAATCTTCGCTTCTGATAATCAGTCTCACGATCTGCTATCCTGGCAGACTTCTCACGTCCAAGGAGAATGTCCTCTTCTTCCACGCCATTTCCCGTCGCAAATTCTTGCATTTGCTCACTTGTTGCAGTGTACTGTCCTACCAGCCTTCTGCTGCTATCGGCATCGGGCATTTCCTCGTCCTCGCCATCCGCCGCAAGTGAGGTGTGGAAACCAGCAAACTTGTCGCCATCGCGGTCATATAAAGATGTATCAAAAGTCTCAGTCAAAGAGACCTTGGTGGACGAATCAGTGCGCTGACTAGATGGATCGAAGGTCTTGGAACCTTTCTTGCCAGCAGCTTGAGCGTTGCGCTCAGCCTGCAGGCGTCGGACGGTGTCGAAGTCGGCTGCGCAGAAGATTAGCTGGGTCTCTGGAGAACGGATATAATGATTCATACCGTCCGACATGATGAACGTCGAGGCGACTTCGATTACACCAGGGAAAGTGGTGGTAGTGGGGTTTGAAGTTGGATGGATGCGTTTGTCTGAACAGTTGATGTCGCAGGCAAAGTGAAGGAAAAGCCGAGAAGCCTACGAGGAGCCGGCTGACTAAGATGTCATGTGACCCTCTTGGCGTTTCGTTCGGTTCAGAGTCCAGTCACTCTCCAGTCACGGGTATTGGATTTAGGATATTCATGATGCTCCTAAGACTCCATGATCAGGACAAGCGACCATGCTTGCTCTGGAGGCCGAATGCTTTGGGGTTTCGGCGATCACTGTCTCACATCTAGGTCCGTTCACGTAATAGCCTCTTGTCGGCTGACTGGCAAACCGACCGAAGGACATGATACTGAAGACATCACGGGCGACAAGAGCAATCATGGAGGGCACTATGGTTCATTCCCAGGCTAGGAAAGCCAGGTCCGGGGCACCATCTAGCAGGAAGTTGGTTAGCGAGGTTGACTGCTGCAAGAAGAAGTCGACGACCATTATGGATTGGGAGTAGCTCCATGTCAACCCCACAGGACAAAACATGGCTGAATGGCCGCTCTCCCCTAAAACCAGAAGCCCAGCGACAGCAAGATGTGCATTAGTTCACCATATACCCATCGATACAACCCACCCACCCACACGGCCTATCGATCCATACTGAACTGCATCTCCAATAGCCGCTCCCTCCCACCATAGTCCTGATTGTGCCACACATCGATCTGCCTCGACTCTCGTCGCATTGCACGTTCCTGCATAAGGCTTCCTCCCACTTTCTCCTGCGATCGAACGCCGCTCAATGTTTCCGACAGGCTGCGAAATCCTCCTCCGCCAGTCGACCGGCTGAAACCTCGTATTCAACGGAGTTTGCGATGTCGCATTCGATCTGACACCTTCCCATTCAGTTCTTGCCGTTCCTTTGACTCACTAAGGGCCTTTCAATTTGTGGCTGTCACTGTGCTGACTACTTCGTCTGCTAAGGACGACTGTCCGTTCGGCCTGCGAATCCCCTGCGCAAATGCTGGGTTGCAAAATTCAACCTGGCCAAAGCCTGTCGAACGAACAAATATGCGCACTGGGTGTGCCGCTACAAAACATTAAGGGGCTGCACTTGTGACAAAGAGACAACATCTCTGGAGCCGAAATAGACGGGGCTGTGAGGGGGCCTCCGGCTGCGACGATGAAGCCTCGTCCGCGGGATGAAGTGCTCAATGGCAATAGTCAGTCGAGGTCAAGGCCACAAAATATACAGCGGCGAACGAGTCGGCACGCTTCTTCCCAAGATCGGCATGGCAGAATATTTGAGGAGTATGAGCACACAACGATCCGTGCGGTGACTCCGGATTCGGGTGCATACACAACCTTCCGCGATGATTCTACCGATGGCAGCCAAGTCCAATCCCCCGTCCTGCAATCGACCCGAAGCAGAAACTCCCAGAGGAGACGCGAGACCTCCGCCTCGATTTCGAACACTGATGAAGAAAGCACTATCGAAAAAAGGAGGAGGAGGGCCCAGACAAGAACAAACACAAAAGACGATCCGCCATTGGATGCATCGCCGGGCTCCTTCATAACCAAGACTCGCAAAAGACTTGGGTCTATAGCGACTGGTCCTCCTCTGACCCAACGACAAGAGGACGACTTCGGGTCGATTGGCTTCCCTTCCGTGGTGCGTAGTCCCGACACGACGGAGTACAGAGATTCACGCAATCTTCCCAAGACACCACGTCGACCATTCTCACCGAGTGACATGTTCGGCGTCAGTGGCAGCAGCGTTCGATCGCCCAAGTTGTTGGATATTGACTCGGCCAGGATCCTGCACCTAATGACGACTACTTGTGGGCGAATGCATGGGATTCTTTTCTTCAGACCACTGCACACCTCTGCTTGGGCTTCCGGCTATTGTGCCATCAACGTTGCCCCTGGTAGCCTTGTCTGCCAAACGAAAGGAGAAGTCTCCCAAGTAACAGTTTTGATATCCGATCTCAGAGGATGTACGGTCAGAACGCATTATGACTATGAAACTCAGAGCACATATTTGAGTGTTCTGATTGCTTCTTCGGCCACAGGTTATCAACTTCGACCGCCCGTTCCGGAAACCTTTGATTCCTGGCTTGCGGCGCTGCTCTGTTGGCAACCGCTTCGACCCAAGGGCATTCACAACAAAATGACCAAGCCACAACTCGTCAGCATGGCCGAGAAGAAGACGGTACCGCAGCGGAGGCTGTCAGACACTGGCAATACCAAAAGTACGGCGATTGTCAAGGTGGGGAAAATGCTTTTATGGGATGGCCCCTTACCATCGGGTTCCCAATTGGTGTCGTCTCCCAACAGCCTTGGCCGATCCATGACTGAAGACAACTATCACTGGCGCAGGGTAAATTGTACTCTGCACGAGAATGGCACTTTCAGGATCCTGGCGGATGCAGAGCCTACGGTACTCTCTGTGACCCACCTTTCCCAGCTGTCCCGCTTTGGCGTTCAGAGACTTGACGAAAGTGTTCTTCGCATGCCTCATTGTATCGCCATCTATTCCCAGTATCGCGCTCAAGCACCTCTAGTGAGATACTCGAGGCCAATGGTTCTGTGCTTGGAGTCAGACACTGCTCATGAGGCATGGTTCGTCCTGTTGCGTGCACTTACGGTGCCTGAGCTGTACGGACCGGAACAAGGTCCAGAAGGCCTCCATCAGGCTTCACAACCCGATACGGCCAACGAAACCCAGTCCACGCAAGGAATGTTCCGCATAGAACGCTCACTAACTGTGAAAATCACCGAAGCGAAATTTTCCTCGCGGTTCGTTGCACAAATTCCTCAGGAGCAGCAGAAAAACAAAACAAAACCCGGCAAGGGCGAACAGGCTCAAGAAGGGGTGTACGCCGAGGTCTTACTGGGGAATGATCTACGAGCACGCACAACCACCAAGACAAATCTGACCTCGGCTTTCTGGGCGGAAGAGTTCAGCCTGGAGGATATTCCTGCTACCCTATCAAATATCACTGTGGCCGTCAAGCTCGGCAACCCGGCCGAGAAAGAGTGGACGATGGTGGCTGATAGTCTCTACGATATTTCTGCAGACGCAGGTTATCTCTCAGGGCTCAGTGGGCTGGAAATCTCTTCCCACGACCCTATATTTGGAAGAGTCGACCTACCGATTGACGACCTAGAGCATCACGGTACGATCGACAAGTGGTGGCCATTACTGGACAACAATGACCAGTCTGTCGGAACGCTCTTGGTCAGATTTGCGCTTCAGGAAACCGTGGTCTTGATGGAAGACAACTACAAGGAGCTCTCGACGGTCTTGCAGAGCTTTTCCAATGGCTTGACGACACAAATTTCTCAACTACTTGGGCCAGATCTCCGACATTTATCGGACATTCTGCTAGATATCTTTCAGGCTTCGGGAAACGCAAGCGAATGGCTCATCAGTCTAGTTGAGGAAGAGATTGATGGTATATACAGAGACACTCCACCTATGCGGATGCGATTTAGCGGTCGTATACATTCCAATGACTCTTACGAATCTGCCGAGCAACGAGAAATGCTTGTTCGGGACCTCAGTCGATCGGCTACCATGGAAGCCAACCTACTCTTCCGCGGCAACTCTCTCGTCACGAAAGCACTCGACGCTCATATGCGACGACTAGGAAAAGAGTACCTCGAGGAAGTCTTGGGTGATAAACTGCGCAAGGTCATCGAACGAAATCCGGACTGTGAAGTTGACCCCAACAGGGTCCGATCGCCAGAACAGCTCGAAAAGAACTGGGCCAACCTTATATTCCTTACCAGCACCATTTGGAAATCGATTCGCGATTCGGCAGCGCGTTGTCCAGTACAGTTACGACTAATCTTTCGACATATACGGTCCTGTGCCGAGGATCGATATGGATCTTTCATTCGAACGGTCAAATATACCAGCGTTTCCGGATTTTTCTTTCTTCGCTTCTTCTGCCCAGCAATTCTGAATCCCAAGCTCTTTGGTCTCATTCAAGGTAAGTATCATGTAACCGTACTGCGAATTTTGCTAACTTTGCAATCAGAACTTCCACCTGATCGCACCAAGAGGACGTTTACCCTGATTGCGAAGTCTCTGAATGTACTTGCCAATCTAGCCAAATTCGGGACCAAGGAGCCCTGGATGGAACCGATGAACAAGTTTTTGGCTGCTTCCACAAATGAGTTGAGAAGCTTCATCGATGAGACCTGCGCCGTCAGCGCGTCTCAAATAGCGTCGGTAACTCTCGAGCCACAATTTGCGGCTCCGAACCAGATCAAGAATCGACTGCCGCCAATCTCAAGGGAGGGGTTACCAAGTCTACCATTTTTGTTGGATCGCACCAAGTTGTTGGCGCAGCTCGTGGACCTGTGGGTTTCGCACGCGCCTGAAAACATTAGCGAAGCTAGTGACGATTCAGCTGTCGGTGTTTTTCATTCTCTCTGCTTGAGGCTATCGCACAAGAGCAAAGAGTGTCTCAAGGCGGCGGAAACGGCCGAACGACCAGACGAACGATCGGAACCTGCTTGGGAGCGATTGTTATCGGATCAGCAGAAGGATAAGTCCCCGGGTAACATCTTCGAAGAGCATCCCATGAAACCCCGAATGAGCAGCGAGATTACTGCGCTACCACAAACAGCCGATGCTTTAGCCGACAGCGAGTACAAGCATACTGAAGTTTCCCTCATTGCTGGAGAAGGAGATAGTACGCCATCCAGCTCAGCTTCTATCGCTTGGGATAGGCGAATTCCTTTCCCCCATAAAGCAGCAGAGACTCGTGCAATGACGAACTCAACCAACTCCTCGACAGCATCAGTTGATTTGGCAGATGAACCACGAGCCAGAGCATTACCAGGCAGCCGCGATGGAACTAGCAAGAACCGTTTATTGGAATTGATGAGCTCTTCGTCACGGAAGAAGGGCAAAGCCGGCGATCAACCTTATGGAGATGACGATGCATGAACTTTGACGACCGTGAGCGACGATGATAAGTGTTATGTTGGTAGATACCTTAGCATATGAAGAAAAAGATCTTTTTGGACTGCGCCAATTCTAATTCAGCTTACGAGGGATACTTCGCCAACCCCAGAGCTTGCCGACTGCCTCTATCCAGGCTCATTTCATTTTCAGCAGGACCAACCAAGGTACCCACGGTACCTCATATATCTTGGCCCGTCACATAAGGCAAGTGTCCTTCCGACCTTCTTCCTTACCTTTCTACACTCTCACTCTCACCTCATTCTCTTCCTTCACTTCCCCCCGCACGTGATGAAGACCTCACTTGTTCTTTCACTGTGCGTCTTCACTTGCGGTACCTCACATGCTGTTGCAGCAAGGAGATCAACGGAGACAACGCTCTTATGCCAACACAGTACCTTCTTTCAACCCACAACCAATCTTGTCTACCACAGGTCCTGCCTATCTTGCTTGACAACATGTCTTGTCTCTTGTCTTCCGGAGGAGCTAGACTACTACAGTGGGCTACTCTCAACAACACCGCCCTTTTGTGTCGAACGGGTTAGGCGGTATGATCATCAGCACCCTTCGTCGCTGCAGGCTTTTCACAAGGATATCTTTTCACTTCGTCTTACCGATCTGTCGATCTCTCTCGCTGTCCATCACTCAGTTCTCCAACCAAACACCCATTGTCAGGTTTCAACAGCCTCAATTGATCACACTGCTCTCTCCCGCTGAGTTCAATCGTCCTTCACTTGATGATGCCTTCGCCAACTGGAAACGTCCTTGGCTCACGACGGGTCGATCAACGCTTCTCTGTCACGGTGCAAGTCAGTACGACTGTGACTGGCAATGGCAATGAGGACGGCAATGACTCCGGGTTTGAGTCCACGGCCACATCTGATGATGAAAGCATGGCTGAACACGAGGAAGAACCAGAGATCGATTTCTTAGAAAACACAGGACCTACCACGCGATCGAGATCAAGAAGACATACAACAGAAAGCACCGTTGACGTTAAAGGTGATCTTGACGATGAGCTTGACGATGACATCCTGGCGTTGGCCCGCAAACTACAGGTGGTCGAATCTCGCGATAATCTTGAGCAACTGTACCCACCACAGTTTCGAGAGTGTTCCATACCGTCTTATATCCCTGAACGTGTCATCCTGGACGAATTTACAGCAAAGGAAGATCATTGCCAGGTAGCCGAGGATGATGACATATTCTATGAATTCAGTCTACAAGATTTCCGCGTCTACCGTGCTCCGGGCCATACAAAGAAAGGATTTGACGGCAAGTACGAGTCACTATCAACAGTTGCACTTGAAAAAAATCAGCCTCATTGGCTAATCGACGGGTTTCTCGAACACGATGATGGGACCCGAAGACGACTCTTCGCAGCACAAATCGTCAGGGTCAATATCGGCCCACTCGAAGATCTGCAACAAGCCTCGACGGAGGACAATATCTGGGTACGAACACACGAGGGCGCACTCAAGAACTACTGGTACCGCCTCAAACGTCCCTTCTCGGAGTATGAATCATACTGGACAGACTTCGTGTGGCTTGCGAATTTTTTGAAGTACTTTGTCGACTTTCTACATGTCCGTGCTGAAGGTGTGTCACTACACAACTTCAAGTCCGATTTCTGGAAATGGTTACAGAGCTTACATGGCGACGATGTGAACCATTGGCAGAGTCAATGTGGTTTTCGTAAGGACTTCACTCACGACGTGACACGTTACAGTCAATTCCTCTGGATCCAGACTTACTGTACGTACAAGGACTCCTCTCTATTACAGGCTACATTGTGCCACCCAATCTGGGAAGAAATCGGCGCTGGCCAGTTCACCTACGACGAAGAGGTCAAATCGAAAGAGGAGAAGACTACTGTAACAGCCAACGTCGCTCTCTTGTTTCTAACGACATTTCCACATTGGCAAACCAAGTTTGAACTTCTTGAGGTTGTACAGATATGTCCACAAGTTGAAGCACACAGACACGAGAGGATCGAAAAGTGGAACTTCCCTCAAAAGCTGACTTACGATCAAACGGACAACTTCGTCAGCATCGGCAAAGACAAGAATTCGATAGCCGAGTATCTACTTGAAAACGCTGGAAACCGCACGCGCGTTCGATTGGTTGATGACTTACTGAGAAAGATTGTCATCATCAAGGTACTTGGACGCGAGGAGTATAGGTATGCATGGGTCAAGTCGACGTCGAGGTCTACCAAAACTATCGGCGTGGTCTGGCTCGTCTTACCATCTGAAGCCCTTTGTTGCTCATTCTTAGGAAAGATTTTCTACCCGATTGGTAATGAGCGTAAGTATCCACCCTCTATACTCTCTTACTTCGGTAGGATGATTTGTTAACGGTCTACAGTTATGTTCTCGGACAGCTGCAATTGTGACGAAATCCATATCGAAAACGTTGTGGAGGTTCTAAACGCTTCGGTGTTCACCGATCATGCGGAGAAAGGCTCTCAACTATTCGTCCACTGTCTCTACAGAGAACGCGAGAAAGTGATTGTCAACGCTAATGAAGACGCCCTCGTATGTCGCTGTCGCAGATCCAGGAAAAGAAATCAGGTCCATACTCCTCGGCCACCACCAAATATGAATCTCCCGAAAATGCAAACTTTATCGTTGTTCTCCGGCTGTGGACTCTTCGACTATGCTTTCAAAGCCACTGGCTTTGCTGAAATCGTCTTTGCTATAGACTGTTTCGAGATGGCCATTCGCAGTCACCAAGCTAACGACCCCGATAAGAAGACGCGGTGCGAGATCGGGTCAGTTTGCACATTTTTGTCGAAGATCGCATCAGGGCAAGAATCGATGATTGCTATTGATTGTATTATAGCAGGTTGTCCTTGTCAAGGCTTCAGCACTGCGAACAACTACAGGCAAAACCGGAAGGGCCAAAAGAATTGTTCTTTACTTGCGAACCTTCTCTCTTGGATTGAGATCTTCATGCCGGCCTATGTGGTAATCGAAAATGTGCCAGCTATGGATAGCCCGCAGTCTGCTGCGTGCGCGCTTGCGAAAGCCCACTTGGTTTCGCTGGGATATCAATTGCGACATGACGTTAACAAAGCATCTGACCGTGGTTCAGCTACTCAGCGAAAGCGATTGATCATCGTCGCTGCTGCTCCAGGTGCGATTCTATCTGATGCTATACCCGGAACGCATGGCAAAGCACTAGCAGAGGTTAGAACGACCGGAGATGTTATGCGGCTGGCGAATCTACCCCCGCTTCATAACGATGAGATCCTCAGCATTAAGATGCCTAATCACGTACCTACTTATCGACTTCCCGTTAACCTTGACAACGAAGTGTCAGAATTGAGAATCGTACAACAAATACCAACAAGACCACCAGGAATGTCATTGATGGTAGCCTACAACCAGGGACTGTTTTCTCGGTCGGAACGGAGATGGATAAGGAGCTTGAATGAGCCACAGCAGGCGAAAGGGTCGAAATCCTTCAAACGAATCAACCCGGACCAACCTTTCCAGACTATTACCACAAAAGTCAATCTGCATTGCTGCAGAGGGGGACAGTTGTTACATCCCGTTGAGCATCGCGCGTTATCGCTCCAGGAAATCCGCCTTGCCTTCGACGTCCCTGATTCATTTATTCTGGTTGGTAAGGTGGCCGACCAAGTCAAGATGCTCGGGAACAGCGTGCCTTGGAATCTGGGTGCTTCGATCGGTCGCCAGGTCGGTCGATGCTGGTCGGCTAGTCTCGCGAAGAGAGGGAGCGCTGGCACCGCCGGAGTCGGAATCGAAAAAGAGCCGGATAATGCAGGGCAAAAGATCAGTGTCGTGATCCCAAGAACTGCGCCGCAGCGGCGACGTGCGAGACTAGTTGTCGAGGATGAGAGTGATGGCGAGAGCGTCGTGATCCTAAAACCTGCGCCACAGCGGCGTGCGAGACCAGTGGTCGAGGATGAGAGTGATGGCGACAGCGAGTCATCAATAGAATACCTTGGAGCCAGACCTGTCAAGAAAGCGCGTGCAGAGTGAGAGCGTCAGAATCAGCAAGTTCGATTGAGCATGAATAGGAGAATCATCGAGTTGAATGGCGAGTACGAACTGGAGAATCAGGAGTCGGACAAAGAGCATGAACTCGAGCAAATGCGGCCTCCAGCCCTTATTGAATGAAAGAATGTGACTTTACAAACTTCTGGCTTGCTTTCCGCTTGCATGTAGTGCACCGTCGTAGGTCAGCGCATCGAATGGCGTCTCCGGGTGGAATACAGATGGCGAAGGAATATGAAGGCAACGTCAACGCCGAAACGAAAAGGTGAAGCACTGTGAGAAGCAAATGGCTGGCTTTTATAGCCTGTGAAATTAAATATTACATGTCTCATAATCTCACAAATATTGGACAATGAGACGGGGACTTTTGCAATTTTCAAGCGTGTCCGGCTTCTATCGCAGTCATATTCAAGCGTTTCGACACGACGCCCAGCCAATCAAGCATACGGGGAAACCAGAACATCTGCTCATGCCGGAGCCACCACGACCCGCCTCGACTGCCCGTCTGCACACCAGAATGGTTCTCATGTTGCTGCAGGTCAGCGACACGCTCATCCTCGATCTGCCGGAGGACACGGAAGGTTTCCTCGTTGAGCTCGACGCCGCCGCGCTCCATCTCCAATAGAAGGGCGTCAATCTCGCGCAGGGACGACCGAGTCATCCAGACGAGGGACATGAGCGAGTTGTAGAATTGCGTGCTCGCGCCCAGGACGTAGGACGTATGTCCGAAGGAACGGATGCGTGGGAGGAGGTTGTGCGGCAATGGCGACGAGGGGTGGTGGTTGATATACAGGCGCAGGGCGAACAGAAGCGCGGCAGGGTAGACGTGGTGCAGGATGGTCAGGTAAATGAGATCCTTGGACTCCTCGTCGGACAGGGATTGGTCATGGCTGCGTTGCTGGAGGGCTTCGCGATCGGAGACCACGGCTTCTTGAGCGGCTTCGAGGACCCGGAGGGGGTTGTCGGAGCGTGCAGGGGAGAAATGGACGCTTTCGGCACCCAGCAGTCGGTCTCCTAATAGCCGCGGAGGTCTGGTTGGTGTGGGGCGTAGGTATAAGGCTAGAGAGAAGATGCGCTCTTCGCAGACAGACCACATGGCGATGTCGCCTCGCTTGGTTGTGGAAGCTGCGGCGGCTTGGAGCGCGGAGGCGATGTCGGCCATGCATTTGCGCACGGCGACTTTAATGGGCTCGTTGAAGCGTTCAAAGTCCCGCGGGGTGGCGATTTGTTTGAAGGACTGCTCCGGCAGCTCGTCCCTTGGCAGGTGATGGACTTGTGGAATCGGTTGCGTAGATGTGCTGCCCTTATAAGAAAGATCTTCCCATCGGTCGGCGTCAGGATGGACGAGAGGTTCAGGGGCTGCTTGCTGGGAGGTGTCGAGATCGGGGGTTGCCCAAGCTGGTTGCTCGACGATGTCGAGTTTCACTGGGTCCGCTTTCTGCTGCTGCTCGCGAAGGGCGGTTTTAGCATCACGCTCGGCATGGTAGCTTTGAACCGAAGAGGAGAATATTTTGAGGATGTTTTCGATGTCGGTGTCCAGGGCGTCGACATATGGTGATTGGGATTTGATGCCTGACGGTTCGGACTGAGGCTTGGGCTCGGATGGAGCGAAGCGCCGAATCGCCTCGAAGGCCCGGCGTTCAGTTGAGGTGATGGTGGATTTCAGTGTACTGCTCCGTGATTCTGGTGAGGATGTTGAGTTTGGTGAGTTGGATGCCCGATGAGTGTCATGCTGAGCGAATGCTTCCCAAGTAGAGGCTGATCCATCTTTGTCCCTTACGGATCCCCTGGAAGACTGAGTCGATACATAGCGGCGCGATGGCCTCGTAGACCTGACGGG
Organism: Vermiconidia calcicola; assembly: GCA_035928285.1. Classification (NCBI taxonomy): domain Eukaryota; kingdom Fungi; phylum Ascomycota; class Dothideomycetes; order Mycosphaerellales; family Extremaceae; genus Vermiconidia; species Vermiconidia calcicola. The sequence continues at coordinate 448,612 of JAXLQG010000013.1, forward strand.
CCGGCGGAGGATAGTTCTTGTCTGGTATAGAAAGGATAGCTCGATGCGGCCAGCCATGCTGGACGAGGTAGACCAGCCGTTCAGACGAGTTGTACTATGTAAAAGGTCAAGAGCTTCACGGCGATGGTCAAAATTGATAGCACGTGATCTGAATCGGAAATATCATGCTAGTGTCTTGGCGCGACTTTGAAGGCAGTCACGCGTTGTGTATAGAGTGGAGTGTCGACAACCAATCAAACTCCCTGTCGCAGGCTGCATCGCATCCCACGACGATAATCCTCCTCCTCTAACCGCGCCCCACTACATCCCAGTGCCTCATAGATAAAGACCATTATCAGTGTTCCCCAGCCTTCATTCCGCCGTTGTGGAACTCATTGATATGAATCATTCCACGCAATCTCCTATTGATCTTGACAACACTGTTGGCGAAGGCTGCATCCATCGAGTTAATCACCCATCACGCTCAAGTTCCGCCAACCCCACGCACTTCTGCCCAAACACGTGGGAAGTGCCTACACCGTCCCGAGTCTGCGTGGTCAAAGTGCGCATGACTCGTGGCACAACTCCGACATTCCAGGTCTACCTATAGTCTGACCTCTTGCGTGGACGCTTTCTAAAAGCACTGACGCTTCCATAAGACTTTGATTCTTGTGCAACTCTTCTTCGATCTCGAGAACCCGCCTCCGTAACCCTTCTCCCCCCTGGTCATGAGCAGCGCTCGCCCGCGACCAACCTCGAACGCTCAAGAAACCTGGCATGGTCTAGACCAATATCAGAACATGAACAGAGGCCATTCAAGCAGTCTTTCCTCGGCTCAAATGCCACTCTCAATGATGCAAGGACCAAACAGAGCCCGCGCCGGCTTTGGAGCGAATGGAGAAAAGGCGGTCCCAGTCCCAGGCTACGGAAATGGGGTGGACAGAAAGAGTAGTATAGGAGGGGGAACTCCGTTGTTCGATCTGGCAAGAAGCCCTCCAAACACGTCGAACAAGAGTAAGTTCTGTCAAGAATTTGAAGAAGAATGCGCATCCTAATGCCTCGAAAGATACCAAACACGTCCCCTGCAAGTTCTTCAGACAAGGCGCATGCCAGGCAGGGAATGCTTGTCCCTTTTCCCACGCTCTCGAGTCTATCAGCCATCAAGCGCCGTGCAAATATTTCATGAAGGTACAGTCCATCTCTTCAAGACCTTTCCTCTTGCTAAGGTTTGAACCAGGGCAACTGCAAATTTGGCGCCAAATGTGCCCTTGCTCACTACCTGCCTGATGGGCGGCGAGTCAATCGAGCCGATCTCGACGTTGGTCTAGCCATGGGAAATCGAAACTTCAACTACGCCAACCGAGAACAGCCTCCCTTCCCTTCTCAAGACCCCGCCCTAAACGACTCGACGCTGAACCAAACACCTTACGGCCCGGACTACTTTCCAGGTCAAGCGTTCCCTCTCATGGACAACGACGACGCAGACGCATTCCAAGATCGATACAATCAATATCAACCGCATTCCGCACTCGACTCCGGCCTGAATTCTCCCCCAACCTCACACTTTGGCTCACCCCCGAACGACTACCAATTCCCAAAATCTCCAGTTGACAATCTACGAACTGCGCTCAACGCACCTCTCCCACAATCATTCGATGCAAATGGTATCTCGCATATTGCAAAGTATGGACCTCTTGGGCAGTCTGTGCCGGATAAATTTGGGCTTCGCTCTCCTGCTGCTTCTTCCCTTTCAAGACAACTTGGGAGCCCTCCTGAGTCTATTGTCAATGTTCGAAATGCTAATCTAGGTTCGAACCTGCGGAACGCGTCGCCTATGGCCATGTCTCCGCAGAACACGGAAGAGTCAATCAGTCAACGAATAATGCACTCTCAGAGGCCTATCAAGACGAGGGGTCTATCAGCCAGTGTCCCGCGATCAAGCCTTTATCATGAGTGGGAGGAAAATCTGGGTACAGAGACCGACTTACTGCCAAACAGCCTGCATGATGAGGTCCTGACACCGCAGGAAAAGATGAGACGAATGTCTCGGCCGGAACAGGACATTACCTCAAAAGATTACGCGCCCGGTCTTGCAATCCCAAGCGGATCCTCTAGCAAGGTCGGATCACCACCTGCTGGCAGTCCGTCGAGGTTCAGCGCATTGTGGGCTGAACAACGAGAGAAAAAGGCAGCAGAGAACACGGTTCCCCCCATTGGCCATGTGGGCTCGCCATTGCGCGGATCATGGATGCCGCAAGAATCTCCAAAACCAGGCGTACAGATCTCGGGAATATCTCAGGCCATGGCAAGAATCCAGCTGAGCCGGACTGACTCCAGCGAATCAAACGGTGGTCGCAGTAGTGGACTTAGGCATTCGTCTGCGCCGATTGGTCGTGGCATATCCAGTCCTGGTCTGAGCTCAAAGAAGATTGACGAAGAGGTCGAGGGTGTCTTCTTCCCCATGGATGGAGACGACAAGACTTCAGGCTGGACTGGCCAATCACCGAGACTTGCACCAGTTCAAGAGAGACCCAACGGTGGTCTACCATCCAGCAAGAACGATAATATGTGGACTTTCCAATCATGATCGAATGGCGTTTTCATGCACATACGAAGCACAGGAACTGACGACTTACGATACGGGGTCCAAAATGTACAGCTTTCTACGATTACAGCCGCCTGGATACACATTGCTCGGCGTCCAAAGAGAATAAAACTGCATACATATTAGCCTGGGAATCGGCGCCTTGCTAGGTATTCAGCATTTCAGGGGAGGAAGACGAGGAGCTGAGTTGGTTCATGGGTGCTGCCAGGTTTGAGCCTTGGTAATTATTTATTATCGGGCTGGAGAAAGTCCTATGCCATAGACAGACAGCTCACGAGATATGTTCAGCATAACTTCACCCTACTTCAGGTTCATATGTGAGCGAATCATCGGACGTAGGTGCCTGGTCAATCCAAAATGTATCCGTCCAGCGTCGAGCCGTCAAGACCGCATGTCCCGGTTCATGCAAGGCTGACGTTTTGGTTGACGAGGCTGTACAGGCACACGAGCGATTGGTCCGTCAGACTTGCCTGCAAATCAAGCCGGCTGCGGAATCTCGTGCAATGCAATGAACTTTTTGAAATCGGAAGCATCGTCTTGACGGGCTGATTATTTCACGTCTTCGTCATTGATTGAAGATTCGCTCCTCTCAAGGCATGTTGAGTGGCAGTCGTAGCTGGCTGCAATGCTCAAGATGCCTTGGACCTTCACTACGCACGGCAGCTAGACCTGTCTTTGCGAGAGTCCGCTATCAAAGTTCCTGTACGTTTCCCACCGCAGAATGTATATCGAGTGCCAGGACTAACGGTATTCCACAGCCACTCCGTCCGAGAGTTATGCTCAGGTCTCTCCCATCCTACTGCGTCGCGCTCGCGCCGTCGCCGCTGAACGTGATCAGCTCTCCGCCGCGAATGCAGAGAGCTACGATGTGGCAGTCGCGAAGAAAATAGGCGAATTGAGCCCTGTCTGCACAGCGTTGAAGGATTGGGAAGATGCGCAGAATGTGTGTGATCCTTCTGCAGTCTTCGTGTCGTTGTAGAACGATTACTGACGAAGCTGCGCAAAGTCCCTGAACGAACTAACCTCCCTCCTGCACGACCCATCCTCCGACGCCGAACTACGCTCCCTTGCACAGTCAGACATCGACTCAACCGTGTCCACCCTGCCTGCCTTGACAAACCGACTCAAGACCGCTCTGATCCCGCCGCACCCCTTCGCCAATATGCCCTGCATGATCGAATTCCACCCGGGCGCCGGCGGCAGCGAGGCCTCACTGTTCGCCCAGTCATTGCTCGATATGTACCGCGCCTTCTGCGCGCGGATGGGTTGGTCTACAACTCTGGCAAGCTACACCGCCGATGATTCCGTGCCCGAGGTCGCAATGACCGACGCCCTTCTCGAAATCAACGCCCCGGGAAGTTACGACATATTAAGGAGCGAGGCTGGCGTGCACCGTGTCCAGCGCGTGCCGAGCACGGAGAAAAAGGGCCGTACGCACACGAGTGCCGTAAGCGTGCTTGTTCTGCCGAACTTGCCCGAGACAGGGGGCGAAGATCTGGACTACGAGAACCCCGAGAGCGACTACTACATTGCACCACAAGATGTGCGTAGCGAGACTATGCGTGCCCGAGGCGCGGGCGGGCAGCATGTCAACAAGACGGACAGTGCGATTCGATTGACCCATATACCGACGGGGATCGTGATCAGCATGCAGGAGTCGAGAAGTCAACACAAGAACCGCGAGAAGGCCTGGCAGCTTCTGCGGTCGAAGTTGGCGCAGATACGCCGCGAGCAGAGGGAGGCCGAGGTGATCAATCTGCGGCGGAGTGTCATGGGTGGCGTGGCACGGACGGGGAGGGAGGATAAAGTGCGCACATACAACTACTCGCAGAACCGAGTGACAGATCACAGGAGCGGGAAGGAGTCGAGTAATCTTGACGACATACTGGGTGGCGGGCTTGAGCTCGAGGATCTCATGGATAGTGTGAGGGAGTGGATGAGCGAGAATGAGGTTCGCGGACTATTGGCGGAAGAAGAATTACGAGCGAAGATGTCGGACGGCAATGGACCTGGAAAGAGATAAAAACATGGTAAACAACAAGAATTAAGCATCGTCATGCATTTTGTTCATTTCGCTGCTCCTGCGTGTAGCAGGTTGGCGTGCTAGGGCCGTCTCGTTTGTGCCCCTTGTTTCTGTCTTCATGCTTTTGACTAGCTCGTTGCCCCGTCATGAATCAATGTCATGGGTATCAGATCATGCTGTACACTAAGCCCCAGAGCTCTCCTCTTCCAGTTTTCTTCAGTATCGCTCAGCTCTCCATCTGTCCCTGCGTAGAGCAGAGATATGCCTATGCCTCCATATTTTGTGGCCTGAGATCCTCCTCGCTTGCGGAAGGCAAGCCAGGCTGGAGCAAGCAAGGACACGGGCGTCTCCTGACCTCAAAGCCCAGAAGCTCTTCGTGTTGATCGCGTCAGCTCAGTTCAGGTCGAGCCTGCACGGGGTTCGTATCGTTCCGGTCCGTTGCTGCTGATCATCTTGCCCTCACTTGGCAACAGCAGCACTGAGCACTTGAGTGCGGAAGAAAGCGCCCTTGGTCTTCTCAATGACCTGTTGGTACACGCTCTGAGGAGGATGATTCATCACGACAGTTCCGGCTTGGTAATCGATCTTTGCATCGACTCTAGTGTCGCGAATCAGATTGACAATCCATTTCTCGCCTTCGTTTTGAGACAAGCCCAAACGAGTGGAGAGATCCCTGTAGAATTGATTAGTTTTGGCATTTCCTCGGGGCCGCAGACCGCTCGTGAACTTACGTGATGTCGATTCTCTGATGGATTTTGCAGTAGCTTTCAGAGATCAAATGTCTCGCCGACTCCATGAAGGCATCTGTCGACGAACCCAGGAAGAAATCACCTCTCAATATGGCCTCGGCCTCGGTGAGTTTCTTCTGTGCGCCTTCAAAGTCGAAGTCCACGTACAGAGCTTTAACAAACTCTGTGACGGGATCTTGGTATTCGTAGATCTCCTGCTTGACAACTCTGACCAGGTCTTTCAATTGTTTCTGGTAATTGTGTGAATTGTTCGTGCGGCCGCGGTTGGTGATCACCGCCGCAGCCAAATAGCGCAGAATCCAAGGACAGACGGTCTGAATGGTGCTGAGATATGGTGGAGAGAAGAACATTTCGGTGAGCTTCTCACGCGCGGGTTCGTAATTGAAGAAGGGGAACAGAGCGTAGTGAACGAGCGACTCTCTGGCAGTCAGTTGTGCGCGGGGATTGTTGAACAGCCGTGTCTCGATGTGCTCTTTGACTTTCTCGACTTCTTCGAGCGCACTCTCCCATTCTTCACCTAGAATCTCGCAGACCAATTTACCCCAGGTGGCTTTGACGACCTTGTCGTTGTCGGTGGAAAGAACACGGAACCGGTAGAGCAGGTCGGCGGCTTCGGGGTACAGACCGCATTCGTATCTGAATCGGCCAAAATCATAGAGGTTGTCTACCATCTCTTGCGTGACACCGTGTGTTTCTTCGAGGAATTTCAGGTTGGCGACTTTGTCGCTGCGCAATTGGGAGGTGACGGCTTCATCACTGAGGAGGTTCGTGAGGTGTGTGGATTCTTCTTCGAATTTGGCCAGCTTTTGTAGAACTTCTTCTCTCTTCTGCGCGTATTGTGAAGGTATCGTGTCAGAGTTGTGGATTTCTTTGTAGAGGCTTCCGACATAGTCGATCATGTTCGTGTTTTTGAGGAGGTTGAAGATGGCGAGTTTGAGATCATCGTAGCGCTGCTGCGAAATGTCTTCCGAGTTGAGTTGATGTTCAAGTAAGGGAAAGATGAGATGACGGTCCAAATGCTGGATCATGTTTGAGAGAAAGGCATATTCGCCTGTGGCATCGTCGACGGTACTCATTTTGCCTTCTCTAACCAGTCCTCGACCTTCTTGTTCGGGTTTGGGTTCGGATCAACGGCAGCGAGCTCTTCTTGGTGTTTCTTCAGGATCGCCTCGGAGAGTTTCGGACGGTCAACGTCGATAGGGAAGATGTCCCCTGGTGAACCAAGGTTGCTGATATGCTCAGGATGTCCTGCATTCACATTAAGACCGGACGACATATTGATTTCTTGTGCGGCGCCATTCGCAGGGTGGGTGGAGAGACGCTAGCATGTATATGGTTAGCGGAGAGAAAGAAATCAGGCGGCGACATCTCATCAGGCTTGGCATAGAACTTTATGCAGCGCTCACGACCGCTGGATGGACATTACCTGTCTCTCACATTATCTACCTGCCGACCGCCCTCTCGCAATCCTCTATAACAATGAAGGCGCCCTCGAACCTACTCCTTCGTGCCTTTTGGCGCAGATCTGGGCTTCCACTATGTCAGATCCGCTCGAAATCACACTGGATGCCCAGAGAGAAGTACGCCAAACTCACACTTCTCGACAAGCTACACCGGCGCCAGAAAGATGCGATACGGAAAGAACGTATGTACACTACAGCTCTGTATATATGTTACTAACTCCATACGTGCAGGCGAATGGAGCGAAAAGCGCGCTCACAACATGACCGTCAAATCTGATATTCAAACTCCCGCGCAAGCACCACCACCACCCTCACCCTCACCCTCGACGATCATGTCACAACTAGCTGTCGTCTCGCATCTACCGTTTCAAATCTCGCGCACAAAATCTGCGAATCTGCCTGTCTATGAATCCACAAAAGCTGGAGGGTCCAAGCACATTACAACGATACAAAAGATTACGGGCGACTTGAATGAGTTGGCGGACCGGGTTCGGAAAGCGCTCGGTATGCAGCAGCAGATCACAGACGTCCGGGGACGGCGGAAGGAGACGATTGCAATCAACTGGACGACACGACATGTTGTCGTGCGTGGATGGAGAGGACCGGAGATCAAGAAGTGGGCCGAGTTAAATGGATTTTGAATGTTATGGGCGCTGAGGCACGAGTGCGTGTAACATGCACGCATTCAATGGGAACAAAACGAGCAGGCTGGACCCGCAAATCGGGCAAGCCGTACAGCGATTGCCAGCACAAAATCCAAAGCACCTCTTTACTGCAGAAGAGCCCGGCGCTGTCTATTCTGCAGCCCGACAATGTACAGTACGAATAATGAGAGCAGTGTTGAAAGATATGCTCGTATTACTGCGAGGGCATACACTTTGTACCGATCCTTTTCAAGCGCAACACGAGTACGACTGGTGAGCCTGATCGATAGAAGAGATTGGCCCCAGCAGGCCGGGAAGCATCCAATGCAAATTCTGCTGCAACTCACTAAATCTTACTGTCCAAGCCAATGACTACTCGCAAAGTACGAAGACCTTTTCTCTTCTTGGAATTCTTTTCTTGAAGCATTCTTGAAAGATAATTTTGGCATCTGAGCCCTTGATATCGTACAGACGCGCTCTGATTTCTTTGCACAAGCGATATCTACCCAATCGTCGGTAGCAATAGTCTTCACGCTTTCAGTCATGATACAAATGGTTCAAAGCCCGCCCTGGATATCTCCGCTCACCAAATAGTTACGAGCTCACCTCCCAGTATACACTGCTCAACCTAAGCGGCCGAGTGGGAGCATCTCTTCCCAGCTCAGAGACCCAGTATGTACATCCGAGCAGGTGTGTTCAATCTTCGAGACTGGCATATACGCACAGCTGTCGCAGAATGCCAGGATCAATGTCTTTCTGTATCATGGCACCCAGGAGACTTTCCCTCTTGGGCATAACGCCCAAAGGTACCACCGTTGCGCCATCGGCATCAACCGTGCGTGCCTTCTGAACCAGAGTCTTGAGAACGGCCATGGCTCGGTTGGAAATAGCTCCATATCCATTGATATCCAGTTCCGGCTGGTGCCTGCTGTTCTGCTGTGGCTGTCTCGCAACTGTCTGTGTCGTCCTATCGGCACTCAACAAACCAACCAAGCGCAGTAAGTTGCCAGCAAATCCATCCTCGGATTCAAGCCATGTACGTGCTAGAGGCTGATCCAAACCTGGGACGAGATTGGCTAATATCTCGGCTGCAAGCATTCCTTGAAGGAGGAATGGCTTTCTAGCCTCGATGATTGTTCTGGTAGAATTCGAACTTGTAGGAACTGGACATATGGCCAAACCAAAACTTCTGGTGAGCAGCTCGTAGGGTGGTGTCGAATGCGCATCTGCTGTAAAAATCGACTTGTAGTACATTCGGTTCGGTTCGTCGCGAGCAAGCAGCTTCGCCAAGCTGTCAACTGCAGATGGCAAATATTTGTGCAACGAAGGGTTGTACATTGCGAAGCACACCTTTCCTGAGCTCAATATCGGTCCTGGAGACGGTGCAAAGGCAAGCAGGAAATGTAGAACGCAAAGAGCCTCTTCTTTCCCTGGAAGTTGGAGAGAGGTTGACAGGTTGCTGAGGAAGATGACCACATCCTTCATGAAATCAAGAGCGTGTCGGTGACACCGCAAGAACATCTCGGTGGTCGCGAGATATCGAATTACTGAGCTGAGTAGCCTAAGGATTTCTTGCTGGCCAAGAACCCCAAAATTGGCTTCGTAGAAGGAGAAATTGCGTATGAGAGTGGTGATACATATCAAACGGTCAGCTGCTCGCTCGAGATCGTATGGAACAGTGCCGAATTCGTATGCATCCTGCAATGACTCGTTCTCGGTCTTTACTGCGCGCACAAGGTCTTCGTATGATGGAAGAAGCATGTCGTCTGAGACCTCGCTTGCATGCTCGCTGAGGAAATTGACCTGATCTTGAGCACAGTCAATTAGTGCATCCATCAGGTCTTCACACTCAACAAGCGATAATTGCAATGCAGGTTCTGTCGAAAGATTGGTGAGAACGTCCAGTGCAAGTCTTGTCTCAGCATGCATCCCAGATTTGATCGCCATTGTGATCGCATGAATATCAATTAGGCCCATTTCTCTTACAGTAGGCACCACGGGTTTCATTTCTGCAATATGTTGCCCAACGACGAGCATCTCCTCGACATTGACAGGTCCATGGTATCGGCTTGTTGGAAGTACATCGGGCTTGAATGGGTCTTCGATGGGGTTTGATAGGGGTTTGCTGTAGTCAATCTCTGGCTCCGCCGGCTTGTTGACGGCAGTTTGGGGTCCCTTCTGAGGCGTCTGTCCCTGCGCCGGGGCTGGGATGGAGGGCATTTGCTGAGGATCGAATTGCCTAGGCATACTCTGTTGACGTAGCGCAGCTGAATGATCTTGCTGTCCGTGAGGTGGTTGCATCAGGCCATTGGCTACAGCTTGTTGTGCCTGGTGCGCGGGCTGAGGCATTTGGCCATTCGTAGAAGCGCTGACAGACCTTTGATGCCGAGAGTCTTGACCCATGTTTATTTCGCGGGAAGGCGACATCTGGTTCTGATGTTGCTGCTGATTTTGCATCACAGCTTGGGCTGCAATCCGCTGTTTCTGTTGGTTCATTTGCCATGCAGCTTCGTAAGACGCCAGATTATTATGCCAATATCCCTGAAGTTCTTGCGCCGCTTGCATTTGTTGTTGCGGTGGGAAGCCAAATTGTTGCGCGAGAGCGGCCCATTGGTTCATTTTTGAGATTCTTTGTGATCCGCCACTCTTTACAACGGCTCCATACAGTCGCAACAGCTGCAGCGGTCTCCCACATATTACGGGCTGTAGATCAACTGGGCGGCCCCGCGCTGCCATGAACGTTTGTAAACCTCTGATGAACTCTTCCGGGTTGTTGGGCTTGGGAGGTTGAAATGTACCAGGTCCTTGAGGCATCTGCTGGTTTGGCATAGGCTGGCTGGAATTCGGCGGCATGCCGTTCATATTGCGAGCTTGTGCTTGCGCCTGCATCTGCCGCGCTTGTGCTTGAAGCTGCATCTGATAATTCCTCTGCGTCGCCGAAACTCCGGGATGATGTTGTGGCAGACTGGCCTGAGGATTCATCCCCATTTGTTGCATTCCATTGGGCATATTCTGACCAAACTGAGGCTGACTGAAGCTTTGCTGAAATCCACCGTTGGGTATGAAATTCTGCGGATTATCATGCGGAGTTCCGACGCGACTGGCATGATCTGATGGCGCAGGTGAAGCATGAGGTGCGCCATGTTGCGGAGAGAAAGGGCTTGGCGATGCTGTCGCGACGCGCTGATTACCTCCTGGCTGGTTGAAGTGGCCGAGTTGTTGTATGGTCGGGGAGGGTGTGGCATTGGCAGAAGTCTGGAGATGTTGAAAAGGCGTCGATGCGCTTGTCATCGCGGGCGCGCCATTGGCCTGAGGATTGTATCCAGGAAAAGGGCCTTGTCCTGGTGTTTGTGACCTCGGACCAGGTATGCCTCCGGGCGCTTGACGCGGAGATGTCCCTAAACTATCGTCTCTTGCTCTTTTGGAAGGTATTACGGGGTTCGTCTGGTATACGGGATTATGAAAGGCGGGCGAGGCAGTACGACCGGCGCCGTTGAGGAAGGCAGGATTCTGGAATTGAGCGGGATTGATAGTCTGAGGAGGTTGCATAAACGACATGGCGCCATCCATCGTGCCTCCAAAGCTGGCATGGTTATTTGGAGTCGAGGAGGAGTCGGGAAGCCAAGGGTTCATGGCTCGAAGAAGGTTCGGTCATCCATTGGCTATAGCGACACATGCTTGTCAGTAACCGGTCCAAGACACGCGTAACCATCTCAAAGGAGGACGCATGAGTGATAGAACGAAGGTCTCTTGTGAGAGGAAGTGGAACTCTAATGGATAGAGCCATCGGTGGTGGGTGGTTGAGGATACAATTGGATGCGCCCAGTCGTAAGTGAGACGCGTCAAGGGAGGGGTGAGACCAACACGGCGGAAACAGACGTGCGATGCAAAAGCATGGAAGGTGTATAGCAGAAACAATGGAGTCGGATAAGGCTACTTACCTGACTGGAAGTGTTATGAAGCGGTATCGTCAGAGCGCAGAGGTATGCAAACCGAATCGGAATGTCGAGATTAGGGAACGATTTTTCGGTCTGAGGCTGGGGTGCCCAAAGTGGCTTAGCTCGGTCGACTGGAAGGCAAAAGGAAAGGTTAGCCATGGTCGACCAGACGAAAAGGACTGGCAATGAGGACCAAGGACAGTCCCACTCGCGTCTATTGGGCCGTGCAACACGATCTCAATCGATGTTTTCCACGGTCAATAGACGCTAGTGATGGATCTGTGGACGGACGATTGCGGTAGGAGAGGAAAGGGTCGGTGATGTGGTGGGCAAAAGCCATGTGCTGTCTGCTTGTCCGGCTGCTACGAACCGGCGGGATGGTGATAACGACACAAACCCACTTTCTCAAGACGTGCCAGGGGGTGGACAGTAAGAGGGGCAAAAAAGGTTCAATGCCAGGCTTACCGTGAGTGTGATTAGATGGCGATTTGATGCGTGTTTGATACGTGGTGCGTATGGTGGTAGTGGCCGGGTACGGAATTGGAAAAAGAGAAGCACAAAGTGAGAAGCGGGGGAGGCTTGAATTGAGGTAACAGATGCTGACTGAGACCAGTAGGAGATACTCAGGTAGTGACCAAGGGGATCGATACCCGTAGTACTGTACTTGTATGGTCAGGTAGGTCGATCGGGAACTGGGCCGGGTCAAAAAGGTGTTGTAAGCTGAGGGAGTGAAAAAGAGGAGCCTAAACGGCCTGCAAGAGAGACAGAATGAACAGGACACAAGAAGGGCTGATGGGCTGTTGTGATGGTGCACCTCACCTTGTCCGGTGACGGCTTTCGGCTTTGGGGGCGGGGATCAACTCCCTGAAAATGGCCACTCTGGCGCTTACTGGGTATGGTTTAATCGTTAGCCTTCACTCACTCGCATTGGATGTTGCATTGACCTTACCCACTTGGTCGCGGAAGAAAGTTGGTCAAGTTGATGAATCCGTCTGACAGGAGACTTCACAAGCATAAATGCCTTGACTTCTCGCTCGAGCAGGACACCGTCAGACGGACGGCTTTCTTTTTCGTCACTCCACCATGTTCATGGCGCTTCCCCATCCGACTTTCGAGAGCAGTACTGTGTCTCTGTACTATCCACGAAAAGGATGATTTGGTTCAGCCCTTTTCCCTCGACCATTCTCAACTGCAATCTGCTCAGTGCTGAGGAGGGCTAACCTGAGCACTCGATGGTTTGTCTCGGCACCCACATTTCCTGGCTCGTATCGACAATACCGTGGATGCAGAGCCGAATCAGGGTCGCACCAGACTCGTTTTGGATTTAGGCAATCTTCAAGGGCCTTGGGTCTGTGCCATCAAATGGTAGCGATTCCCATCGTGGAGGTACAATGCTGCCATTCCCTATCACCAGGTGGCTGACATTTCACTCCTGGTTCCTTCCATCCCGAGAGATTTCATCCCCTAGGATGCAGTCACATATTTCTCTGGTAGTGCGAAGGCCTTCAGAATCCGACTGCCATGAATCACTGTTCATGATTTTGGTGGAGAATGGATCTCGGTCGTTGTGACCACATCTGTGGCCAAGAGCAGATGAGTCTTTCGATATTCCATCGATAAACGGCCCAACGGAATGAGAATGGAGGATCATCTGAGGATGTTGCCTGAACGCCCGGTATGAGTAGTGAGCCTCAGCGGGCAGTTTTCATGATCTGGCCCGAAGTGGTATTGTTGGTCAAGGAGCCGGCAATATGTATCGACACAAATACTTGTGGGAAATGAAGATTCGAGGCGAAACAGAAGATGGAAGGAAGGATGAATGTAGAAGAAACAATCTTGTACGGAGTAAGGTGCCGTAAGTTCCAGAGCTTACGTCCCGTTCATCTACTTCTCGACGCATGCCTCATGCTCGGTAGGCAGACTTCGCCGTGATTGGCAGATCCATTCCCATCTTCTCATCCCACAGGCTGAATCGATTTTAGACACAAATTCTCACTGTGTCACAGGGACAAACCAGACATAGACGGGGACGAATCTGGCAACAGAAGCCCAAACGTTGATGTGATTCGTTTCATCCCATTTAAGGTACATGTAACGCAAGTCTAGTAGTATGGCGCTTCGGCCCTTCAACTTGAATATTTTGCTCCTCTTTTTGGATACCTGTCTGGCTTGTACATCCACCCGTCCCTCCGCCGAGTATTGGGAGATATGCGTTTATTCGAGCCTTGAATTCACAGAACAGCAAAGCACCAGAAAAAGCATTCACTCTGAACGATTCACTAACCCAGCAGCTTTTGGCCCCAAGTCAGAACCGAGAGTTGAGATCAACGGCTTAGCATTATTGGTGGCGGGATCTTCCACGGCTCTTTTCCCAGCCGAGCGTAATCCAGAGCATTGGGTCAGGAAAGGCGAGCGCTACCATCACGGAGTAGTTGTCTATTGCAGCAAGAGATATACGTATAATCTGTTCCAATCGCTCATAGCTTTCATGTTTCCTGTCACATCAGACTCCGATGTGAAATAGAAACTTCAAGAAATCAAACTGCAGCCGGTCCTAGAGAGATGCTAGTTTTCTCCTCTTGAGTGACAGCAGCCCCTTTGCTTGCAGCTCGCCAGTTACCCACAGGATTTGATGTTCTCAAGGCAACAACCTGAGTACCCGTAGGTGATGAGATGTGCTCAAACCCAATCTGTAGATTACCTAAATCCATCAGCGAGGTCGAGTTGCGGTTCCCCTGTCGGAAGAACCCTTAGCGCCACCGCCTATCTTGGCAACGCGTTCCTATGGCCGCCTTCTTGAGACTGCATCTGCGATTCACGATTTGACCGTTTGGCTCTCTACAAACAATACCCGACGTCCCTTGCATCCTGTCTGTGATACATCCACGCATACTATTCAGGCTCTTCCTCTTTTATCATAGCACAGCGACCGCCGTCCTCTCTTCGATCATCTTCTGCTGCAACCATGGGGGACGTCCTTGTTGATAATCCAGTCCATACTATTCCGCCTCACAAGAAACAACCTCCAACAGATTCCATCCCGGACATCGACTCTTTAGAAGGAGCTGGAGAAGATGGCGGTGATGAATACTCTACGTTGAAGAGACTACAGCGACACTTGGAGTATGTACAAGCTACGTTGACCGACAGACGCCACCGCTGATTAGGGATCAGGTACATCAAGCTGCAAGAAGAATACATCAAGGATGAGCAGAGGTAGGCAACATTTCCATGGAATCTTAAGTCACGATCTGACGGAAATCAGGTCTCTCAAACGAGAATTGGTGCGTGCGCAAGAGGAGATCAAGCGGATACAGAGCGTTCCGCTTGTGATCGGCCAGTTCATGGAAGCCATTGACCAAAAGTAAGGACCTCCCGGGACCTTGCGCCATCATTATGCTGATATTGTGCAGCACCGGCATCGTCCAGTCCTCAACAGGCTCCAACTATGTTGTCCGCGTCCTGTCGACCCTCGACCGTGAGAAGCTCAAGCCATCCTCCTCCGTCGCCCTCCATCGACATTCCAATTCGCTTGTGGATATCTTACCGCCCGAAGCCGACTCTTCAATTGCTATGCTTGGTGCGGATGAGAAGCCCGACGTGACATATGCAGACGTGGGAGGACTCGATATGCAGAAGCAAGAAATCCGAGAAGCAGTCGAGCTTCCCCTAACACATTTCGACCTATACAAACAAATTGGTATCGATCCCCCACGGGGTGTGCTGCTCTACGGCCCCCCGGGCACTGGCAAGACGATGCTTGTGAAGGCGGTAGCCAACAGCACAACTGCGAACTTTATCCGAGTGGTAGGATCTGAGTTCGTGCAGAAATATCTTGGTGAAGGGCCTCGAATGGTGCGAGATGTTTTCCGCATGGCGCGAGAGAACTCGCCCGCCATCATTTTTATTGACGAAATCGATGCCATCGCAACCAAGCGATTTGATGCTCAAACTGGTGCCGACCGAGAAGTGCAGCGTATTCTTCTGGAATTGCTGAATCAAATGGACGGTTTTGATCAGACCAGTAACGTCAAGGTCATTATGGCAACCAACCGAGCCGATACTCTGGATCCTGCGCTTCTTCGACCTGGACGTCTGGATCGAAAGATCGAATTCCCTTCACTACGAGATCGCCGAGAACGTCGGCTGATTTTCTCCACCATAGCCAGCAAAATGTCTCTATCACCGGAAGTCGATCTGGATTCTTTGATCGTGCGGAATGACCCGTTGTCTGGGGCCATCATTGCTGCAATTATGCAAGAGGCAGGATTGAGAGCGGTACGCAAGAACCGTTACAACATTATTCAGGCCGATTTGGAAGATGCGTACTCGAGTCAAGTCAAAGGGGCACAAGAAGCCGACAAGTTCGATTTCTACCGATGATGTATTTGCAGACAAGATGCCATACTTCTTCAGCAAGTAGGGGCTCGGGATTGCTGCAAGGCTGCGGCGGCGTGGGGGCTTCTCGGCGTTCACAGATGCGAAACCATACGATTGCTCGACTACGGGCCTTGGGAAGGCACTCGACGTGTAGCATCCGACTCAAAATGATCATTGCATGTGAACTGACATGAACATCTACTACGAGTTATTGTTTGAATCAAAATCCTGAGTCAGGCTGATATCTCGAAGCTAGAGGCTCCAGAAATACATCTTGTATCTAGGTACTCGTACTATGCACGTTCCCCTTGACACTGGTTGGCAGTGTCGCGATGCACACGTTTCGCATACTTCCCCAGTCCGGAGAACGAATCAAATGCACGGCGCGAAGTGATACATGTACGAGTAAGACAATCAACTCCCTTCTCTCAAGGCTAATATATCCGGAAACCCGTTAATATTGTGTACTCGACAAAAGCACCATCTCGCTTTTGCGTCATGGTCCGGCGAGTGGAGAAGTTTCTGTGTATGTCTGTATTATTAATGCATGGTGAATATTATTGCCAGAGGAGGCCAACTA
Source organism: Vermiconidia calcicola (assembly GCA_035928285.1). Classification (NCBI taxonomy): domain Eukaryota; kingdom Fungi; phylum Ascomycota; class Dothideomycetes; order Mycosphaerellales; family Extremaceae; genus Vermiconidia; species Vermiconidia calcicola. Next base: position 464,973 of record JAXLQG010000013.1, read on the forward strand.
GTAATCTGCCCTGCACTTCAATGCCACCTAGAGTATCACAGTACAGTGCCGTTAATACACACAGCATGCTCTCTACTCTGTACCTACCTAGGCACATGAGATGATCTTACAAAATCTAGGGCCAGGACTTCTAATTGTACTTGTACTGTGGTAAGCGAGGGATATGGCGCATTGCGTTGTTGGAGGCGAACGACAAGATACACAGTACACTGATACAGAAATGGAAGGTCAGTGTCAATTTGAAGGCCCACTGCGAGCCCCACCATGATTCGCTAGTTGGAAAGGGAATGGTGCGGACGAAGATTTTGGGTCTGGGAATGATTGCGTCAGAATTTCTCGATTGAAAACAATTCATCACGCGATTCCGTCCAGTGGCATTCATTGTCTCATGCACTGTGAGTACCGAGTAGTTAGTAGTAACTAGTAGCACACATCCGATTCCTTTCCAAGTGCCGTGGTACTTCGTACTCGTAGTTCTACCGCCTTTTTCTATCTTTGTTCTGTACTCCGGAAGCTGAGGTCATTGACTCTTCCAAACCCCCAAATTCCTCCATCTCGCTGCCACGAGACCATTGACAATATTTCTGCCGATCAACGAACGCAGCTGGGTCAATCCATCAGTCACGGGATTTTCGCATCTGTGCTCAGTACCTTATTGAACGAACCCTGTGCAGTCCCTGTGTGCGGTGGTAGTCTTCCGGTACAGAGAAAAGGAGACAGAGCGTTTCTGCGTGTTGACGGCTGTAACACCCATCAACGTCATCACCTTTTTTGGGCCTGAGACCGCCCGCCACCGAGAGTCCGTTCACCCTCGATTAAGCTTCCAATCGCCAATCTCGATTTCTCATTTCATCCGACGCTCACTTGGTCGTCGCAATCCGGTCGCGTGGGAGAAACATCACACAGCAGCAGACGAGGCTCTTTTGAGGAGCAGACGAATTAACTACGAGGTATTCCTGGTAAGTCGCTACTACTTGTACGTCTGCCCTCCCCATCGGCGCACGTCTCGTACGCCCGGCCCCAATTTCCGAAGCAGCTTAATCGCACCTGGGATTGTGGGTGGATAGAGTGGCGATTGCAACTGGTTCTTCGATGGCTGGCGATCGCCATCCTCTGCCGACTTCCCTGCTGACACGTCTCTGATTCGCAGGTTCTGCGTCTTGCCCACCCTGCTAAGGCCCGCTTGGATCAAAGTCAACCCTGCTACCTCGCACCTCGCGTTTCCTCCCAAGCCTGTTCTTCTCGCCCGCCCTACCAGAGTATATGAGGCGCCAGCGCCTTCCCAGCTCTATCGACGTCACTTTTGCAACGGCTGACGTTGTTTCCTCACCTACGTATTGCTTCATCACAACCCGACATTATGGCGAGCGCCGCAGTCGCAACTCAACCATCACAACAACACCTTGGGGCCGGCCCAACTTCTCGTACCTCGTCGCCTATGGACAATAAGAGAGGCAACAATGTGAAGCAAGGTTCGTTACATCGTTGCTGCCCCTTTCTGTAAAAATTCTGCATCCTGGTCATGCAAACCGTACCACAACTATGTCATTCCATACCACCACCCGCGCATTGGAGATTATCCAGTGCACGACGCTGGCGCATGTCGCTGCCATGTAGTATGCAATGCTAACATCTTTTACTAGCATCCTCAACCAAAACTTCCCCGGTCCAGACCAAATCATCGCTACCAGGTACGCGTCGCCACAATCACACTTCCGGCGGCCTCATACTGACGTATACCTAGAAGAATCACAAAACACCTCGCTGGCCGAAGACTCAAAGCCTATCGTCCAAGGAACGGAACCCCTTGCACCACCGCCGCGACCTGCGCCTACCAATCCTGCAGAAACTCCCGATTACTTCTCCTCCTTACACAGCAACACCCTCATTGGACAGGAATTCAATCCATTTGAACAATCTTTCGGAGCGCCCTCGACAGAGACACCTGGCAAAAACTTGCTGCCTCCTGTCGCTGCTCTCACTTCTCCTGCCATTCCTGGCACGAGCTCAACAGGTGGTTACAACTGGCAAAGCTCCCTTCGTTCGGGGCCCTTGAGCCCTGCTATGTTGGCTGGTCCACAACAAGGTGATTACTTCGATAGTATCGGCCGTGGTTTTCCGACACCCAACGAGTCTTCACTTCGGACTGGTTTGACTCCTGGTGGCGGCGGGTCTATGTTCCCTGCCCCCAGTCCAAATTCACAAGCTCTCTTCAACTCATTACAGAGTGGCGGCGCAACACCTGGCACGCTTGATTTCCACCGCACTGCTATGAATGCAGCTGCACGAAACAAAAACACTCAATACAACACCACTTCCAACCCACAAGAAGTTCTTCCGAAGACGAACATGGACAACCAACACGATGCAACAGATGCTGCCAATGGTTTGTTCATGCTAGCCAAGGGAGGTCAACCAAACAATCAATTCGCTGTTCCCAATCCCGCACAAAATTCGATGCTAGCGAGAAACGGCCAAGATCAGAAAGCGATGTCGTCTAACGGCGACAGCTCTGAAAGTCCTGAAGACACGAAGCCAAACGCTCGTGGAGGTCGGGGCAAGAAGATGAAAGCAGAGCCTGCCAACAACCGTCGGAAGTCCGAAGCTAGCGCCAAAGGAAGCAACAAACGTGCAAAGGGAAATTCGGGAGCTGCCAATGTCGATCCAGCCCTTGATCCTCATGATGAAGATGATGACAGCGACGACGGAGAAGACGACACTGCCCCGACTCACCACCCTAACGGCAAAAAGATGACTGATGAAGAGAAACGAAGAAACTTTCTTGAACGCAATCGGTAAGTTTGTAGATGTCAATTTGTATGACGTAGGCTAACACCTTTCAGTATTGCTGCTTTGAAGTGTCGGCAGAGAAAGAAACAGTGGCTGGCCAACCTGCAGGCCAAAGTCGAAATGTACTCTGCCGAGAATGACAGTCTGAACACACAGGTTGCTCAGCTCCACGAAGAGATCCGTAATCTACGAACTCTTTTGATGGGTCACAAAGATTGTCCTGTCGGCCATGCCCAAGGTATTGGACAATTCCTGAATGGTATGCAAGATCCAAACGGATTTGCCAATCAGCATGTCAACCCCTATGGCATGGGCATGCCCAATGGTCCACCTATGCAGGCCGGCATGCAGCGGTCGTAGGACGACCAGCCGGATCAAGCCCGAGCTCAGCCAACGACTCCTAATTCAAGCCTATTAAATCCATCATGAATGTCCACAACCAGGGCAGGTGGTGTCGGACTTGGAAAAGCAATATCATTTCGAATGATCCAGCCATCCTCACACCGTGTATTCACCATTGATCTGTGTTTGGGCTTTGGGAGCCGGCCATTATGCAACGGGCTAACTCCTAAGCATTGCTTGCTCATTACTTTTTATTACTACTGTCTTATTGTACATAAAAACGGGGATCTGTACAGCAGCAAAAGATCGGTGGATGACCTTGCGATTGGGTGCAGCCATGATTCTCCTTCTCATGCGTTATGCGAGCACACAGACATATTGAGGTATGTGGCCGGGGGATGGGGGTCGGATTGGGACCGTGGCACCTAAGAACTGGCGTTTCGGCGAATTTATGTGTGAGTTGGGATGCAGCAAACGGCAGACAACTATCGAGCTCTAGTTGGGTTCTGTATATGTCAGCTACTCTCAGACCTCGAGACATCAATCCACGAATGTTTGAGCTGTTAATGTGTTGTGTCCCGTATCGTCGCTGTAAATTGCGTGATTGTCTAACATTTTGGCCATTCTTGGCGAGCTCTGTCGTTTCTTATGCGACATCCAGGTATCTATGCTGCTCCAGCTAATGTGATTGGTATAGAACGGGTCTTGCTTAACCACAGAACGCCCACGTCTCATTATGTCGCAGTAATGCACGTGTCGTTACGCCAGCGCTGGCATCACATGAAACTGAGATAAGGAGGAAGAGGCTGAGCCGCGCTTTCGCTTCACGTCGGGGCTAGTATTCTACTCTCCGTTCAACAGATCGATTGCCAGAAGGAACAGCAATCCGTCAAAGAAGTTGATATCACAAACAGTGTCCATCCGACCTTCTTCGGTCATAATTTTCGAGTCTGTCTACACGGCTACTAGGGGACACGATGGCCGTAGTGCCGACTTCGAGCGGGTGAGTGGACGACATTCTCGTACTGGCCACATCAACTCATCTTGGTCTCTCTACTACGAACAGCGATCACGAACTCTGATCGGTCATGTTTAGACTTCCGCCGATAAGGGCATGCCTCTTCGACCTTGACGGCCTACTGATCAACTCGGAGGATCTCCTTACTGAAGCCCGGAATTCGGTGTTGTACGAATATTACTCCCATCCGCCGATGGACTGGACGGTCAAGGCGCAATTACAAGGCCGGTCTGCGACAGAATCAACGAGGATTTTGTACGAGTGGGCAGGTCTACCGCTCACTGGTATCACGATTGAGGAGTTTCGGGGGAAATTGAATGCACGGTTACATGAGATGTTCAAGAAGACTGGGTTGATGCCTGGTGCTGGGGAGTTGCTCAGGAGGTTGAGTAGGGCGAAGACAAGACGAGTAGGAGAAGGACAGGGACAGGGACAGGGACAGGGTAGGGTTGTCGAAATGGCGCTCGCGACGAGCTCGCAGACGGCCATGTACAAGCTTAAGACGGCCCATTTAGAAGGAGAAGGAGGTGTGTTGGGATTGATACCTGAGAAGCATAAGATTCTAGGTGACGATGCGAGATTGAAAGACGGACGGGGGAAGCCAGCGCCGGATATCTTTCTACATGCGTTGGAGGCCATCAATGAGGGTCTCCGGGAGAAGGGAGATATGGAGAGGGAGATCAAGCCTGTGGAGTGTCTTGTGTTTGAAGATGCAGTGGCGGGTGTGGAAGCGGCGAGGCGGGCGGGGATGAGAGTGGTTTGGGTTCCTGATCCGGGACTGAGAGAGTTGTATCGCGGGCAGGAGGGTGAGGTACTTGCAGGTATGACGGGAGAGAGGAGAGGGAAGGATGATGGACAGGTCGGGGAGGTTGGTGAGGGATGGGGAGAGCTACTATCGAGTCTGGAGGATTTTGAGTATGAGAAGTATGGCATTGTGGTTGAGGACAAGTAGATTCTATTGTGTATCGTAAGATGCAGCGGCAGTTCTGTCGACTATACGGAGCATCAGGATGCTTTGTGGTAGGCCTCTCCGTACTTTAGCGAGAGATGTTTTATATTTCCCAAAGGTGTCAATCCAAGAATGTTGGCCAAAATTGTTACACAAACAGTCCAAGACATTCAATGACTTCGAACATCATGCTTCTGCTGTCACTTCATGCTGTCAACCGGTAGAGCTTCTTTTTCTGGTGCTTGGTGGTTAGATCGATCCATTTATGCTTCTCGTCACGACTTTGCCAATAGTGTCAATCTCTTCCACCAATCTATCGACAGTCTGCGTCGTTGTCGAAATATTGACCACTGCCCTAAAGAAGGCGCCTTTCTCAACCTGATTGCTCAAGGCCGGGGCAAAATCGATCATGAAGCCGCGCGAGATCAACGACTGCGTGATGCGGCTGGTGATGGCCGAGTTGCGTTTGCCAATCTTCTCGGCTTGCTTTCGCCTGGTGAGCTTGTCGATTCCGTTTCCATTCGCTTGCGTGCGGTCGTCGAGATTGAATGGCATCCGGCCCCCAGGAGCATAATAAAAGCACACCTGCAGACAAGGCGGCGGATTCGTGCTCACGAGCACCATATCTGGATTCCTTTCGACCAGAGTCGCCATATGGCATGCGACCGAATATGCTTGTTCGATCTTCGCGCAATATCCCGAGGTGCCGTAATATTGCCATGCGAGAAAGAGTTTCAAGCTGTCACCTCGCCGGCCGCATTGAAGCGTGAGATCGGCAAGGTCTTCGGGTGGTGTCCAGTCATCATCGCTCTCTTCGACATCAGCCTGGCCGCTCGCAGTGCCGTTGACACCATTCTCGACGTGCTGGTCGTTCTCATCGTGGTCCTCGTCCTCCTCGTCCTTGTCGTGGAACAAATACCCTGCCCGCAGGGTATTGGCTCTATGGGCATTTCTCAAGTCCTTGAGCAACAAGAAGCTGCAAGTCACCGGTACACCGAGCATTTTGTGCGGATTGATCGCTATGCTATCCGCCAATTCGCAGCCCCTCAACGCACGTTCGCAAAGGGTGTCCGAGAAGACGAAGCTTCCGCCCCAAGCACCGTCAATGTGCATCCAAAGCCCGTGTCGGCGTGCTACTTCTGAAATGGCCATGAACGGATCGAAAGAACCCAGGACGGTCGTCCCGGCCGTTGCATTGACATAGAACGGCGTCTTGCCTCGCTGTTTCTCCCGATTGATCAACACATCTAGAGCCTTTGGGTCCATGTCTCCGGTGACAGGATCGACAGGCACGGGTACCACGCTCCCGCTTCCAAAACCGCATTGCTGTGCCGCCTTTTCGATGCTATAATGGCCATGCTCGGACGTAAACATGACGAGCTCCCGACCTCCGGCATGATTCCCCAGTCGCTTGGTTTCCGGAAACAGCGTGTTTCGCGCAATGACAATACTGCTAAGGTTGCTAGCACTACCGCCCTGGACGTTGATTCCGCCAGCTCTCGGGCCGTTGAAGCCGAATATCGCGGCCAAGGCCTTGGTGACGTGTGTTTCGATCAGTGAGAGGACAGGCGAGACTTGATATACATGGAGATTCGTGTTGAGGACGCTGAGGATCAAATCTGCAGCTATACCGGGAGTCACGGGCGCAGAGTAGAGTTTGTCCAAGAATCCAGGCGCAGACGTGTTGACGCTGTATCTCAGTATCGACGCCAATGAATCCAGCAAGCCTGCCTGCCCAGTGCCGTCGTCGGGAAGAGACAGCGTTCCACTTTCCGACAAAATCGACCTCAATTCGGAGGGATCATGGCTTTCGACGAGCGACGTCGGCTCAAGTGGCTGACGTTGCTTGTGTGCGTCGACTTCATCGTCGGCTCGTTGGACGAACGGGATCAGCTGTTTCAAAACGCCGGAAAGCAGCGCTTCCAACTCTGCTGCGCGTGATGGAGAAGCAGTCTCCACGGATGTGGATGTGGATGTGGATGTGCCATTCGTGCTTCCGTCTATCGTTCTGGGTATATTTCCATTACTCTGTGGCAAGGTGTTGGCATTTTCTAATATCCGATGGTCCGACATGATTTTATGCGCTGGGTATATGCCGGTATATACGATGCTGGAAAGACAAATCAATCAGACACCCTGGGTCGGGTCAAGAGAATCTATGAACAAAAAGGAATCTAGAACGAAAGATCGGGAGAGAAGAAAGGTATAATGGTAAGCATCCGGCGCAGTGGTCTGTTCAGACTCGAGGTCAAGTACTCGTTCGGTACTAACTTGATGAAAATCTGACACTCGAAAATGACGCAATTTTGGTGTACTTTTAGCAGCGAAAATCCACCAGGCTGTCGAGTTCAGGGAGACCACAGCCTTGCCCCAGCTCATCACTCTCTTCCTATGCATTCGTCCGCACAACGGTGGCATTCGCCGAAGTTGCAGGAGTCCTGAAATTCTTTCTCGTCTCGCGCGCCTGCTTCTGCGCATATCTCTCCCGGGCCAGTTGAAGTCCAGATTTCTTTTTTTGCGAACCCGTAGTATCTTCCTTCGAGAGCTCGGCATTTTGATCTTTATCATAGCCCTTTGCAAGCGCTCTCCATTCGCCCGGCCTTCTCATGTACATATCAATCGACCAGTTTCTCCATACATTCTTGCCAAATGGAGACTCTCGCACATGGCTTGCATTGTTGGCCAGTTCTTCCGCGAGTCTTTCTTTCATGAAGAACAGGCCGTCTGTAGCGGACCATAGCGCATCAGCAACATAGGAGCCGCTCAGATCTTGTGCGACTTCAGCAATGTGGCCATAGAATTGAGGTACGAATTGTCGCCGGAAGGGCATGTTTGAGTCTGAGGGTGTAACTGCGGTCTGGATGAGGCGGGAAGCAGCGGGATCCCGGCACATCTGGACCAGAGTAGTGTTGTCGACTGCTAGCAAGCTGTCTTGTACCAGCGTGCAGATGGTTGGAACCTGAAGAATTGCCTGACCTAGCAATGAACCGTGCACGTCTGTTTTATTCGTCTGACCTGCAGTCTTCTTCTCAGAGTCACGATCTGACGTTGTTTGTGGCTTGTCTGCAGTCTCGAATTCGAGTAGTTTCGGAAGGAATGCTGCTTTGTCACTTCCAAACCCTGACTTGAGCACTTCTGCAACGTCTTCTAGGTCCACTTTGCGGACAGTACATCGCTCGACAAGCACTCTGATGAGACCGAGCCTCCGTCGAGAGATCAGAGTGGGTAGTTCTGGGAGAATCATCTCTTTGGCCTCTTTCAGATCGTCCTTGCCTAGTCTTTCCAGGATCTTGACCGCGACATAGCTGGCCGTCTCGTTCTTGACCATGCTATTCAATCGCGGCTTCAGGGTGTTTTTGTAGAGCTTTTTGAAAGTCTTGCCGGACAGGTGTCGAACCAGTATCTCCACGAGATGAGAGCCGACAGGGTCGTAGATCAATCCAGAAATGAACTTTGCGCTTTCTGTATCCTCGTCTAGGTCCTCGTCCGGCATCAATTTCTTGAACAGTGACATCTTCTCCGACTGCTGGGGTTTTCCGGGAAGCGTGAGCTCCAATCTCAGCAACAACTGTAGTACAGGGTTGCCGGTAGGATGCGTGGCTAGCGCTCTGAGGTAGGTGGTATCGACTGATGATACTGAGCTGTCGATGATTTCTGCTAGCGCCTTGCCGAATGACTTGGGTACCCGTCGCTTAGATTCCGAGTGGTGCTTTTCATTCACGACCGGAGCGTCCAGTTTCTCCTTTTTCTTGCTGGCAAGGATCGTCTTTGTAGATTCGTCATCCAAGGACTCGCCCGAAAGTACCAGGAAAAGCACTCTGATAGTATGAGAAGCAAATCTCTCGGTGAGGAGGAAGCCTAGATTGGGCTTGAACTCTTCTGCTGCCTGCAGGAATAGGTCTTCTGTCGAGGGCAAATCTGAGTCGTCTTCCCTCTTTCCTGGTTGTTCACCGACGTGCTTCGCCGCTTCCAGGAACAATGTCTCACAGCAATGACTGCCGAACCGATGACGGACAAGGTATGTGAAATTTCCAAGAAATTTGCCGAAAAGTCTTCGTAGTTGCTCGCCGGTCGATAGCAGTATGATCTTCTCCAGGTATCTCGAGCATGACTGACTGGAGGCGACTTTGAGTTCTTTGCCTTCTGTTTCTCGGTGCACGGCTTCTATGAAGATGGCACGGTCTTCATCTGACTCGAAATCATTTGCCACGATCTTAGTGTTGACGTTCGAATAATATTCCTGTTCCTGAGGATCAAGAAGACCGTGAAACTGGTCCTCTTCTTGCATTTCCAGGCCCCCATCGTTAGGAGCAATGTCGATTACTATGTAATCATCTCCGGCGTCGCCCCTGATGTTGACCTCTTCGGCCACTGTGTCTTCGTGCTCGTCGCTAGGTTTGAATCGCTTGGAAGAATCCGGGTCGGCTTCTTCGAGTTTTCGCTTGTTGTTCTTCGCCTCCTCGCGCCTACCTCGCTTTTTGTTTTCACGCGGCATGCTGTGTTTCGGGATGTATTGTTTCGAAGCACAAAGAATGTCTGATCAATTCGGGGAAGGAGTCCTGATCATCTACCGCTGGTCGTTGAAGATCTAAAAATTCTTGCCAAGGCGAATTACGTTCCGCCAATAGGATACGAGGATTAGCGTAGTCACGCATCAGCCTCGTCGGGCCGAACGCAGCCTTGCCGTCACATTCAACCATTGCATGGCATTGTCAAGGAGCTGTGTGTAGGGCGAGCGGTTACAGGCATATACAAGACTCATGAGGATCTGAATCGGCCGTAATTGGATTCTCTTCACGAGCTACACCTCCTAGCCTCATATGGAAAATACCCTTCCTAATTTCCCACCTCAAAACTGCAGCCCAAAGGACTCTTTCCAGTTCGTCTGAGGCAGCCTCGACCTCAAAGCAGTAGATAGTGACGCGGGGATGCGAAGAGTCCATCTCTTCAAGCACAAATAGGCCGGGTATGCTTGCCGTTCCGCCCCTGTGCGAAGGAGGACGGCTCTCTGCATTGTTGGAGTCGTGCAGCATCCACTCTGGCGAGGCCGGATTAATTCATCAGCACCGAGGCAATTGGTCGTTGCTTCGACTGCCGCCAGTTGCACCACCGCAGACAGCTCGATGAGCAAAAATTCCGGCAGATGATCTTTCCAATCATCCATCGCGGTCCTTCAGAAAGAAGCCCTGCCTGTGATGCCGTTTCTGGGTTGAACACGGACAGCGCGCAGCCTTGCTCAGCAGCTGTCGCACAGATAGCGTGGGCAAGCTGGTGGCTCGTGTCTTCCGAAGGTATCATGGCACCAATGCCAGCCAGTCCATCTTGCCGTATACTGCACACCCAAGGGTTTCCGGCAACGTCTTTCCCGAAGACAACTCATGAATCTCTTCCTCAACCGCTGCCCTGATCTTGCGCCATTTGTATCTTCTGTTGCAGTTGCAGTAATTCCATCCTCTTCTTCTCGGCGCCTTCCTGCAGCTCTTTGATCCTGTCCTCAGTTCTGATTATTTCCTTGCCAATGTAGTCCAATCGACCGTCCACGGCGCTGACAGCTTCGGTTTTAGCCTGCCTCAACAGAACCGGACCGACAAGTTTGTAGATTCCGGCCTTTTCGGTCAACGACGCAAACTCCTGTTGGACGGCTTTGTTCTCTTGTTGCTGGGCTTCGAGCCTTTGGCGTGCGTCTATGGTGGTTTGAAGGTCTATGCAGTGAAAGTTAGAAGGGCCGTTAAACGAGGCAAAGGCGTTGTGTCTTACCATCTTGGAATTTCTGAAGGGCCTCGGACAAGGTCTGCAATCTGTTTCTATCCTCTTCCATGGCGCCAGTAGAGGGGTTAGATCTGATGTCTTGTGGAAGATTTGTAAGGGTTTAGAAGTAAGTACACAGTACTGTGAGTATTGCCTGGAAGGACGTTAGTTAGTGTGGGCATCAATTCGCTGGAGGATTCGCGGGGCAAATGCCCGACCATCTGCAACTCTTCCACCTTCACTGCTCCAGACCTGGCGACAACAAGAATATTTGACGCCTTATTACCCCCTTTACAAGATCAGAAGTCAGTGATAATTTTTCATTCCTTGCCTTTGTCCAACAGGAACTGTTTCTGCCACCTCTGCAGCCAGCACCACAGCCAAGAGAGCCCGGTAGCGGCGCTTGTTTACCTCCAGTTCTGATCACAGTCATCCAGAATTGAGCACACCTTCTAACCTCTAGCCGGACCTCAATACTCCTCTTGTCTCTCCTCTACCAGCCATGTCGAACACCGACTTTCTAGGTCGAGCGATCGACACGGTCAAAAAAGCCATCGAACAAGACACGGCGGGCGCCTACGAGCAAGCCTACCAACAGTACTATGCGGCACTCGAACTATTCATGCTTGCCCTGAAATGGGAGAAGAACCCAAAATCCAAAGAGATGATTCGCTCAAAAGCAGCAGAATACATGGACCGAGCAGAGAAACTGAAAGCGCACATCCAAGCCAACGACTCAAGTAATCGCAAGAAACCCGCGGCGATGGGCGTGAACGGGAAAGCGGTCAACGGCGCCGGGAAAGGCGAATCAGGCGAGAAAGACGAAGAGGACGCAGACAGCAAAAAACTACGAGGACAACTGACCGGCGCAATCTTGACAGACAAACCGAACGTGAAATGGGAAGATGTTGCCGGCTTGGACGCGGCGAAAGAAGCACTCAAAGAGGCGGTCATATTACCCATCAAATTCCCACATCTGTTTCAAGGCAAGCGACAACCGTGGAAGGGGATATTACTGTACGGCCCGCCTGGCACAGGTAAATCATACCTCGCCAAAGCTGTGGCCACGGAAGCCAACAGCACTTTCTTCAGCGTCAGCTCCTCCGATCTCGTCAGCAAATGGATGGGCGAGTCGGAACGATTGGTCAAGCAGTTGTTCAACATGGCGAGAGAGAACAAGCCTGCGATCATATTCATCGACGAAGTCGACGCTCTTTGCGGCCCGAGAGGAGAAGGCGAGTCCGAAGCTTCCAGGCGCATCAAGACAGAACTGCTCGTGCAGATGGACGGTGTCGGCAAGGATTCCAAGGGTGTCTTGATCCTCGGCGCCACAAACATCCCCTGGCAGCTGGACGCTGCCATCCGACGGCGTTTCCAACGACGAGTGCACATTTCTCTACCCGACAGGCCGGCGCGAATGCGCATGTTTGAGCTCGCGGTCGGAGACACGAAATGCGAAATGACCCAACAAGATTACAAGACGCTAGCGGATTTGAGCGAGGGCTACTCTGGAAGTGATATCAGTATTGCCGTCCAAGACGCCTTGATGCAACCGGTCAGGAAGATCCAGACGGCGACACATTATAAAAAGGTATGTCAAGATGATCCTCATCCTGATCCTGCTCTTGGCCCTGGTCCTTGACAGCAAGCTTCTTGGCTGTCAAACTCGGTGAGAACCCATTCATATATATATGGCAGGCTAACTCTTTCTGTCTTTGTCTCGGATAGGTCAATGTAGACGGCGAAGAAAAGCTGACTCCCTGCTCTCCCGGCGACACCGGCGCCATGGAAATGACCTGGGTCGACATCGAATCCGAACAACTTCTCGAACCACCCCTGACCGTCAAGGATTTCATGCGTGCCATCAAGGCCTCGAGGCCGACGGTCTCTGGTGAAGATCTCAAGAGGAATGCGGACTGGACGGCCGAATTCGGCAGTGAGGGTGCATAGTTCCAAGCATCTTTCTTCAGATCGATCCTCGGACCCCTATTTTTTTGGGACTTGGCGGAGCGGGAGAGTGGGCGTGAGAATGGAAAGTGGCAGTGAGTGTGGGGAGACAATCTGTTGTATTGTATGTGTGCGTGTGTCATGAGGGCAAATGTTTATGAGAGCATGAGCAAAGGCGTTCTCTCTGGCGTTCTCTCTTCTTTTGTTTCTTGTGGAATGATTTGCGCTTCAGCCTCCTTGGGAGATCGGATTGGATTGCTTTGAAAAGACTTGAGTAAGTCGGCCGGTGGTTATTGCCGCGCAGAATCCTGTTTTGGGCCCCGGTCTGAAGAACAGATGGATGGATAAGGATGTATTGAATGGGCTCACATACAACGTACTCTCCATGGCAGGCCTAGAAAAGAAGATTTTGCCGTGGAAGGTGGAAATGGAAAATAACTCCTCAAACCAAAAAACACCTCTGGCTCAGGCAGACAGTTACCTTATGTATCTCGCTCGGTCGTACTCGTATGTAAGCAGTCATAATTTTCACAGTCATAGCAGCATATTACATGGTCGTCGTCCACAGCGCCATGCTAAAGCGGGTATCAAACTCCCTACATAAGACAGGAGCTATAAAATCATATCCAACCATCCATCGCTGTACCCCAGATCAAGGATATAGATATCCCTTCTCAAAATAATTTCCATACATATCCACAACGCCCGTCCGCCCCTGTGGTGTCGGATTGCGAACGACTTTGATCTCGCCTTTCCAGTGACCCTCGACGAACTTCATGTCGATGTCATTGATCTCTTTCGTTGTGACATCCGATCCTGATGCACCCGGTGCCTGTGGTCTTCCCACCCCATTTGCAGCATTGCTGGCACCCTGATCGAATCCATAGCCGTACCCTCGTGGTCCGTCACCATTGGTTGGACTGTTCGAACTCCCCGTTCTCGCATGGCCCATGCCGGTCCTCGATGATTTGTACCTCGCCAACTCCTCCTCGTAGGCTTTCTTTTTGTCCTTCCTCCACGCCGCAAGTTCAGCAACAACATCAACCTTCTCTTCCTCTTGCACCAGGTCCTGTTCTGACTGCCTCGGATTTGACGTGGGTGGCAAAGATCTTCTTTGCGCTTGCTGGACGTTCCCGTTCAAAAGCTTGGGCGGTACCGGCTCGCCTTGCATTTCGGTCGGGAACGCCCGTGAGTCTCCTCCACTCACTCCGTTCCCACTACCACTAACTGGTCGAGATTGGGCCTCGTTCGAAGCTCTCCTATTCCTTCCCAAGGGCAAATTCCTCGGACTCCGTATAGTGCCAGCTGAGCCACCGCCGAAATTCATCGAAAATGGTGACAACGTCCCTGTACCAACACCATAGCCATGGCCAGTAAAGCTGCCATGTGGACTGTTAGTCCCACTATCGTTACGGGCATCCTCGGGACTTAGAATGATCTTGTCATCAAAGTGCGCCGTGGGGAAGTACTTCTCCGGATCGTGCTCGTAGATGCCACATTCGTCTTGCTCTTCCCCTTCTTCGCCAAAGAAGCTGAAATCATTGGCCGCAGCCGACCACAGGTTCTCGCTGTCCATGTCGCCCGTGGATGACTTGCTCATCGTAATGTCGTGTCGAGAATGCTGCCAGCCGCGTTGGCCATTTACATTCTTGGTCACGGGCTCCTCCATCTCGAGTATAATTGTGCGAAGAGCGAACAGCGACCGTGCCTGCTCGAGCTCGGCCATGTGACGTGCTCGACCCGGTGGGAGGGAGTAATCCGTGCGGGCGAAAAGAAACGACAGCGCGGATTCGTCAGCACAGGCGGAAATGAAAGATTTCAGGTTCTCCAGGACACCCGATGTCTTTGGGGTTGTGGTAGGGACATTTGTTAATATTAGTGTTCTCAGATTAGGCAGGAGAGATGGATGTAGACTGCTGAGGGTCGAAAATGTCGTTTGGGCCGATTTTGTCCTCTGGTTTTGGGAAGACACATTTGTAGGTCGTTTCGCTAGAAGAGCTTCTATTCGAGCTTGACGATGATGTGTTTGAGTAGGCGCCGGAGCTAGCGTGGCACTTGGTTGGACGGTAGGTGGTGCAGAAGTAACATTCGCCGGTTCCTTGATAAGAGGCAATGGAGCAGGTGTGTTCTTTGGTTTCGTTCTTGGAGGTGCTAAAGGTTGGAAAGTCCCTTGAGCGCCGACAGGGGAGATAGGAGATAATACAGACCGTGTTGTGCTGTGGGTGCCTGTCTCGTCCGATATCTCGGATTCGGTCAGATGCCCGTGGTCTTCGGCATCATGTTCTACAGTATGAGCATCCCCATTGACCACTTCTGGTGCAAATGGGCCTTCTCCCTTGACAGGACTTTGTCTTTCCACGACCGGACTGGATTCCTGCGGTTTGTCCCCTATGGGCGGACTTATAGCAAAGTAAATCACATCACCAATCAATTCAACCCGAGGCTGCGCAGGAGTGGCGTCTAACTCGAAGATTGGGTGGTTATCCCCTGGCAGCTCCCTTGCGTAATGGGCCGGAGCAGGCGCTTCTGTAACATGTCTTTCTCGTGATGGCAATTCTGCAGCAAGCGGCTGAGAACCGGCAACTTCTACTGAAGCAGCAGCAGGTGTCGTTGATTTTGGGATATCTTGAGTACCTTCCAATCTCGTCGTGATCAAGGCATGATCAACGCGGAGATAGGTCAAGTTTTTGCTGGCTGATTTTGCAAGTACCGGGATGAGTTTCTCGGCACCAGGAAATCGGACTTTGTCAATGTATCCCGTTGGCGAGGAAAGCGATCGCGTCCGTGCAATTGTCTTGACGGTATCGACTGAGCCTCCATCCAAAATGTGTAGACGCTCCGACTTCAGAAGGCTAGCCAGTCCTTCAACGGACAGCCGGTTGCCGGATATGTAAAGGTGCGTTAGTCCCCGGTGAGGGATATCTTCGAACGCTAGCCTTCCAGTCAGAGGGTTTGTCAATTGTTTAAGCAACTCATGGTCAAGGTCTTCACTGCGCAGAGCATCCAGACTGAAGAAGTCCGGCCCAGGAGCCATGCCCACTGGCCAGTCTTCCAGATTGAGAGTTCCCCGCTGTGCTGCATCTGAAGGCAGGAAGCAGGCTTGCATCAAAGAGCGGACAGCCATATCAGTCAGCAGATTATCTCTAATATCCAACAGCCGGACCTTGATGCCAACAGCATTTGCTAGTACCTCGGCCTCTCCATCCTTTAGGCCGACACCACGTAGTTTGAGAACTTGAAGATCTGGCAACCAAGATAACGCTGCTAGCACAGATGCATCTCGAGCAGGCGAGGTATATGAGAGATCCAAGTAGACCAGACTTGCAAAACGTGGTAATGCGACAGCTAAAGCCGATGATGTGGTGTTTGGCTCGGCCGAAGCCAGTAGTAATTTCAACCCATATGTAGGCAGGTCGCATTCTTCTCCAGCGAGCAGCTTTCTTCCCCCACTTGGGAACCTCAACGCATTGAGACTGTGGTGGTCGAAGAAAGGCAACTTCGTGACGATCAGGCTTTGAAGATTCGGCAGGTATTCCAGTACATCGCGCAGCCAGGTGGGATTGGGACCACCGTAGATCTCGCTGAGCGCAGGCGGTAGGTGTAGAGTATGGGTCAGGGACCTCACACTTGGTCTAGCCTTGCGGAGTATCCTTTTGAAGCGCGTGAGGGCAACGTAAACTGCATCGTTGGCGATGCCGAAATGAGAGGCCGGGTCACCCCAGAGGAAGGCAACGAATATGGCGTACCATTTCCGCGAAACCAGACAGGCCGAACACAGGTCCCTCGAGGGTATGTAGGGAGCGATTATAAGCCAGGCTTCACGACTAACGGCGTTTTCGTAGGATGGAGGGACATCGGGCTTCATTATGGAGGGCGGTTTGCGCAGGCAGGTAGAGTCATGTTGATTGACGGAAATGATGGGAGGAGACTTCTCAAGCAAGGCAGACACGAAGAGATCGTCTGGGTATATACCAAGATACCAAGACTACCAAGCAGGCAGCGGTTCGTTGTCAAGGCGCAGGAAATAGAACATTCATACCGTAGTACGTAGTACAACGTCCCGAGGTCGTATTGCAGGGAATTGACTTGAAGCGAAAACGCCCGCCCGCACGTGCCAGTTCTCACTCAACGACTCCAACGATATCATCCATCATCGCTCTCTCAGGCTCGAGGCTGTTACTAACTTAGTGATCCTAGTCCTGATAGCCTTGATCAAGATCGTCGCCAATCCTTACCAAAATCACAGCATCACTCGGAAATGCCTCGTGTCTGCCCGGTGGGTGCCCGGTTCAGCAGCTTCTCTTCTCCAAAGGATCTGCAGTGCACGTCGATGGCTGGACGGGCACAATGGCACAGCGAGCGATATCTTGACTTCGTTGGAATCATCATAATCTGCTGCATTGTCCTTCCTCTACATGGATGACTTTTGAATTCGTAAATACTCTGGCCGTTCATGGGAATGTACTGCGAAACTCCGGCCTTACAAGGGCCACTATGTCTGTGGACCACATCAAGATCAAGGAGAATCTAGAAACCCGGGTATCATCACTACTCCGCCCAACGCGCTCTCACATCACATATAACAGGTCGGTGTCTAATGAATAACAAGTCAGCATGGGTCAAATCTCCGGAATTTCAATCAGCACTCACTCAAAGGATGTGAACAACTCAACTGAGGCTTCTGGGTGTATTTTGTTGCCAACTCGTCGCGGATGCTGTTCAATAGTTGAACATAACTTTGGTGAGGATTCTTCTTCAGTGCTGTCACAAATGCCCAACTCATCGCTCCCGTGGCTTCTCCACCTATGCTGGCATCTTGACTCGTTTGAGAATCTTTGCTGCCTGACCACATGACGACATCCGCTGGGCTAGTCTTGGTCTGCTTGTTGCGTTCATAAGTCGAGTTTCCGGTAGTAGCCTTCTTGAAGAGACCCATCGCTGTAGAAGCCATGCCCCCCAAGTCTCCACGAGCATATGATGAGACGATCGACAAAAGACCTTGACCCGCTTCCCTGGCCAAATTGGGTTCTTTGAGGACTCCTTGAGTGGAGTAGATATAAGGCAAGTCGAGCGCTGAGCCTGAGTGACAAGAATCGAAAATCGCCGTCAATCTGACCCCAGGAGGTAGCGACTTGACCATAATCCGGTGCATCTCGTCGTCGACAATGTGACCAGCGGTTCTGAAGTCGACCGGGTATATTACTTCGTCGTAGCCATCTTCTTCATCTCCATCCAGATCGGGTGTCTGCCCGCCGTGACCACTGTAATGAAAGAATAAAGAGTCGTTCGGACGAGCATCCTTGACCAGCCAGTGCATGGCTCGGAGTATGTTGGCTTTTGTAGGCTGTGACATCGGGTTCTGTTGGTCGTCTGTAAGGATCACCATGTCTTCTCTGGCATAGCCGAAGTTCTGGTTCAAGTAGGTGGACATGTTTTTGACATCATTTATGCAACCCCTCAGTTGTCCTCGTTGACCAAAGTAGTTTATTCCTATCAGCAGAGCCTTACGTTTTCCTGTACAGTTGGAATATTGGAACGCGTATCCAGAAGGAGCTCCGTTTCCGAACTGCTGCGGAGTGGTGGGGGGTGGTCTTGGACCGTTCGCGTTCTGAGAATGGTTGTTGTACGCGGGCATGCCGGGACGAGGCCCTGGGTAGCCATTTGGCTGCGGAGGTGGGCTTTGGTAATTCCCGTAGCCGCCTTGAGACGGAGGGGGAGGATTCTACAGGATTGTCAGAAGGCTGCCTCAACACGAGCTGATTCAAACTCACACTGTACCCGTAGGGTGCTACATTCGGGGGCGGCTGGCTGTACTGGGGAGCGCTGTAGCCTTGAGGGGGGAAAGGCTGAGGCGAATTTGAAGGAGGATATGCGTTTTGATTATAGCCCTGGTTATAGTTCTGAGAAGGATATGGTTGTGGAGATTGTGAGGGAGGATAGCCATTATAGCCAGCATGTTGCTGAGCCTGCAAGCCGTCAGAATCTTGTCTCTGCACGTTATATGCTACCAGAGCCCAGGGACTCGTGGCCGACCAGTTGAAGTGGGAGGACTTACGCCGTAGCCGCCCTGCCCAGGGAACCAAGACATCTCCTCAAGAAGAGTGCGATTCCCAAATCGACGAGGTATTTCAGGTATTCCGCAGACGTGGGAGAGAGCGAGGTGTTGTTGAATTGGAAGGGTTTGTGAAGTTGTCGCAGGTGTTGGTAAGATGAGGTGGCCAGCAGTCGTCAGGCACTCGGCTTAGACTGGGGAATTTTAGGTCAAGATCAAGACTTTCGTGTCGATGTGGAGTAAGTGATTAGGGCTGCTCGGGCTGTAGGCTCGAGGGTCGAGGGTCTTAGGTCAGGCTCCCGGGCGTCAAAGTTTGTCTGAGCAGATACGCGAACCGCTGCCAGCTGAGAGGAGGGACCGAGTGTTGTCAGTGGTGGCCGTGGAATCGTGGACTCGTGGGAGTTATATGATGCTACAAGAGATGGATCGAAACGAATAACGGGGACAAAAGTAGTGGATGTTGTCTGCTGCGGTCACTTTGGAGGTCTCTTGCGTTCTTTTGCGTTGTCGCTGATGTTCGTGAAGAAGGTGCGGGAAAGGGCCTGATGGCGATGATGGCGCTTACGAATGTCTTGTTTACAGCGGCACCTCTCACCTCTCACCTCTCACCTCTCACCTCTCACCTCTCACCTCTACCATTCGTCTCATCCACTTCTGTCACTCATTCCGGTCCCCTTATGATTTGCTTGCTCTTGTCCTACTCGCTTAGCCGCATACTACGTATCTCCCCGTCGCTTGCAGCCGGGGTGAAGCTTGTTTACGGATGCGTTCCAGCCTCACTAGCTTCCGGCTATTCCTCAAAGCAGATGTCTCCCAGCGAACAGCAGACCTTTCCTGGGACTGCGGGCTGTGCCCCGAGTTCAAATCGAGTAACCGTTCTCAAACCACGGCTCTGGGGCCCGCAAGAGCTGGCTATACCCTCCCAGAACAGTAGCAGGAATTGCCATTTTGGCCATGCCCCTGCAGCTGGCAGATCTAGCCATCAACAATGCATTGAGAGGAATCAAGAAACGGTTCCCTGTCCTGGAAGTGATGACTACCCCCTGATGACAGCTAGAACTTCAATCCTGGGAAGCACACCGCCCACCTCTCAAGGGACCATCGGGCGTTCTTCTGTCTTTCCCTGCTTGCAAGATTGCTATGGTACTTTCTCATCAAGACATCGAGAGATAAATTGCGCACGTGGGCTATCTCAAGCACGCTTGAGGCTATCAAGCACCTTACCACACACGGCCCAAAGACCCTTGATCTGGGGCATCGAGTTGCAACAAGTTGTAACAGCTGTCGTCGGCATGCACGATCCAGCTACGCCACCACTACTGTCATAACATTGTATCCGAACGATTGGTTCCATCTGAGATATGCGGCCCGCTAATATATCCACGGCTGGAGTCATTGGCTCAGCTTTCATGCGGCTACCCTCATTCAACCGCATTGCATACAATCTCTTGCCTATCACAAATCTGCCGTTGAGCTGCTTCCCAATTCCTCCATCGTAGACGAAGCTTAAGCTGTCACCACCTCAGCTGTTTTCAGCAGGTCCTGCCCTTACCGAAGGTCACTCAAGCCGGTCGTGCCGGTGCAAGTATTTTTTGGGATTTTCTCCCGAAGACGATCCCAGAAGGCAGTGCCATCGAGCCATCCTCAAAATACCCCAGACTTGCAATGCATACACGAGGGAGGGATCGGCGTCTCCGCAGATGATCAATGCTTAGCCATGACTTCGCAATATGCATCTGCGATATGCTGCCTTTCTTTGACTTACGATGCCGGCCCTACGATACTTACCCTCGTCAAATGCAGAATTGGGAAACATGGCCGGAGATTTGATCTCACAACACACGTGTCGGGATTGCGTGACACGGGGACGCGCAATGGCTTACAAGCCACAGCAATGACAGAAAAATGTTTACGAGCAAAGACAAAAGGACAATCCGGATCTGCTTATCAAATCTTCTCGACGCCACCGTTTTCATTAGTCGACCTCTGAAAGCAACTTACTTAAGCCACCTTTGAGGTGCATGGATCTGGTCCCCTATCTCCTCTTTGAAGCTCGAAAGAGCATCTATGGCCGACGAGTGGCCGACACGGATGCTGAACCATCGCAATGTCCTTGGCTGCAGTCCTGATCTTTCCACTCCTTGCTTGACGAAGACTCTGCTCTTCCAACGGAGACGCACAGCCATTGACCATTTTCAGCTCCGAAGCTATTGTCGCCAGCTTCTGCTGCCAGACATCATCACCGTCACAGCTAACAGCCTGCAGCTTCTTTGGTCCTTCAAATCTGTCACTGAACAAGTCTTTGCACCTTGTGGTATCATTGATTTCATGTCATATCATGCCGTACGCCCCAGGTCCGCCATCAGACCTGTCAATGCTCGCTAATTGCAGCAGACGCAAGTTTACATCTTCACATTGTACAGGCAGCCACCAAATACGTTTCATCCGCTTCTTGACCCTGCAGAGGACGACGGTCTGGGCAAGTGGCTCGTTGTGTGGCTCATTGTCCCCAGTCTTTTCACCGTCTTGGCATGCCTCGGCCTCGACCCCTAAGGGCTCTCTGCGCTGCGCCAGGAGGCAAGCCTCTCTGGGGCCCCTGAGGCTGTTGGCTCTCCTCGTTCTTGATCGTCTCATCGACACTCAATATGAGACAGGCAGCTTCGACTGCCGCACTGATAGCATTGACCTTAACAAGCGCAGGCTCCCACACGAAAGCATCCATGTTATTCCGGACGCCTTCATGATCAAAGTCCACGCCAGCCCAGGTATTGCCTTTGCGGTGATCCACACGTAATCGGTTTAGGATGTCTGTAGCATCAAAGCCAGCATTGTCGCAGAGTTGTCGGGGAATGATCTCGAGCGCCTTTGCAAATGCCTTGACCACGGCTTGCTGCTTGTGAGGAACGTTTTTGTCCGCATAGCGGTGCAAATAGCCCGAAATTTCCATCTCGGTGGCGCCGCCACCTGCGACGATGGTTTGGTTCTTGATAGCACGCTTGACGATCATGATGGCGTCGTGTAGACTTCGCTCGACTTCCGCGATGAACTGCTCGGCACCACCTCTCAGTACTAACGTGCAAGTCTTTGCTTCCTGACAGTCGCTGAACATATTGTACCGCTCGCCACCGATTTGTCGTTCTTCAAACTTGCCACACGTGCCCAGATGTGACGGGAGGATGTCACTGCATGTGCTTTGGACCGCTGCGCCGGTAGCCTGGCAGACACGCTCGAGATCGTCTGCGGCAACCCGTCCCGCACAGAAGATGTCTCTATCGGCAAAGTATTGTGTCGCAAGATCTCCAATCGGTAATTTACTCAAGACCACCTTCGCTCCTGTCTTGTAAAGTGCCTCCATCTTGTTGTAGATGATCTGCCACTCGGCATCGACAATTGCTTGGTACTCCGAGACTTGTTCGACCCTGACCTCCGCATTGTCTCTTTCTGCTTTCAATTCGAGCTCGACGTTCAGGCACACGATTTTCGGGTTCTTGAAGGATTTCGGTTGTTGCTCGAAACCGGCGTATGAAAAGGTCTTTTTGAAAGCCACACCATCCACGAACAACGAGTCTTCCATGCCACCGCCGGTGATCTTTTTGATCCCAATGAGTTTCTCGTTCAGGTCTTCTTGGTCGAGGGATAGTACGGCGTCAACAACCACTAGTTATTACCACACGTCAGTAATCCAAGACCAACTTTGCCACGCCCAGCCAGCGTGTGTATAAAAAGAAGCGGGAACGGGACCTACTCTTCGTGAAGAAATCGGCATTCCGATGGATGAGCTTACTACTCATCGCCGTGGCCGCCAGTTTCCTTAATGTCTCGCGCTTGTTGCCCTCTGTCGTGCTCACGGCGATCTCCTTGACCTTGTTGATGGCCATGGCCGACGCCCGCCGCAGGCCCTTGATGATGGTCTGCGTGCTGACGCCCTGCTCGACGAGCTCTTTGACCTCCTTGAGGATTTCGCCCGCGATCACCACGACGCTCGTCGTCCCGTCGCCGACCTCGGCGTCCTGCGACCGCGCAATGTCCGTCAATATCCGTGCCGCGGGGTGGACAATGTCCAAAAGTTTCATGACCGTCGCGCCGTCGTTGGTGATGGTCTGTCGGCCGTTGCCGTCGACGAGGAGGAGATCGCCGCCATAAGGGCCTAGGGTTGTCTTCACCGTGTTTTGCACGGCGAGGCAGGCGTTGATGTTGGATAGGACTTGGCCTTTGCCTTGGGATTGATCGGTGCCTGTATGTTGGTCCGCAACGTTAGCTTTGTCTGGCTTGACGGACGGAGAAGAAAGGGAAACTTTGGGGGTTCTGGCCAACCTTCTTTCAGCACTATAATCGTAGGCGTCTGGCCGCCGAATGCTGCCATCTTGTCGTACCAGAAGAGGATATGAGCGTTGGTAGGTGGGGGGGTTTCTGGTGTGTCAAGGTACAAAATCGTTCGACATCTTTTCCAAAGGGGACGTGCCTCCGACGAAACTTTGGAGTTGCGGCGAGCGGTGCTTGGCGGGGACTTTCTAGGGTGGATCATTGCATGTTGTTAGCCGCATCATTGGTCCTACACTCCACAGCCCTGGGCGAGCCTCCTGGATGTTCCTGATTCAAAGCCGCAGCTTACAACGGCGCTTCTACGGTCTCGGTACTGATACATCGCCGATGAGCTTGGCTAGAACTTGATCTCGGAGGCATGATGTGCTTCTTTGGTTACAACAATCAAGCGGCTGCCATCGTCACCTCCCGCGGACAGATCACAGCAGTACGAGTAGCTCACTTCACATAACGAGTCCTCCTCGTGTATAGACAGTAGGATTCAGCGGCGACAACATGAGGGCGCCACCAAGGATGCCCTTCCAAGACAAGAAGTATAAATTCACTCCCCGCCTGCAGGTAAAATAGCCCACTCAGAAAGGGATCCGGAGTACAGATTTTGTAGCGTTTACGAGCTTGTAGACTACCTGCTCCTACGGAGCGAGCTAGACACAGGTTTCCACGGACCAAGCAGCTGCCGCGTCCAGTTCTGAACAGAGATATTGACGTTCTCTAAGCAGGAGCACGCCTGCCCCCAATAAATGACCTTGTTCGGGGTCGAGGCGTCGAACACGTTTCTTCTCAGTACTGCTTCGCCACAAAATACTCATACCTCCCAGCCAACTTGGCTCGCCACGTCCGACCCCAGATGATCAGAGGCACAACAGTCAAAGCCACGGCGATGCTCAAACATCCAAGCAACACGAACATATTGTACACTCCCATTCCTTCGATCCAAGGTGTGGTAGCAAACACTAGCGCGGTAGAGATGATGTTCCGCACAAAGACGACACCTGTGAGTGCGTCTCCGAGAATCTGCGAGGCACCGTATTAGCGAAGCCATTTCTCGGCTGACCCCGAACCCTCCACGGTACTCGGGACTCACAAATTGATAACAATCCTGGCAGTACGTCAAAGCAATATCACCACAGCCGCCAATAGCTGCACCAATGAAGCCTGCGCCTACGGCGTTGATGGCCCATGGCATCCCCTACTAGAGTCAGCCTGCTTGCAATGGCGTAGGTGGACCGGTATCGGTTTACCTTGGAGATCGTCAAGCCATACATCTGCAGATCGAATTATCAGCAAGCAGGATCGCCAAAAGCCAGGAACGAAGCATGGGATCTGTGCTTGGGGAGGATGTCGTTCTCAGATGTAAGACTCACAAATAATCCAAGTGGCATGCAAAACCCGGGGATCAAGAACAAATACAGGCGCTGTCAAACTGTTAGGACCTGTACCAATGCAGATAGGCACAGAGCATAGGATTCATGCTCGAATGGCATTATCTTCCGGCAAGGAAACCACTGACCGTCTCTGGTTCATATATGCCGCCGCGTCTCTTCGCGACTTGGACAATGAACCAATCGTTGAGGGGACCACCAAAGACACTTCCCAGAATAGCACCTATAGCAGGCGGAAGATTCCTGTGGAGCCGTTAGAAAGCTATACCAGTGCAGACAGGAATAAAGCACGAAGTCGCGCCCAAATGACAAGACTTCTCCGCACAGGTTCTGCATACATGTTACCAATGCCGATAGGTGAAAAGTTGTAGGGTGGGAACGGATAAAGCGTGGCTTGGGTGACGGCCAGGACAGCTAGCATGGCAATAAGAAACCCATACTGGAGCGCGCAAAAAGCAACAGCTGGAAATGTGTAGAGCATCTGGAACGGCTATGTAGGTCGTTAGCAGACTATAGCTGCATTTCCCAGAGGGACAGGGCATGAGGCTCGAGCAGCAATGGCCAACACCCTTCTGATGAACAAAATCTTACCTGGAAGAAATGCATCCAGTAGCTTCTGTTCCCAGTCGTGGTCGTCTTCTTAAGGGACCATAAACGGTGACGTTTCCAGTACGAGTCCATTGGGATGGTGGTATCGATTTCAAACAGCCGGCGGCGCTGATTGTTGGCGGCTTCGGTTGCGTCGATGGAGATTGAGCCCAGCCTGTCCTTCGTCGTGCTGCTTACTTTTGTAAGGCCGTTCTCTTGGTGCGTTGACGGGGCAACTTCTTGTCCGTGCATGATTCTCGGAGTGTACTTGGACTCCTCAAGGAAGAAAAACATGGCCAGGGTCACGATTGACATGAAAATCGTGCAGTACCAGAACACCCATCGCCAGCTCTGGTTGACGGCAACGTAGCCAGCCGCGACAGGCCCAAGGTAATTGCCAATGATGACGAGACAAAGGTATACTCCGTTCATGGTGCCTCGTTGGTGGACGAAGAATAAATCGGCGACCTAGCATTGTCAGCAATGTCCCAAGTTGGTCATTACGGCACCAACATACTGTGACTTGGAAGATGGCCTCATTGACAGCGCCCGCCAGGCCAGAAACAGCGTTCGATCCAATCATATCGCCGACAGTATGCATCTCGGCTTGCCAGATGGCCGCAGCAAGCATAATCAGCGAGGTAACGAGGTATATTGGGCGTCTCCCAATTCGGAGGGCGATCGGGACGAAGATGATGCAGCCAACCGAAAGAGTCGCCATGTTCGTCGCGTAGCCATCGTTGAGCACAGCATAACTCATTCTTCATTGTCAAAAGATTAGGAAAATTATATGAGGAACAACCAATACACAAGTACGTACCCGAGCTCGAGGTTGAAATCTTGCCAGAGTGGGACTGCAACGCAGAGACTTAGCACGCAGTCAGTCTATCAATCCTGGAACCAGGCGCAGGTCTTCGGGTATCTCACATTGCGAACACCATGAGCGCATACAGACAGAGAATCGTCATATGTAACGTCTTCCTGGTTCCCGACCAATTCTGTGACCGTGTTTAATAAATATCACCTGCAAGGTTGGCCGCCGATACATACCAAAGGCTGGTTCGGATCGGCGTTGGGCTGGGGAGCAAGCAGAATTTTGGATCCTGCCTGATCCTCAAGCCTTTGCGTCCCTGGGGGAAGTCTGTCGTCGAAGACCATGATTGAACAGTGACACTCACAAGCAACTGTAATAGGGTAGCGACAGTTGGTGGTCCACAAAGAGGAGAAAGATATGAGGTCCCTTTTGTAAAGGAGATCGCCAGCCTGGTATGGCGGGGTATCCTTTTATCAATGCCATTGTTTCTCGGGCTTCGCCTTGCGACAATCGACTGCCAATAGCTATTGACTGGACAGTTGTGGACGAGTCTGGGAAATGCGGAGAGGAGTGTCGTCTCGAAGCTAGAGCTGATGTCCGAGGTCTTGATCGAAGCCTCAACCGCTCAAGGCCGAAAGGTCGACCAATAGGCACACTTTGCGCGCGGCGTAGCGTCCTGCGAAGATAAGCCAGTCTGCTGAAGACTTTCACCAAGCTTCAAAGGGTTGAAACTTCCATTTCAAGCCTAAATCAACTGGGTAGCTGGTAGCTGATTGGCATTCTTGATGGCGGAAGTCGCGAATGCATATCTGTTCGTCGAGGACAACATCTCCAGACACCTCTGCGTACCAAGAGTCGACTTTCCGAACCTATCCTAGATTCTCCGATTCGAGCGCGCCGACAAATCGCTTCAAGGCGCCCTCAGGACTCATGCTGTCCAGTCTTTCTTTCGTGCAGGCAAACTCTTTCCTGGGGAACCAATCGAGGATCTCATCCTCATGACCCTTGACCAGGGCTGCCAGTGCCTTCCCAGCCAGCCAACAATGAACCATGCCGTACCCATCCCAGCCAGCAGCGATCCATTCACCGCCAACGCTGGGATTGCAGGGTTCTCGTCCGGACAGATGACTGCTTACTCGATCGACCAATGGTAAACCATCGCCAGTAAATCCCATGATACCAGTCCATTTCTTTTCAGTCTTTGCACCCTTGCCGTGAGCAAATGCTTTAGCTGGCACCGTCTCCAGATGTTCCAGGCATTGTGCGCTCAAAGTGCTGTCGTCGGTATTACCCAGGTCTTCGTCCTTTTCAGGACCGCCTTGGAAGAATCCGCCTCCAAGGTACAGCGAGCCATCTTCAGCAGGCGATTGTGTGATGTAGTCGAAGCCAGTTGCCCACAGTGTACTGTACGATCTCGTGGCCCCTGTCCGGGGGAAATCTGGCGGCACTGATTGCACAGTCATTTGTCCTCTCAATGGCCATAATTTTCCCTTCAATGCCGGTAGAAGATGAGCTGCATGTGCATTGGTGCAATGGATGACATGCTTTGCTGATACCACGCCTCTTGATGTATGCACCTCGTACGGATGATCTGAAGACTGAACTTTCTGGACCCCCTCTGCCACGGTATGTGTTTCCAGGTTTAAGTGCCCTTGGTCCAGCATTTGGGACAAAATGCAACCCAGAAATCTGTACGGCCAAGCGGCCCCCGAACGGCCTTTGATGCAACCGTAAGCGTTGACAAGCCCGAGTTCCTGCAAAACTACTTAGCCAAGGAAAGCAATTACTCGCATAGGACTTACCTTCAACTCGCTTTCATCCTCGCACACGGTCCATTTATCTCGTTCTTCCGGAAAGTCTTCGAGGAACTCGTCTAACTTAACCTTTGCAAAGTTCCAAGCTTCTTGGTCGTATACAGCACTAATGCCTTCGAGCCGACGTACCAGGCCAGCTTTTCCAGCTTCTCCCAATGCCGCTGCTTCGGCAACCATTGCATCGAGATGCGCCAGACGGAACTTGGTGACCTTCATTGCACTCTCTTTGCCGAAAGCCTCCTTGAGAGCATAGTAATCGGCCCATGGGACTGCCTTGATATGACCACCATTCCGTCCGGTGGCCCCTGATATAGCATTCCTGGCCTCGAGCATCACAATCTTCAACGAACTGTCTCGCCTGATGAGGTGTAAAGCTGTGCTTATTCCGGCAATCCCAGAGCCAATGATGACCACGTCAGCTTCTTTGGGCAGGCTTGGTGAGGCTCGCTGAGCAAAAGGGTGGGGAGGATCCTGCCAGAACGACACTGTCGGGTCTTGTACTGGTGTACCAGGATCTCGGTTCAGTCTTGCGGCCAGTGACTTCCATATGAATGGATTCTGTGATCCATTCATCTTGAGAGTACCCTGTCCCAGTCCCGAAGCTGTAAAATGCAACGATGTCAACGCCGATTAACTGTGATACTAGTCAATTGCTGGGGACTCATATATCTCGGTGTACCAACAGGCAACGAGTGCTGCTGCCCCAGAATATGCTTTCTGCTAGTTGCCGTACAATAGACCTGAATGCATTCCTCGAACTAGCGACCCCCTATGAAAGTGCCAGAATGTAGGCGAGTATGTGTCGGGCAATATTCAGCTTCAGAGCTCGATCTCAGGAAGATCCGGCTGCGAACCACGATCTGATTGGAGGGCGCAACGGGTGCTGATAGGTTCAGCACGCGGCTCAGACATGACGGAGAAGTGCGTGGTTCGCATTCCATGCAGCAAAGAGGAGAACGACTTGTACCGAGTATGTCAGTGTGATCAGTGCAGGTGAAAGGCTTACCGAGGTAAGTACCTAGGTAGTCGAGATCGACTGTGGTCAACAGTGCCTATTTCCCGGTTTGCCGGGTGTCCTCTGCCGGACATGATAGCATGGTAGCGCCAAAGGACATCCGTTTGATAGGCAAATCCAGATATTGTTGCAATTGTGCCGTAAATCCGACAGCCTGCCAGTGCACCCTTGGTCTTATACCCAATTTCTCGTCCCAGTAACACCCTCCACGGGTTGCAAAAGATCAGAGCCGACTCAACCTCCAACATGGCAGTCACCGAAACCATAACAGAGCAGCAGATGAGCTGGCAGGACATAGTAGCACGAAAACAGCAGAAATGTCGAGATCTCATCCCCAAGGAATGGCTGCTGCCTTCCACAATCATGGACTCGCTGTCCTTTCCGCTTGAAAAGAATCCGAACAAGTTGCTGGCCATGGACATTCCAAGGAAATCGGGGCTCTTGACTGACCGTGAACTGGCCATTACAGAGAGCTATACAGTTGCAGAACTACTGGCCAGACTTGCATCTGGGGAGTTCTCATCCTCCGAGGTCACAACGGCCTTCTGCAAAAGAGCCGCAATCGCTCAACAGCTGACTTCATGCTTGACGGAGACGTTCTTCGACCAAGCTATCGCGCGGGCGAAATCTCTGGACCAGCGCAGAACCGAGGGGCAGCAGCTAGGGCCATTGCACGGTCTTCCTATCAGTATCAAAGACGGCTTCCAGGTGAAGGGGACTGAAGCCACCATTGGATACGTATCGTTCCTTGGAGAAAAGTCGACGGCAAATTCGCCTCTGGTCGAAATACTGCTGAACTTGGGCGCCGTGCTGTATGTTAAGACCAACATACCTCAGACGTTGATGACCGCCGACTCCGACAACAACATCTTCGGTCGTGCTCTGAATCCTCACAACACGGCCCTCAACGCCGGAGGCTCGAGTGGAGGAGAAGGCGCTTTGGTTGCGTTCCGAGGCTCACCTCTCGGTGTCGGCACCGACGTCGCGGGTTCAGTCCGCATTCCGGCATTGTGTTGTGGTAAGTCATAGGCATAAAACCACCCGCGAAGGGCAGGAGAAATAACCAAGATAGGAACTTTCGGATTCAAGCCCACCCCGAGTCGCATTCCTTATGGAAAGCTGAAGGCGCCTTCACTCGCAGGATGGAAACCCATCACCGCCTCTGCTGGTCCGCTTGCAAATGACATGGAGGCACTTGGGATCTTCACGAAAGCGGTCATCGATGCCACACCAGCACTCCTCGATTCCACAGCAATTGACGTGCCTTGGCGCACTCTAGGTCCAGCAAATAAAGCTAAACTCAGGATTGGCGTTCTTCGGGAGGATCCCTTGTACCCATTGCATCCTCCTGTCAAGAGAGCGTTGGCCGAGGCTGCAAAGAAAGTCGAAGCCGCTGGGCACGAACTCGTCCAAGTGACCGCTGAAGAAGGCCAGGTCGCCGATGCCACGGAAGTCGCATGCGAAATCTTCTCTCTCCATTCCGAGACATCTATGCAATTCATCAATGCAAGTGGTGAGCCGCCAGTGCCATCTGTCGCCAAACGATTTGGGCCTGCAAATGTCGGCAACTACAAATTCGTACCAAGTCTAAAGGGCCTCGATTTTGTGCACAAGTATGCTCTTTTGGCCGTGAAGAGACAGGAAATCCTCGAAAACTGGCGCAAGATCTGGTTGGAGAAGAAGTTGGATGCAGTTATGATGCCAGCAGCGCAAAGCACAGCCGTGCCGCATGATACTTTGTGAGTTTCGAGCATTGTGACCTCGCGCGACTGTTCTCCGGCATTGTCCTAATTGGTCTTGACAGTGGTTGGCCTCCGTATACATGCGTTGTCAATCTCCTTGACGTAAGAAACTTCTTTTCGAATGTGGGATGCAGCTAAAGTACCTGTGTTAGTACCCGGCGTGCGTGATACCCTTCAGCAAGGCGTCTCGGGAATTGGATCCAGAGGCTACCAAGGTGAAGCCGGGGCAAGCAGGGCCAGAATGTAAGTCGAGCATGACAGAATCTTCCATGGTCTGACCATCGCCCCAGATGACCCCGAGATCCTCGACGGAGCGCCATGCTCCATACAGATTATGACTAGCGGCATGCGCGACGAGGAGTGCTTGAAGGTGAGCGCTACTGTTAGTGAATGCTTGAGAGGAGCTTGAAGGATTCGTGCCCGGTTGTCAGGTTGTAGGTAGAACCACTTGTCGAAGGATAATGACAGAATGGGCCTTATCGACTAGCCAGAGTCCTGGGCCACCAATGCCTGTCCTAGACCATGCTTGTATATCAGAGCGTTCAGGCCATCATAAACCATCCCCGGATCCACATCACCGTCTGTCGAGATATTGAGCAAGAAGTCTGGCAAAGCCCAGATCTTTTCCAGAACGCTAGCAGTCCGTCTGACATAGCCAGAGTAGGATGTCTTCCAGAGGTGCAGTAGTTGACGTTGAATAAGTCTTCGCATATCTAAGCGTAGTCTGGCTTCGATCGCATCATGAAAATGTCCTCTGGCTTCGACGTGGGAGACCGGACAGGCTGTACAGCCTAGAATGAGTATCGCTATTTGTATGGTTAGCACCGGGATGACCGCCCCTGTGACGCTGGTAGAGGTCATCGTGGAGACCTACCCCAGCAAATGGATTGTCCACAAGCAGCACTTCCGTCATAACACTTCAATAGCTGGTACCCTTGCTGAAGAATTGTACAGATCTGTGGCGATGTGGTACGTGAGCGATGCGGGTGCAGGATCTTGAGGATGAATATCTTGGTCGCTAGAGCGTAGAGCTTCGCTGCGATGCCCGTGTTGCTGAGCGTTGCTTCATGATCGTCTGCGAAAACTTCAGCATCATCAAATCTGAGGACCGGGTTCGTTTTGATCAGCTCATCCAGCTCAGTCGAGCACTGCAAGGCCACTGGATAGTTGTTGCTGTGGTGGTCAAAGGGTAGCTGTCTGCTGAGCCAGGTCATGTGGTAGATGAGGAGAAATAAGCTAGGAGGTGCCAGACCGAGAACAGGGAGGATTGACAGTGTTTTTTGCGACTCTCGGCTTCCGCTCTCGAGCGCTTCGATGTACATCGCAATTGTTTGAGATGGGAACGACTTGCAGATAGCGTCGACATCTTCTTCAAAGATCAATCTGGTTGAAAAGTGGTACAGGACTGAGTCAAGAAGCGTTCGCTGGAATACTGACAGCTGACCAATGTCAAGACGAGGGATACTTGCCGTCTGTGCTTCGAGAACCTGGGCGATGGCTTTGTAGTGAGTCAGACTCTGGCTGGCAGGAGCGGAATAGAAGTCCTACACTGGGTCAACCTGTGAACCGATATAACAGAATGGCCACTCACCTCAAAGACACCCAGATATAGTGACGCGGCTAAGAAGGTTTCCTGCCTAGGAGCCAAATGTCTCGAATCCTGGATAGCCTGCCGAAGGCCTTGGAGTGCGCTCTGAGTGTAAACGATGGCATCCTCCTTGGGCATCAGCGAGGCGTATGAAGCGTGCAGTGCTGCAGGAGCCAGAGCTGCATGCATTACCCATGGTTCCTCAAATCCGATAGCGAACACAAAGGACACATCGCGAAACTCGGAGGTGGCATCAGGCGTAGTCAACAGCGGAAGGAACCTTGCCGACGCATACTGAAACACTTGCCAATCCCGTTCGCTTCTCAGGGCTGCGGACCGCAGACTCACAGTAGTGCAACGTGGGGAGGGTAGTGGCAGATCGGCCAAGGTGTCTGTCGATGCTGGGGAGAGATCTTGCGGGCTTGGTGGCGGACTCTCCGTAGAAACGCTCAGTCGCCGCGATGATTCCGTGTAGCTACAATAAAGGTTCAGCTTCGAGCAGGCGCCACAGATCGGTTTCTTCTCATCGCATTTCTTCCGGCGTTCACGGCACTAACTCAGTAGTCAGCAGACACAGGGTACATTGAATGTGATGAAGGCGAACCTTGTGGCAACCAGTCTTCGTGCGTAATTTTGGCGGAGGCCGTGGCTGTCGCTTAGGCTTGATGGAATCCATTGCTGCAACGCATAATGATGAAAAATCCGATCAGTGACCGATTCATGATTGAGGGTACATTCACCATCCTTGGAGTCCGTGTTCGAGAAGGATGGTATATCGAAGTCATCCAGAACCACGAGGGGAGTTGGTTTCTCAAATCGAGATAACCACCTGCAGGTACGCCGGAAAGTGACGCGTATAGAAAATCATCTGGTCTGGCAGGAAGCTGACAAGCTGTGCGAGGTGCGTGCATGTGGAAGCACCGCCCAAAGAAAGCATAATAACAGTGTCAGACAGCCGAATCCTGAAAGACAAGCGCAACCGACCGCCTCGATAAAGAGTACTAGGTATCTAACGCATCCACGGCATCACGATTTGCGAAGTGATTCTACGTGGAGTTCAGTGTCTGGATCTTACTAACACCCTGGGCCACGCTTCGCGCCGTTTTGCATACTGTGTCATGGTGGAACAATCTTACAACTACAATGTTTTCCGCTGTATCAAAGAGCTTCTTGTATTTAACTCGTCAAGCCAATAAGCCACTATAGTAAATGCTGAGCGTGGTCTCTCAGCGCGTGTTGGCTCCCTTTTGTCTAACACTGTCTATCATCAAGGTCATACAATGTTCGCTCTGGAATGGCTTCATCTCCAGAGACACCTGCCGTCGCACAAAAATAGCCTCGTTTTAAAAGTATGTTCATGTTGAAGAGAATGTCGTGAAATTGCTCAAGAGGTCACCCATACCTCATTTCGTAGTGTTCCTTTGTACTCCGATCCAGTCCCAAACGCCCGCCTTGTTTTCATTGCTCAAGTTTATACTGCTGATTATTCGAGGCATCCAGGTAATCCATAGGCAATACATGTTGAATGGGTTGCATATTGCTCAGTCCCGTCCCTGCACCAGTCTCATCCATGACGTGGTCGTGTGCCATCAAACCACCGTTTGTGTCATTCATGAACTGATGGTCTGAGGGCTGATGATTGAAGTCGTGCGGGTCTGGGGGCTGGTGGTTGAAGTCGTGTGGGTCTGGGGCTTGGTGATTGAAGTCGTGCGGATTGTGTGGCTGTAAATGTGGAGCGTCGAACTGTGTCAGCCCAGCTTGAACAAACACGTTGGGGTCTTGATCGTATTCAGAAGCCATTGCCTGGATTTGCTCCATGATCTGGGGGTCGATTGCCATGTCGTCGTAGGGGTTCAGATGTGCATCGGGATGCAAATGCGCATCAGGGTTCAGATGTGTGTCGCGATGTAAATGTAAATCAGTGTTCAGATGTGCATCAAGATGGCCATTCGGGTCATTGAGATGGTCGTTAGCCAGATCCATCGGTTGCTGCATCGATGCGAAGTCGTGGTTAGATATGTGGTTGGTAGTGAGATCCTCCTGTGACGCGGTTTGCACTTCGATGGGAGGCTGAGCAGACGGAGGTGGTGGTACCAGCGGCGACTCTGGTAACGTCGTCGGAGCTTCATCGATGGTCTTGCTTCGGCCTCTGGTATCGGTCCGTAGGGTGGGAGGTTTGTTCACGTCCTTGCAATCGGGACAATTCTTGATCACGTGGCTGACAGTCTCCTTTATCCGGATCCAGTGGTATTTGGTGGCTATGATGGCAGTGGTCTTGTTGATTCCTCCATGCGCTTGAAGATGGATCTGTTTTGCGATTTCGTATTGCGCCTGCGGGTCCGATATCACCTCCTTGTCCTTCAAAAACAACTTCTCGGGTACTCCATCTTCACCACCCACCAATTTGTAGTGTGTGGCAGCACTCCTTAGCCGGCTTTTCTCGGATCTGTCGGCGCCTTGCGGGTATAATAGATGTCTCAAATAGTATCGAATTTTGTCGAAACGCTCCTCCGATTGGTCATTCTCACCGTCGGCCTTCAAGTCCTTTCCGTAGATGATCGCGTCAACGGGCTCAATAGACGACTGCAGCTGACCGCAACCGGGTACTCTACCAATTCTTTTGAAGCCAAGAGAATCCCATATTCTGGTAGAAGCAGTGTTGGACTCGTAAACCAAGTTGAAGACGGAATACGTGTAGCCCTAGCGTGTGTCAATAATAGCCCCAGAGTAGAAATGCCTTCTTCGGCGTTGTCAACCTACCAGTTGAGGTGCCCAGTCCAGATAGCACTGTCCCATTGACTTTCCCACGCCCTTGTTTCGAGCGGCTGGCGTCACCAAGAACCCACCATTGCAAACATGGCTGCTGCGACCAGGATAGTTGGGCTTGACATAAAAACTTCCAAGGCAGATTTTGTTCCAGTCGGCACCGTTGCGATCTAACTCCTGGACCCCTTCAATGCCACCAATATCTCCCAGGATCATGACCGCTCCGAAATTACCAAACCAGTACGGCCCGAAAGTTTCCAGTGGCAGAGGACTGATAATCGGATAAGTATCTCCGAGTTCGATCTCCTTGTTCAGGTTTTCTGAGAGATAAGCCAGGAGACTCTTGGGTACGGCCTCTGGTGAGAAGAAGGGGACCAAGGTAGCAATAGTAACGCGATCCCGAAGTGTGACAGGCCGTGGGAATATGGAGGATGGAATTTGCGGATTATCTGGGGTCGGATACGGGCCCTGCCCAGATTGCCGATAAATCACGGCCGACTCTGGGTCCTCCAACAGGGCCGGCATGTTGGACCATCAACCGCGGATTGAAAAGGATGATGGAGCGATTCCAGAGATATTGTTTTGCGTTCAATGCGCCTGGTACGAAAATGCTGGATTTGTCTTGGGGACTGTAAGGAAGTGAAAAATGAGAAGGCCAGGCGTTCGGGCACTTTTGACCAGGAATACCGACACGTGATCTGACCTTGGCAGGCTAAGCGCGATTTGGTAGTTCCAAGCAATATCTACCAGCCTCGCCAGGTACATCGGTACATAGCAAGATAGATACCCTTGCCCGTACGGAGATAGTCTCCCACGGAAAGGACTGGTGACTGACATTGTTGCCCTCAATCTAATCCGAGAACAGTGCACATCAAAAACATAAAATCCTCAACATCCTGAACACGTATTCATCCATCATCCATACGAAGTAATGTCCCTGTGGATCGTCGACCGCCGGCGTCAGACAGCGCATCTTTTCCAATCAGCCGATGCGCTTGTTAGTTCGGCGACTGGCCAGAACTTTTGATCGGCCAGGCACCAGGCCATCACGAGTCTTGATCTACATATGGGAAGCAGAAAGATGTTAACAGTGCCTCTATCCTGCGTCAAATCCTCTGCCACGCCATGGTTCCGTCCATTTCTCCCACCTGGGTATGATGATATCAGCCCATGGGGATAAGGCAAGGGAACAGACAGTGATCGCCCAACCAGGCCCAATGTGCCGCTATAGTGAATGCCTCTGTGCGTATTACTGAACGAGGACCGACAATGGAACGTTGTCGGAATCAATATGGCAACAATTGCTCCGTTGGTGAGTCGTTGCAGATCTGCCCCGGCAAGCCTCTGTCGAACGCAGTTGGTCTGTTGCAGCATCGCTGGACGTCGCCAATGAAGGCTGCTTCAAAGACGCTCACATTCCGAAATATTTCAGCTGCCGTGCTCGCGCAATAATATGACGAGACGTGGTTCGATGTCGGAGGCTGGGCATCCTCGAATGAGAGTCGTGCAGCACGCTAGACACCAGTTGCGGCTTCCGAACGGTACTTCCTGGCTCGTGCAGAGATCCTCTGTACTTCCGATGTCGAGCACAAGGATGAGGTGATGTATTTGGTGGCTTTTTCGAAGAAGCAACGCGCGATTTTGTCAAGGTTGACGTGTCCGGAGTAGCTCGAAACCCATTCCAGAGCTCTGGCCATGGTTGAGAAATCACTTCTCGAACTCTCTCATGCTCCATCGTTTAGACCCTGACATGTAAGTCGGTACCCCAACATACATATCATTATTTTTGAATTGTGGAAGGGCTGATAGGTCGTCGTTGTTGTGGTATGCAGGCGCAACTGGGCTCGACCTGTCGTGGGACTTCACCCCTGACTCACTGCCTGCTTCCGTTGTTGCTCGGGAATAACCATTCTTGCCAGCCAATGGATCGATAGCATAACGATCCGTCCTGGTCTCCTCATATGGACGGCCAGCTTGGAAAGTGTTCTTCTCCTCGGCATCAGAGTGGGGTCCGGGAAGTGCATGGGCATTATTCCTGCTTCGTCGACGTCGTGAACAGCGTAGACCCAGGAAGAATGATGCAGCGATGAGTCCGAGTACACCTATCGCAACACCAACACCAATTCCAGCTTTGGCTCCAGTAGACAGTGATCCGGATGAGGAGGACGCAGACGATGAAGACGATGAGGATACACCTGTTGCAATAGTTGTTGGAGCTGAGAACGAAGTCGATGTTGTGCTCGTGTCGCCGATGATTACACTACTGGTGCTGGAGGTGCTGATGACTTCGATTGGTGGAGTTGTCGACACAACAAGCGGAATGCTTGGAGGGGTTGATGTGGTAACTGGGCTTGTCGGTGCTGTTTCTGAAGCGACGGCTGCAGGAGTGGTCTGTGATGGATGTTAGCCTTGAACTGGGACCGCTGCAAGGGAATGTGTCTGTCGCAGAGCAGAGTCTTCTTTCTGTGGCAATGAGAACTATGTTAGAATATGGACCTCTCCATTCGTGAACAGATGCATGCACTGTACAACCGCAACATCTGCAACAAATCGAGACTTGAAAAGAACTTACCGCTGCGACTGGATCGGGGCCAAACACAGTCGAGTATCCGATGGTACTGACGACCACTTGAGTAGTCGTCAACGAGATCGTAGAGATAATAGTGCTTGTGCTGGAACCGGCGATCACTCCGTCAGGTGCAGTCACAATCGTCTGCTGACCGTCGATAGTAGTCGTGATTGTCGATATCGCATTTGGGTCATCGGTAGCAGGGACAACAGAGTAGATAGTGACCAGAGATGGCAGGACTGTTGAGATGGTGGTGGTGGTAACAATGGGGTCGGTCGCGACAGGAACTGAGGGCAAGGCATTGCAAATCCGGACGCAGACGCTCAAGACCACTACCCAGAGGGCTTTGCAAGGGCTCATCGCGCCCAAGGCACGGTAGAAGTTCCAAAGAGTCGCGTATGATTTATGAGAACGCGAGAAGCAAGGGACTGAGGGCGAAGACGAAGTTTCAGGTGGGAAACAGTGAACGATCGACCTTACCCTTGTTGTCTGATGAGCGACACCCTTTTCTTCGGGTCACCATAGTACACACTACGCGTAGGGGAAGACGGAAGTCTCGCGTGTCTCGCGTGAGGTTCTGGCGACAGCCACAAAGGCTCTTGAGCGGTGATGAACTTGTGCGTTTGTGGCTAAAGGGTCGATAGAAAGTGAGATAGGATGTGGATAGGAGGGAATTTCAAGGAAAAGGTGATGAGGTTTGAGACAAGGCTGAAGAAGACGCCATATCATTGGTCTGCTAATGTCCACAGTATTCCGCTTTTGGAACGCGCCGGAGATTGGACTCTTGACCGTCGACGACCACCTTCCCGGCGCCATCGCATGCTCAGGTACTTTACATTCAGAGATGCATTCGAAGAGGCCGTTAGCATCTCAAATTATGTGTGAGCCTGGATCTGAGTCGGAATACCGGGCGATCAGCAATGACATGTGAGCAGGTAGCAACGTTGGCCATGACACAATGGCATTCATGACAACATATCGAACAGATTCCTGCTGAATCACGTACCATCCGACGGAGTCTGTCGGAAAAGTCTTTCTTCATTTGCAGACTGATTCGCTGGGACGGATCCTTGCCTCAACACGAAGCACTCCTTTCTCAAACATGCTCCCATCCCAGCGTAGCTGTTGCCGACACTCAGCCATCGTTATGCCTTGCAGAACTTTGTATAGCCTGAACCGGATGCACGTAGACCCCGGTTTTTGGATCTTCAGACCAGCCGTTGACCGAGGCTAAGGTCAGTTTAGAGGTGAGCCTCCTGACGGCATCTCGATTGGAGCCCATAGATGCCGTTCCTGCCCGTTGTGATTTCTGCTTGTTTGCAGCGCTGGAAAGGGCCCGGATCTGAGCGACGTGTGCCTCGCAGCAGGACCCAGCATCCATCGCCGCAGTCGTATTGGGGGGAGACCTTGACTGAATGCCTAATTGATCTCTTCGCCGCGCAGAATGATGATGATTGCGAGTGGTGGAATAGTGACCAGTACGCGTTGTGGGAAGGATGCTTCACTTTCCCAGGTCAACCCTCTCCAGCGTTCTTTCAACGATTGGTAGGAGATCTGGCATCTGGTTTGGGTCCCGAAGCACAGCTGCAACGTCATCTCTCCTCGATGCTAGCGCGTCACGGACTTTGTCGTACGATTCCTCCCTGGCGATGTATTCCCTAATAACCTCCTTTTTCCCAAAGTCAACATAAACTCTCGTATCCCGTAGCCTAAGCATGACATTGTCAAGCCTCATGAAGAACCGACAAAGCAAGAGTAACCGGGCAGGCATAACACGAATCTTGACTGAGAGCATCGTAATGCCGTTATCGGCAAGCTCATCTTCATAGAGTATCACATCGTCGAAGAACAATATTGGATCTGGTCTCTTCAACAATTCCAGCGGAATTGGATCGGAATCTTCCTGAAATTGGAGGCTCTCGGGAGGCTGATCACCCTTGTAGTCTGTCGTGTAAGACCAGTCGAATGGTTTGACCACCTCCTTGATGTCGTGCGAGTCTTCTCTGCTCTGTTGCCATTCCTTCGAGTATGCCACTTTGAGCCTCTGCTCTCCCGTCTTGTTGACCCGGTCCAAAGCCCCGAATGCGTCAAACTTGATGCCCCAATGTGATTGTGGATGTTCAATCGCCACGAAGTTGTCCCCGAAAATCATCTCAGGAGGAGCGATCCCCAGTTTGCTTGTCATCTCTTCAATTGGACCGGCCTTTAGGATTGGTAGTTTCTGGGTTGTGATAACGAATCCCTCGATCGAGAATGATCGCGGAGGAGCCGTCATGGTGGAGGGATAGTTGGTGTCGATAGCATCACTCGTTCGGAGGCCATTGAGGGCCATGTTGACGAGCCAGGCTCGAGTGCGCCTCGAGTAATGCTGATGCCAACCAAAATAAGATTCGCAACTGATTGCAGGTTCTGTAGTGAAGTTGGCTTGTCAACGCTCCCCACTCTTATCGAATTGCACCTGGTGGTACAATTGCAGCACCCTAGAACGTACCTGCGGTTTGGTTGCTGGGCGACCATGTGTTTGATTCGGCTTCCAGGCGATCACCAGCGACAGCGTCCTTCGAAGCTCGACAACAATAGCCAACCGCTCACTGTCTTGACACTTGCGATTTGAGATCTATCCTCCCAAGATGGCAACAAAAACACTAGAGGCTCGCTTCGAGCACCTCACAGTCAACGACGAGAACGAGGCACCCACCAGTACCACGCTGAAGTCCAAGGTACTTTCTCGACCTGGGTTGCGACTGCAAATTTACTAACAACAGCAGCAGGCCGCAACTACTACTACAGGCACCATAGCCACTCTTCCCTCGACACAGGCCAGGGCAAACCTCGTCAAATATGCCCTCCAAGCCACAAATGAATCGAGACAGAATGCAACTCAGGTCACAACGATCACAACAACCACAACCGTACCAACTCTCCCTCCTTCGCCAGTACGAAAGCCCGCACCATCATCGCGCACCTCTGAGGAGCACAATGACAAACAGTCCGCAAACTTCTTCGATCAACCACAAGCTCCCAAACAATTTCACCTGGGCATGTTTGAGATTGGGAAGCCATTGGGAAAGGGCAAGTTTGGTCGAGTATACCTTGCCAAAGAGAGGTCGTCGGGCTGGATTTGTGCGCTGAAAGTCCTCCACAAGTCAGAACTGCAGCAAGGAAAGGTCGAGAAACAAGTTCGTCGAGAGATTGAAATCCAATCTAACCTGAGGCACCCCAACGTTCTGAGGTTGTACGGCCACTTCCACGACAGCAAGAGAGTATTCCTGATCCTGGAATTTGCGGGAAAAGGGGAGCTTTACAAACATCTTCGCAAAGAACATAGATTTCCAGAATGGAAGGCGGCGCAGTACATCGCGCAAATGGCTGCAGCACTCAAATACTTGCACAGCAAGCATGTCATGCACCGAGATATCAAGCCCGAGAACATCCTTGTCGGAGTTCATGGCGAGATCAAAATCTCAGACTTTGGCTGGTCAGTACATGCACCAAACAACCGGAGACAGACAATGTGCGGGACGCTGGATTATCTTCCCCCGGAAATGCTCAAGCCAGGCAGCTCCGACAACTTCTATAACGAGAAAGTCGACCTTTGGAGCTTGGGGGTCCTTACCTATGAGTTCCTCGTCGGAGAAGCGCCATTTGAAGACACACCGATCATGACACAGCGGAGGATTGCACGAGGTGACATGACGGTGCCGAGCTTCGTGAGCGCGGAGGCAAAAGACCTGATACAAAGAGTAAGCCAGTTTGGCGTCTTGATTTTGGCCACAGCTAATGAATGTCTAGCTTCTTGTTCTTGATCCCGAAAAGAGGATAGCTCTTGACGAAGTCCTTCGACATCCCTGGATCATCAAACACTGCCTGACCAAAGGTGGTGAGAGAGGAGCGCAAAGAGCCTCTGGCAGTAGCAGAAGCAGCTCTGGATCATGACAAAAGCCAGTAATACGAATTTGTTATTGTGTGTAGCGTCTCAACAAGGCATTGGCGTATTTATCGTGGCGGCGTTGGTTGCATATGCAAGTATACTGGATCACAACGGGAGAATCTGACGACGGCGTGATTGGTTTTCTGGCGCGAGGAGTTGCAATGATCATGAATACTATGGTTCATAGTTATGAAGAAAGACGTGTAGACGTGTAGACGGATCTTGTCCGGCCTCTGATATTATATCTGTTTCAATCATGTCTGTTTCCTCACGGAGTCTGAGTCGATGATTGGCAGTGGATCTCATTCCGACTTCGGCCAATGACGAAATATTCGTTGTTCGTATCGCCAGGTGCTGATCATCCACTTGGCTATGGCTTCATCATGCTTCATGGGTATCGAAAGAAACATACATATCCATCGCACGCAAGTGAATATAAAGTTATGTTCGATATAAGATCCCATCTTCAGTAGCAGACAAACCTGAACATTCGACAGTGGGCATAAATAATATCCGGCACGATCTCTGAAGCGGACTTCTCCATCACCTGACGATCCGCTTTGAAATCCGAGGTTGTCGAATCTCAAGATCAATTATTTTGCTGGCACGGCTGAACTCCTTTTTGGTATTTCGACTCTAGCAGGATTTTCACAATGGGGGACGCGGGAGGCGAAGCGAGAGGCATTCGCATTGCCATAGACGTAAGTCCGCCAATCCGACATATCTTCAACCTCATGGATCTGACCCAGAATAGCGTGGCGGCACATTCACCGACTGTGTCGGAAACCCAGGTTCAGGGCGTATGGAAGATGACATTATCATCAAACTTTTATCAGAAGACCCGTCGAACTATGATGATGCACCGCTGGAAGGCATTCGACGACTCATGGAGAAGTTCACCGACCGAGAGCTCCCGCGAGGAGAACCACTGGACACTTCCAAGATTGAAAGCATCCGGATGGGTACCACTGTGGCCACCAATGCCTTGCTCGAGCGGAAAGGCGAGAAGATGGCCCTGGTAGTCACTCGCGGGTTCAAAGATTGTCTGGAGATTGGAAACCAATCCAGACCTAAGATCTTCGACCTGGCTATCCGTCGGCCGGATGTACTCTACCAGAAAGTTGTGGAAGTTGACGAACGAGTGACTCTCGAAGATTATGCCGAGGACCCGAAGCGGACCCAAACCAAGGCTGAAGCGAAGCACGAGGACTACAAAACCAATGATATGGTCCAGGGTCTATCCGGCGAGGCTGTGCGGATATTGAAAAGACCCGAAGAAGACAAGATCAAGGAGTCGCTGAAGGGACTATTTGAAGATGGCTTCCGAAGCATTGCAGTATGCTTGATGCATGCCTACACATTCCCGGACCATGAGGCATTGGTAGGCAAGCTCGCAAAGGAAATCGGCTTCCAACATGTGAGCTTGAGCCACGAGTTGATGCCTATGATCAAGCTCGTGCCCCGAGCCACTTCAGCATGTGCCGATGCTTACCTCACCCCTGCCATCAAGAAATACATCTCCGGTTTCCAAGCCGGGTTTGAAGGCGGCCTGGGCACAGAAAGCGTCAAGAACGAAGAAGGCAGCAAAGGAGCTAGGTGCGAATTCATGCAATCTGACGGCGGTCTCGTCGACGTGGACAAATTTTCCGGCTTGCGTGCCATCCTGTCCGGTCCAGCCGGCGGGGTGGTCGGGTATGCCTTGACGTCCTATGACCCGGAGACAGAGACCCCCGTCATCGGCTTCGACATGGGCGGCACAAGTACAGACGTGAGCAGGTACGGCCAAGGCCGATACGAGCACGTCTTCGAAACCACCACAGCTGGCGTCACCATCCAATCCCCTCAATTGGATATCAATACCGTGGCCGCAGGTGGTGGATCCCGCTTGTTCTTCAGAAACGGTCTTTTCGTGGTAGGTCCCGAATCAGCCGGCGCCCATCCCGGGCCTGCGTGTTACAGAAAAGGAGGACCATTGACAGTCACCGACGCCAATCTCTTCCTCGGCCGCCTTCTCCCAGACTTCTTCCCCAAGATCTTCGGCAAGCATGAAAACGAAGGCCTCGACCCGGAAGCGAGCAAAAAGCTGTTTGAAGAACTTACCAAGGAAATCAACAGCCAGACAGACAAGCATATGTCGCCAGACGAAGTCGCATACGGCTTCATCAAGATCGCCAACGAGACCATGACTCGACCCATCCGATCACTCACAGAGGCCAAGGGCCACGACACCGCACAACATCGCCTCGCCACGTTCGGCGGCGCTGGCGGCCAACATGCCGTCGCTATCGCCGAGTCCCTAGGCATCCGCCAGATTCTAGTCCACCGATACTCCTCTGTCCTGTCGGCCTACGGCATGGCGCTCGCCGATGTCGTCGACGAAAGCCAGACCCCCGAATCACATGTATGGGACATGAACGGCGGCAAACGCGATGGTCTCAGGTCCAAGATGAACGACCTGAGAGAACGCTCACGCAAACGCCTCAAAGACCAAGGGTTCTCCGACGACTCGATCGAGTACGAAGAATATCTCAACATGCGGTATCGGGGCACCGAATCCGCCCTGATGGTCATCAAGCCGACCGCCGACGAGGTCCAGGAGCTGTACGACGGCGACGACTGGGCCTTTGGGTCCGCCTTTGTCCGCCAGCACGAGCAAGAATTCGGCTTCACCCTACCAGACCGGGACATTATTGTCGACGACGTGCGCGTGCGCGGCATCGGCAAGTCCTTCCGCGGCATGTCCAAGACACCGGACCAGCAACTCAAGGAGGTCAAGCCGAAGGACGTCGCCGAGGGCAAAGCATACAGCACCTCCCAGGTATACTTCGAAGGCGGAAGGGTAGACACAAACATCTACAAACTCGAGGACCTGGACGTGGGAACGCGGGTGAAGGGGCCTGCCATCATTGCCGACGGCACGCAAACCATTGTTGTCACGCCCGGCGCGAGCGCGCTGATCATCGAGACACACGTCGTCATCAACATCGGTGAGGAGGGAACCGGCAAAAAGGCCAATGCAAAGGAAATCGACCCTATTCTGCTATCCATCTTCGCACATCGCTTCATGGCCATCGCCGAACAAATGGGCCGCGCCCTGCAAAAGACCAGCGTCTCCACGAACGTTAAAGAACGTCTGGACTACTCGTGCGCGCTGTTCGACAGTGCCGGCGGACTGGTCGCCAATGCACCCCATCTCCCTGTACACTTGGGCAGCATGTCAACCTGCGTCCGC
Source organism: Vermiconidia calcicola (assembly GCA_035928285.1). Taxonomy (NCBI): domain Eukaryota; kingdom Fungi; phylum Ascomycota; class Dothideomycetes; order Mycosphaerellales; family Extremaceae; genus Vermiconidia; species Vermiconidia calcicola. The sequence goes on from JAXLQG010000013.1 coordinate 509,583, forward strand.
ACACAGGCCGAGATCTGGAAAGGCAAGCTGAATAAGGGCGACGTCATTGTCTCGAACCACCCCGAGTACGGCGGCACCCATTTGCCCGACATCACGGTCGTCACGCCTGCATTCAGCCCTTCCGGCGAGATCATATTCTACGTTGCCAGCCGAGCGCACCATGCGGACATTGGCGGGATCCTGCCAGGCTCAATGCCTCCGCACAGTCGGGAGCTGTTCCAGGAAGGTGCGGCCATCAAGTCTGAGAAACTCGTGTCGGAAGGCAAATTCGATGAGAAGCGTATCACCGAGCTTCTGTACGACGAGCCAGCGCAGTACCCGGATTGCAGTGGCACGAGGTGTTTGGCGGATAACTTGAACGATCTCAAGGCGCAGATCGCCGCGAATCAGAAGGGAATCAATCTGATCAGTACGCTAATCGAAGACTATGGCGAGGATGTCGTGCAGTTTTATATGGGCAACATTCAGGACAATGCGGAGCAGTCGGTCCGTACTCTGCTCAAAGAGGTGAGTAAGCGGTTCGAGGGCCAGGATCTGCAGGCGATCGATTATATGGATGACGGCAGCCCGATCTGTTTGCGCATCACCATCGATGGAGAGAAAGGTGAAGCAAAATTCGATTTCGAGGGAACTGGACCAGAGGTGTATGGCAATATCAACGCACCGGAAGCAGTGACTTATTCGGCTATCATTTACTGCCTGCGGTGTCTGGTTGATCAGGATATTCCGCTCAACCAGGGATGTCTGAAGCCCGTCGAAGTTCGTATTCCGCAAGGCTGCTTCCTGAGTCCGAGCGAGAGAGCAGCTGTGGTCGGTGGTAACGTCTTGACGAGTCAGCGTGTGACTGATGTGGTCTTCAAATGCTTCGAGGCCTGCGCGGCTAGTCAAGGGGACTGCAACAATTTGACCTTTGGGTTTGGTGGAAATCTCAGTACTGGTACCGAGGAGAAAGGATTTGGATACTACGAAACAATTGCTGGTGGTAGTGGGGCTGGTAAGGATTGGGAAGGAACCAGTGGCGTTCACACCCACATGACAAACACTAGGATTACGGATGCTGAAGTGTTTGAGAGGAGATATCCTGTGATACTGAGAGAGTTCAGCTTGCGAGCTGGGAGCGGTGGTGTTGGGCAGCACAAAGGTGGTGACGGTGTTGTTCGTGATATCGAGTTCCGAATCCCCGTGCAAGTGAGTATCCTCAGCGAGAGGAGAGTGTATCGGCCTTACGGTCTGCACGGCGGTGGTGATGCTCAATGCGGTAAGAACATTTGGGTGAGAAAAGTCAAGAAGGTCAAAAGCAAAGGATTGGGTGGCGAACATGAAGGTAAAAGGAGAGAAGGCGGTGAAGCCGATGGAGATGAATACAGACATATCAATCTGGGTGCGAAGAATACCGCTCCTATGCAGCCTGGTGAGAGGATTATTGTGGTAAGTCCTGCCCGACAGACCTGGTTGTGGCCCTTAGCTGACAGTCTCGCTTCTCAGATGACACCCGGAGGAGGTGGCTATGGTAAAACTGGCGAGAAGTCGCAGGTTGAACGCAGAGAAGACCATGAGAAGCACTGGAAGAAGGGCAGTTTGGCTTCCCGAAATGCTGAATGGGAGAGTAGCTCATGAGCCGTCTGAGCGCATGCCGGTCTGTCTGCGAAGATATAGCTGTCTCATTATTGTCAGTGGGACAAAATGCTGAAAGGAATATGGACACATACCGCTCGAGCTATTGATGCACACTAACAAGATAGTTCGAAATGCGTCGAACTTGGGACACACTGGTCTTGAACGCCAGTTGCCGTGAAGCCCTTCATTCCTTATTTGTCGTGGTTGAATATGGCTGCTTCGTGCAGTCGTGGTCGAAGATATACCTATTCTTCTTCATCACTGGTGGCTTCGATGTTGGCTTTCTTGTCCGTATCTTCATCCTCTTGTGGTTGGTCATCTTCAACCGGAGCACTTCCATCATACTTCGGCCGTGACACTTTTTCGCCTTGCTTTTGAAGTAGTAGTTCGATTTGAGGCACGGCGTCAATGAGTGCAGAATACTGCTCGACTGTCAAAGAGATACCCTTTGAAGCAATTAGCGAGGGGTGTAGAGACTGAGGAATAAAAGAGACTGACCTTCTTTCCGGGTAGCCACTCGCTGTCTCTCTGATAGTATTCTCGAATGTTCACGAGTGTCATGCCTTTGTAGTCGGATATTGTGACGCGTCTGCCCCTCGAGATCTCCCAATACTGGTTTCCGTCCGAGTCTGTCTGTGGTTTGTTTGAGGGTATGAATGCAGCACCAGATGCACCCTTGCCGCGTTTCGTCGCTACCGCTGCATCGACGTCACTATCGTCGCGGACAACGGAGGAGGACTTGCGCTTCTTGGAAAGGGAAGTCATTTCGGATGGGAGATATGACTGATTTGAGGATCTTAGGGATTAGAGAGTAGTTAGTAACAATATCGCAATGTTTATTGTCGACTCGTTATTGTCGACTCGTCCAGCGGCCTTAGACGCGTCAATGACCTCGATCCTCGGTGGCACCTTCTGCACTATGTAAGTTAGTGCCGGGACCCCGACCCCCGACTCCCCGAAGCCCCTCAAGGGCTTGGCGAGCTTGGTTTCACTTCTCGGACCTCAACCCTACCTTAAAGGGGGTGACATGTTGGTCACAGACTTTAGGCTATGATGGGCCTATACTTGCGTTATCTCACTATAGGGAGCATGCTAAAAGTTTTATATATGGCGCAGTTGATGTGGAGGGCACAGAACAACGAGATGCTTGTAAATACAGTACCAGTATCCACCGGGTATGCTACATAACGAATGACTACCATGCTGGTTCAACCCTTCTGCCGATTGAGCATTGACTGCGTCTAACGACCGAAGTGAGGAGCGTTGAGGACCAGCCCCATGAGGACTCCACCAAGAGTACCTGCAATCGGGATGGTAAGAAGCCAAGCCAGTAAGAGGAGACCGACCTAGAAGGACGTTAGAGCACTGGAAACTCATGAGACATAAACGGGGCTTTTCTCGTACCCGTTGGAAGTTGACGGCTTTCAGCGTGCCGTTGCAGAGTCCGACACCTACAGTTGCGCCGGTGATGCACATGCTCGTAGACACGGGAAGAGAGAACTGTGAGAAGACAAGCACCGTGATGGCGGCGCCCATCTCCATAGAGCACCCTCTGCTGGGCGAATGGTATGTAATCTTGTTCCCCATGACTGTGCACGAGTCAGCAAAAGGTCTCTGCTGCCAAGCAGTGAATCGTCACGACTGACCTTTCATGATGTTATATCCATATGTGACGAGACCCAGGGAAATCGTTGCAGATAGAACAGCGAGCTGCCAAAGGGGCACCGGAGCCTTGGAGGCGGCGGCATCACCGGTGCTCCAAGCCGAGTATATGACAGCCCAAGGACCAACCGAATTTCCGACATCGTTTGCGCCGTGGGCGAATGACGCAGTACAGGCGGTAAGAACTTGGATGAAAGAGTACGTGTGCTCGGTCTCATTGGGGTATTTTTTGGCAGCGGCATACACCCTTTTCATGCGCTCTCCTTCTGGGGTACCTTCGATACCAGTCTGTGCAGCGTGAATGTCGTAATTAACACCATAAAGAAGACCAACAACGACCATGGCAGGAAGACGTTTCGCGAGGAGCTTCATGTTGCGGAATTCATACATCTGGTATTATCGTTGTCAGCATATGAATCGTCCATTGTGATGTTGCTTGGCTCACCTCGCCTGCGCCTATGGGGTTCTCATGCAATGTGCGCATGGCCCAGCCCAGAGCTCCTTTCTTTTGGCGAAGTTTGGCATGGAATCGTGCTTGTCCCTGAGCCACGAGCTCCTTGTAGGGAACCTGTTTGGCTTCTGCGAGGACGAGGTTCTTCTCGTTATCCAAGGCGACGCCTTCAGGTGCATCATAGTCGCTGACGGACTTTTGTGAGGCATTACTTGTCTTGAGGTCAGGGTCTTCTTGAACAACGGCGTAGTTAGGGACCTTGGCCTGTTCGGCATCCGGAGGAGCTGGGCGGTTCCAGAGTAGAGGTCCATATATAACCATCCACCAAGTGACGGTGTAATCCTTCTTCATTATTTTCGCGCGGAGCCACTGCAGATTGTCAGTTATCGCTCCGGTTGCGGACCAGATGAACAAAGGTCGCGCGGAGAAACTCACTGGAACGAAGAAGAGGGCGGCAAGGAAACAGAGGCCGCCGCCAGTGCCCATGGTGACTGAGGCCACGTACCAACTTGGCTTCTTGTTGAGACCCAAGTTGGGAGAACCCTTGTAGACGATGGAGAGTGTACAGACAGTACCTGCGATGAGGAAGAAAAAGGGCGATGTATACACGGCCCAGGGGACGGGGTTTTTGCGGATATGGACAATGAGCTTGATAAGCATGAAGATGCTGGACGCGAACCCCGCGGAGATAGCGGGAGCCATGCCGAGACCAGCGAAACTGTTCAGCCGAAAATCAGCACGGTATAACCAAGGCGTCCATGTGAACGTATCGCACATTGATCTGACCAGACGATGAGAAAAACGGAACTGAAAAGAAGACTTACATCGCCCCGAGGCCCTTGCCGCCGTTCCAACCCCATTCCACCTGAGAAGCACCCACCGTCGCCACACCGACACCGGCGACGGCAGAAATGAGTGAGTAGGTGGAGGAGACATGGGCTGAATGTCGTGTACACCACATGACCCAAGTTGAGGCTGCGGCAAGCGCACAGGTAAAAGCAAGCATTTGTACACCAGCATTGTCTTGAAAGGCAGACTGCATATGGTCAGCATGTGTATCAGTGAAGGAGGAGGAGGACCGATTAAGACAGGTGCATGAGGGACTCTTGTTGAGTAGAAGGAGACTCACACTTGGAATGATCTTATTCTTGATGGTGTCGGCTGTGCGAGCGCCCACGGTTATGGCTCCAAGCATCTCGAACACAAAACCACAGATCATGGCTTGTCGGTACGAGATAGATCTCGAGGAACTGCAGGCCATTAGAAGGCTACCCAATGAAGACGAACCAAACCCCAGTGTTCAGGCAGTATTGGCGCCTCTGTTGGAGGAGTGAAGTACTTACACACTTGTGGCCCAAGCATTGGCGACATCGTTGGCACCGTTGTTGTATCTGTATCCCAAGATGATATTAGCACAGTCCGGGACCAACGACCATATTCAGAGCTGAGTCAAATGTCCGGTTTTTGCCATCTTTTGCGCATGTGTCTTTGCCCAATTCGCGGAGGAGTCTATCGACTTCTTCCGAATACAGGGCACCATTGTTGCCTTGGTGGTGGCTCCTTCTGGGCACACTGATCACACGTTGGACTGGAGGGGGACTCACGCGTCGAGCAATGCGAAGAAGGTGCCGATAACGAACACATAGGTGTACTGATCGAGAGCCATCTTGTCGGCTTCAGGTGTGTGTCGTTCAATGAGATTTGGTAGAAGCCTGCTGGTAAAGAAGAGATCCTACATGCCTAGCGGAGGTGTCCCTGGCCTTATATGTGCGAGTCCAGGAATCCTATGGCGTCGGTCTGCTGCGCCATTCTACGAGACAGCGCCCCCTGCGCTCCGCACCCGACTCCCAGCCGTGTAGAGGAGTGATGTAAAAGTCTGAAGGCGAGGTCCAGAGGGGCCCGCTAAGATCTGTCCGGGCGCTGAAGCAGTGGTAAGATTTCAGCCAAGTCATGGTAAGACGAAAACCCGCCGATGCCCAGACGCCTGTTGGGCTTGGCCTTTTGTCAGGTACCGATGGTCAGACTCGCCAAAAGGGCTTGGTTTTGCTTGGTGCTGGGTGGGTGCAGCAAGGGCAGGTGAATTGTCCCCTGTCAGACGAATTGTGGAAGTGGGTAGGAGAGCGCAAAGTCTTGGCTGATGGCGGAACGCAGTGACCGCCCCTTGGCTACATGATCAAGACTCGGAGTGCCTATAAGAAACCTCAAACCACCCACGTGCGCATGCTGTTGGCAGTAAGGAGGAAATCGCCTTGAACAAATTCGATGATGCCACGAGCCCACGTGCGAAGCCTACCACAGGACTGTGGTATAACCGAAATTGATTTTTCTGTTCTTGAACCGCGTGCGTTCTTCGGTGGCTGTGAGTCTTGCACCAGCAAGCATCACAAAGAAATGATAAGACCTACTCTTCAGTCTTGGCGAGCGGACAACTGAACAAGGCTATTGAAGCCGTACATGGGACAGTCTGAAACCGCATGCTCGTTGACAGAAAGACTCGACGCCGCCATGCCTGCTGTTGTTGAGGGTGAAATCAGGGACTGAGCCGCCTAACTTTTAGAGTGTCAATCAATAGAAATAACGAGTACCCAGTACATGTAAAAGGCTGCGATTGCGCAGTGATAGGACAGCATCAGTACAGGTAATGGTCCGTTGCTGTGGTTGTATGTAGTATGTACTGTATAGCGGCGGAGGAGACTAATGACTAACTAATCTAAGAGGCGAGGAGGGAAGGCCGTAGCCGGGTCACGTGCGGGGTATCGGAAGCGGTGAACAATTAATGATACGACATATGCTACCAAGTCACGTGGGACCCGTACCAAGAGAGTCGAGAACGTGAATATAGGGTACCTAAACTCGCTGGTATTAATAAGTTCCCTACACGATAAGGAAGTCCCCTGGCAGGTGCAAGTCCTTTGGCAGGTGCCTACGGAGTACACACCACACACCTTAGTAAAGATGAGGGGCTGGTCACTGCGGCCCTTGATACGAATCGATGTCATTTCAGTCTTCGATGGGATTCTAGCTTAATATAGACTAGCTCAACTATCACGTGCCTCTGACGAAACCGAGGGGAGGACTTTGCCTTCATTGATTTAATACGCACCCACTACATCTTTCCCACGGACAACACTTATCAACCCTACACTCAACTCTCCACAATCGAAACAACCATCTAAGCCATCGATTTCAACTCCGCTACCTCTTGCAACAAGTCAAACCACTGAACACTACACACAAAATGTCACGACGAGCTCTTCTGAGCGTTCCTCGCGCAATCAGCGCCTCGGTCCAATGCTCCGTCCGACCTACCCTCGCCTCCCGCACACCTCTTCTCAGACCTGCCATCACACAACCGACACAGAGGAGATCATATCATGAGAAGGTGTTGGATCATTACTCGAACCCACGAAATGTGGGATCTATGGACAAGAATGCAGACGATGTTGGTACAGGTGAGTAAAATTCGCCGTCAATCTTTTATCTCCGAGATTCGCTCCACGGACAATCCGACCTTCGGAGCCGGCAATGACAACTGCTGACGCCTTTCCAGGTCTCGTTGGTGCCCCCGCATGCGGTGATGTGATGAAGTTGCAAATCAAGGTCGACCCAGATACGCAGAAAATCTCCGAAGTCAAGTTTAAAACCTTTGGCTGCGGTTCGGCCATCGCTTCGTCATCATACCTTACAGAGCTCGTTCGGGGCATGACCCTTGAACAAGCGGGCAAGGTTAGAAACACAGAGATCGCAAAGGAGTTATGCTTGCCTCCAGTCAAGCTTCACTGCTCCATGTTGGCTGAGGATGCTATCAAGTCCGCCATCAGTAGGTCATGCACAGACTTTTCTCAATTCAATATGCTGACTTGACCAGGCAACTATTACACCAAGAACCCCAACGCCAAACAGACCGATTTGGGCAGTGCGTCCGCAAGTATGCCGAAGATCGAAATTGAAAAGGTTACTTCGATGACAGATACCGGAGCAAGCGCCACCGCATAAAATTGTCAACGAATTAGGCGGGATGGTGGAGGAAAATATTGTGTGAATATACCCTCGAATGAAATTGTCCGGGATGTACGGCGTTTGGGCAGGAGGTTGTACATTGCTCTTGCGTTGTTTCTTCACTCGCTCATCGACTCCGATTCCCCTGTGTTTATTGGACATGATATCGGTTGAAAGTAGCAGGGTTGAAGGTTGCAGGACCAGTGATCCGCATCTCCACGATACCAGGGTTCCACGGCCAATGCAGGCTGTCAGTACTCTGGAGTTCGTGTTGAGTTTGTCCTCGGACAGTGTGGTTTCGCCCTTCTTTCCTACGAGTAGTTACTGAAGCTTGTCTTTATATGTAACCAATGCAGAAGTCATTTCGCGCTGATGGTCTTTTCCTAATGTGCTCGTTCATGATCTTGCCGCGTTGACAGTTCCACTAAGGGTATCTCTGAAGTACGCGAAGAAATGTCTCACTAGCTCAAAGGACTTGTTACCAGATCAGAAGAGGAAAAAGTTGGATGTTTTGTTTTGATGGTTCAGGCCGTACAAGCATTAGAATGTAATTAACCATTAGATTGATGCGCTGATGCAAGTGTAGAAAAAACCGAGTCTCAACCCCTAACTTAGATCATCATCGCAGCTCCGGCAGCGACCAGCATCCCCAGGCCTGAGGCGCCCTTCAATACCGATGCTCCGCCAGTGTAAGTAGCCACCGCAGAGGATGAGGATGACGCCACTATTGATGGAGTCGTGGTCGAAACTGTCGTTGCTGGTACGAGGACCGTGCTGGTGCTGATGCTGGCTGCCGACGACGATCCCCAGCCATGGCCGGTCGAAGAAGATACAGATGCAGATGAAACCACCGACGTTGTCCACGCACCACTCGTCGTCGTGGTCACTGTCACCGTCGCCGTCGATTTCGTGCTTGTACCGGTAGTCACAGGCGTAGAGCTAGCTGTCGACGACTTTGTGGTCGTAGTGGTCGTAGTCGTAGTCGTAGTCGTGCTGCTGCTACTCCCACCACCACCAATCTTCAACCCATTGATCGCCTCGCACTCCGCCAATCCCGCACCGACAGGCATGGCACTCGAAAACCCGCCAACGACGGTCCCCTTGATCATGCCGTAGGGACTAGTCGCATTGACACTGCACACCCACCAACTTGCCACGCCATCAAAATTCACGTTTCCTTGGGGGTCCAGCGTCGCCGTTATGGGATAACCCGATTCCGTGGCGGCGCCGCACTCCAAGGGCCCGCCCGTGCCATTGCCGATGCTGGCTTCGTTGATGATGTAGCATGGCAGAGAACTGGCGGACACGATGCTCCAGTCCATGTACATCTTGCTGGTGAGGTTGTAGGTGAATCCATCACCACTGGCGGACAGAGATGACCCGGTACGCTGGGACAGGGCGACTTGGTAGGACTGCGCGGCGCCGACGTGTTGGCCTGCGAGAGCCTGGCCGTCATACGTCCCGCCCTGGATGGTGATGGGTGCTTGCGCGAGGACCGTGCTGATGCTGGCCAGGCCGAGGGCAGCGACGATGGGGAGGTTCTTGAGAGTCATTTTGTTGTCTTTTCTTGTCTACAGTTCTGGGGATAGTACAAATGGTTTGTTTTGCGAGCCGGTGGAAGGTTGAAGAGCGTAAAAAGAGGGCTTTTGCTTGAAGATGGAAGCGAGCGACTGTGTTTGAGACTGGTGTCTTGTTGTTGACAGGGGTATGGAGTAACCATTATATACCTTGGATAACTTACCTTGTGAACCTACTAGTACTTTGAAGTTGTCAAGTTGACATCGCGGTATGTGTCGCTTTGCTTTACCAAATCACCACTTTGCGTCTCGAGGCTGAGCTGAAAGTTGCGCACGAAACGCACCAAAAATAGCAGCTTGCACCTAAAATGCAGCTGTTGCCAGTGTTGCATTGAGTGACTATTTGAGCCAAAAGTGATACTTGCGTCGCAGCGAGCAACGGATAGACTCAAAGGGTAGTCGGGTAGGTGGTCGGGAGCATCAGGGTAGCCGTGCTTTCATAGATCCGACGTGATCAGAGCTTTATTGAAGCTGGAGATCCCAGCAACGAGATGTAGTAGGAGGTTCTAGAAGAACGCCCCCAGGATCTGTGAGCATTGGGGGACCGTGCTTTGACAACCGATGATACCGAAATTAGATCTTGACCCGGTTGCAGAGAAGTTGTAAAACCTTCAGGAGTAGGGAGTAGGTTTTTCTCGAATGTCTCTGCGGTGGCTGTGCTCGATGAGTTCCAGGTTAGTACCACGACAACTCCAATGTTCCATCGTCCGGCCAAAGAAGCGCCACCAGCCTTGGTCGGCATGGCCATCATTCGCTAAGTGACGAGTCTGCAATTCAGTACCGTTCATATTTACTTGAACCATTTACAGCCCAAGTTGGCTTCTTCCATGTTCATTGCTCCGCGGGGAAAAATGCTTGTGAATGGCTTCTTTGTGGCAGTATTATGCTATTTCCACGCAAGAACATGAACGCTCAGCACTGGCTTCTCACATCTGGGACACCACCATTCACCAGATCGGAGCTGACTCTGCCTGTAATGCGATCCCACACGTTTGTCTCGACTCCACACACATTGCATGTTGTGCCAACGACACGGCGAAGATTGCATCGGTCGTCGATCACGTTTCCCGCCTCTGGCGCTGGGCTGTCTTCGTACGTTTCCTCGCCTCTGCTGCCGGAGTGTCAGTCCCCTGCAGGTATCGTTTCCACAACTTCCCATCTCGGGTCAGGTTAGCTCTGATATCCATACTCATAGTCGCCCAGACTGGCTACTGCTCAGAGCACTCCGCGATGGTCCATGTTCATCAGTCCCGATCTTTGAGATATTCGGATGAATGAATACCACTCTAATATTCCTCCATCATGTCCTCGTCAACGTCGTCAGATCGCGCTCCATTGGTCGCGGCGTTCTTCTTGTCGTCATCCTTCATTTTCTTCAATTTCTTCAAAAAGTCAATATACTCCTTGGTGACTTCCATCCGATGTTCGGTATTCTGAATATGCGCCAGGAATACTCCGAGTTCTCGTGTCTGCGAGGCCAGTACTGTCTCGACCTGAGCTTCCGACTTCTGCGAGGCAGGTAAGAACCGGAGTACGTCGCCCTTGTCTGTTCCCATGATGACTGCACCCAATTCTCCACTAACAATCAAAGCTTCGAGATAGGCCTTGGTTTCATCAGTGTTGTTGGGAAACGGCGATGTCCTCCTCGCAATCTCGGCTATGGAAAGCGCATCGAATGTCTTGCCCATTCTGAGGATTGAGAACTTCTGGAAAGACTGGAACAACTCCACCATCAGACCGTAGTTTCCGTCCTCCTGCCAAAAGGCATTACCGGCCTCGATCTCTGCACGTAACCGCTCGATGTTGTTTGTCTTGAAGGCATCAGCAACACATTCGTAGGGTTTGGCGATGGCTCGGATATGTCTCAGGGCGGCTTGTGATGCGTTCTTGGGAGCGGTCGGAGCAACGCCGTCCAGAACCAGGCCGACCAAAAGCCATTTCTTATATGCTTCGATCATGATTGAGCTGGCGACGTTTTGAAGGGTTGGAGCTGAAATGACGACTTCGAGAAAGAAAAAAGCATCTCGGTACCGTCTCATGGCCATATAGCACATGCCACCCAAAAGGTAGTACTCCATGTAGGTTCGACTTGAGATTGGTTGTGTCAGGCCTGTCATTGGGCTTAGGTATTTCCAGGTCGGCTGGGACGCTGAGCACATTTCTTTCGTGCCTTGGAAATCTTGTTGCTGTGTCGGAATGTGGTAGATTGGTCGGTCGAGGATATCTAGGGCTTCCCCATATGCTTGTGCCAATAGACACAGCCGTATGAAGGTGCGGTGAGTGGAAGTGAGGGTGGAGGAGGTCTCGTCGAGTCGTAGAATGACATGATGTATCAGCTGTATGGCCGGCACATAGTTCAGTGTCTGTTCGGCTCCCAGCGCCACACAGTCGATCACTCTCAAGAATTGTGTTCCGCAGTATCGTATCTGAACTCGGTCGCATTCTAGAAGCAGCTGGACAATGTATGGCCATAACGACCCCTCCGGGAGGACTGCAGCAGGTAGTTGTCTCGGCGCGGCTTTTCCACTGGCTGCGGACGCATCGATGCTAGCTGAGAGGATGTGAAGGTAGAGGATAGTGTGAGTAGAGACCGAAAGAGTCTGCGTGACTGTCAGTATTTGAGAAGCGAACGATTGGAAGCGTCACTTACATCAAGCTCATTCTTCGCAGAAGCCAGATCCTGAGAAGAGATCTTGTTCAATTTAGAGACCAACGCATGGGCCTGTTTGTCGTATTGCTCGTCTTCAAGGGCCTCCAGAAGGATATTGAGCGCCGTACTCTGCTCCAAGAGCTTATCCATGTTGGCTATCGCGCGAGCAATGGCAGAGGACGGATCAGTCACGATGAGCCTGCCATATGAGACTGGCTTCACAGTTGGGTTGTATGGAGAGACTGAAGGTAGTCGCGGGGACAGCGTTGGGGAGACAGGTTGTGTTGTGGTCACAGTCGCTGACAGAGTCGAGAGTGAAGCAGTCTGAGTTTGTAGTGAAGACTGGTTGCCGTGAAACAATAAACCGTCCAAATGGTGAAGGTGAATATGAATGTGCTTCTCCAAACTGCGGGCAGCGCAGGCAATGTCGTCGTCGTCACACTGTCACCGTCACCACAAAGCTGCGACCCACGCGGAAAGGCAGGCTTCCCCAGACTCTCGGCTGATACGAGCACGACCACCAAATTCTTGTTTTCTTACATGCTATGCTGTTATTCCACACAAGATTTTTTCATTTTTTCATTTTTTCACTATTTCATTCTCAATGGATGACTTTGGAAAGATCAACTGGGCAGACGAGCTCTTAGACACGAGTGTATATTGCCTTGCTGGCATAAGGCCAGCAAGCTCTAGACAAGGCTGCCTCAAATCCTGATCTCAATATCATACACGTTTCAATGTTAATCTGTGTAACCAGGCATTCATGAGCATCATCAATTCATCAGATCTCTGCAGACAATAGACTGAGACAACAGGCCATCCCTCTGGGTCAACGACGCATAGGTGAACTACCGCCGGATCCTGTCAGAACCTCAACCTCTTCAAAGTCCATGTCCCAGGCATCAATATCTGCCCATTTCCCTTGACTTGCCTTCACCACAGTCTTGTCTCTTAAACCCGTAGTCCGAGGTCGATCGGAGGCACCCTTGTGGATTTCTTCGACGCTCGAAATTTCACCTCCAGACTCGTTTGATAAGCCATCTTCGGGGTTCTGATTTTCCTTGTCCGGCCGTTCCTCGCCATTCTGTCGCCGTCGGCGGGAGCCACCATACGACTTTTGCCGATTTTCGATTCCCTTGATTTCGGTCGGGTTGGAGATTTCGGTAGTAGAGAGCTGTAACGGAGATTTAGTTTTGCGATTCCTTCTGGGAGATGCAGATGCAGAGGGCGTAAGAATAGGCGCGGTGTGAGTGAGATGTTCCGTACTTGATTTTGATTTTGCCTTTGCCACGGCAGCAGTGCCCGGCTTCCTTGTCCTGCCAGGCTTATCAGTGCCAACAACAGCTTTAGTCTGCCTTCTACCGGATTTGGGCAAAGGCTCTTTCCGCCTTGTGTTCCGACTCTTCCTCGTAGGAAGAAAGCTGGACTCGTCGTCCTGGTCGGAAACTACGCCTCTGTCTGAGTTGGGAGAGTCTGAGTCGGCTGGAATATCAAACTGGCCGGGAGTATGAGAACGCTCTCTTGTAGTCTTCCGTCGCTTGACAGGCATCATTAACGCCCGAAGCGCCTCGGTAGTCATGGTAGTTCCTGGTTTGGCAGCTTTCTTTTTCGGTCTCCTTGTCGACTCAGGCGTCCGCACCTTGGCAGGAGATGACGATGGCGAAGAACTACTTTCCGGAGGAGCCAATATGTCGTCCTTGTCCCGGACATGTTCCTGATATTTTCTACCTGATTCTCGAAGAGTAGACACAGGCATTGGTGGGAGAGCGGGCTGCGGAGTCGCAATTTTGGGGCTCATGGTTGTAAGTGGTGAACTTGTCGACTTTGTGAGGGCCCCATTTGTACTGGGCTGTAAAGGATCCGTCGAGCCAAATTTTCGTTTCCTCGATGATGAGGAGGGGTGTGACGAGTTTGTGACTGGTGTTGCAGGAACCTGCTGAGATTTCGATATGTTGAAAGGAGTCGACTCATCGTCAGGAAGAAATTGCTCTTCATCTTCAAGGTCGAAAGTGGAAGAGTCGTGCCCAATATCTTGTAGAATGCTGGGTTGTCGTCTTCTCGGCTTCAAGCCACCGAGAATAGACATATCTCTCGTTGGCGTGGGCTGTGTTGTGCGTTGAACAGTGCCCGGAGCCTTGACAGCAGAGGATAGTGTTGCGGTCGTTGGGGCAGCATTTGCAACTTTTTCCTGCTTCGCGCCTGTGGCTTTCCTGACCTTTCCATTGGCGAGAGGAGCGTTTTTCTCCGGCAGATTTGGGCTGGACGTGGCCATACCAGCATCCTTCTCGGCGAGCTGTTGCGCGTTCGCAAGTATCTCTTTGGTATCCCTGAGCATGTTTTTCCTTCTCTGCGTTCTGCTGGGATATGCGCCCGGCTTATCACCCGAACCCACTGCGCCGGAGGCGAAGATTTCCTGCCGAGGTCGAGCTCTTCTTCCATTGCCCTTGACGACGAGCCTATCGCTATCGTCGCTATCGTTCGGTCTTTGGCCTATAGATTTATGCGCCAGCTTCTTTTCGAGTTCGAGTTTGGCCGGGCTGCTATCCGGGATCTTCTTCCCAGCGCGTGGCGAGGGAGCATACCGGTTGAGGTGCCTTCGTCTGAGCGCAGGTCGTGGCATATTGGCGACGAGTGCGAGGAGCTGCGATGGCAGCCCACAAGCGTAGAGCCTCCAGCGCCTGGGAGAAGAAGGAAGCGCGGGATTCGGTTTGCGAAAAGCTGGTGGAGGGGCAGGGTCGGTGGACAAAATGGTAAGTGTGACGCGACCGAATGCGCGTGGTGTTGTTGATCGAGCGTCATGATCCGGCCTCGGCCTGTCTTGGCGCCGGACCGGCGCCATTCGAGCCTTCAAGCCCTCAAAGCTTGAAAGGACAGCTTCCACCCATTCTCTCTCTCCTGTTTAGGAACGAGTTCACGAATACCCTTCTAGTTTCTGTATGAGCCCAAAATCTTGGCCAAGTGAACAATCCGAGGCATCGAAATTCGGTATTACGTAGGAGAAAGTACGGAATACATGCTTGCTCTTCAAAGCATGCTCAGATCGACCACCTTCTACCCCTGCTGCCACAGCTTGGTCTTCTTCCCTTCAAAGGAGTGCTTGTCCAACTCTGCAATTTCCTCCTTGGTCAATCTCCATCCAAGACACTGCATATTCTCAATAGCCTGCTCCTCCTTCCTTATGCCTACCACCGGTACCACACCCTTCGAAATGTTATAATTGAGCGCGACCGCCGACATACTCACACCCCTCTTGCTCGCAATCTCCTTCTGCACTTTGTGAAGCGGTTCAATGTACTCCATAGGGTACGAACTGAATCTGTACGTCTTTGGCGGAGGGTTATCCTTCGTATATTTGCCCGTGAGCCGTCCCTGCCCCAGAGAAGAGTACGACTGGAACACGATGCCATGATCCTTGCACGTCTCCAGCATGCCCTCGGTTTCCGGCAGCCGGCGCAAGAGTGAATATTCGCACTGATTCGTCGCAAGCGGAATGCCGTGCTGCGCCAACGCGTCTTTCATCTGCAGCATGTCCTCGACCGAATAGTTCGCAACGCCGACGGTCCTTGTCAGACCTTCCTCGATGCAATGTGCCAGACCCTTGGCGACTTGCGAAATCGACGAGACGTGCACGTGGCCATGAACCAGGTAGCAGTCGACGTAGTCGAGGCGCATCCGTGCGAGGGACTTCTTCAGTGCTTTCAAAGGTGCGTCGACCGGGTGCAGGACATTTCCCAACGCGCCATCCGAAACGTTGGGCAACCACTTGGTCTGGACAATGATCTTTTCTCGGGGTACGCCTGGACTGTGGTTATGGATGAGATCGCCGACAATCTCCTCGCTGCGGCCGTCGCCGTAGGCTTGTGCAGTGTCGATGAACGTTTGCTTCTGCTCGATACACTTCTTCCATGCGGCACGCAAGGCAGGCAGCTCATCATCCGACCAGTGGAAGGTGGCGGTGTCGCCCCATGGCCAGGCACCCCAGATCATGACTGGGATCTGGACGTCATTGCCACCTTTGCCCTTTAAGGTGAGCCGCGTATCTTCGGTGGGGTTGAAAGATTCTGAGAGGACATGCTTCAGGCCGTCATAGCCTGGCGGCATAGGGGGTGGCTCAGATGAGTGGAAGCCGTCGGTGGCGGACATGCCACTGGCCAGGCCTGTTTGGAGTACTTTGTCCATGATGGATGGTCAAGTGTTTTCGGTGGAAATGTAGAGGAGAAGCAACTGGTACAATTGGAAGCAGGATCGGAGTTGAAAGCAGCCATAGCCACTGTCCTCCTTCTCCCATTTTATATCTTTCGATTTCCGGGATCCAACGTCCACGAGACCTCATAGCTGCATGAAGGAAAAAGTCTTGAGATAATCCCGATGGCTGTAGACAGGGGTGTACGTCAGTACTGTACGGAGCAAGCATGGAAGAAACGGATATGTCGTCCGGGCGGCAATACTCCTGTCAACATGTGCCGGAACGATTTCCAACCAATTCTACCTTGAGTAACCCCAGGTTCACCAGCTATTGACAAGGGACAAGAGACCAGGAATCCGAAACCCGATACCTGAGACGATCATTCCCAGTAAACCTTCGGCTTTGCTTCCCGTCAAATGCCCGGAACTCTGTCTTCATTCGTCTTTCTCCTTGTCACGTTGATCTCCACCTTCCAACGACTTGTGCTCTCCCTCAATTTGACAGACTCTGCATGAGTGAGGCCTTGAAGCGAGGCTTAAGATTCTCCGCATGCCCTTCATATCTTATGTCAATACGGTATGAGACAAAGGGTCCCCATAGCGACCGTCCATGGCTTTGCATGTCATCATCTATACTCCGGTCATCGATCCACATTTCTTCGATGCGGAGCCTCTCTTCCCATAGCCCCATTACCCAGTTTTCGAAGATTCTAGCAATGAGCTCGAGGATATCTTCGTCGTCAAAGAAGGGCGGATTCCTAAATCGACCGCAGTAGATTCTGCAGCCTGCGGTACTGGGCAGTGTGACTTGTGGTGCTTGGCCACAGTAATGCGGGCGCATCCATCGCCATGATGAAAAAATGTAATTCAACGCGCAAATGGTCCACGGCCACGCCCCAGTAAGGATGCTTTCTCGAACACCTTTCGATTTGTCGAAAATGAATCGCATCTTGCCAATTCTATTCGGGTCCTCCTTGACGTCCTGTCGGTTCTGGATGACGTTTGACAAAGCTTTGCACTGACGAGTAATGCAAGCCAGAGCACAATTGAAGTTGCGCTGTTCGACGTCAGTGCCTCGTGGCGGAGTTCTGACCAGTTTCGACCTCTCAAGAGGGCATGTGATCTCGCACGGATAGGGGGACATATGGACGATTATCTCACTGAACCGGTGGAAAGGAAGGCGAGCTGCTTTGCCCAGTGGCGTCTTGTAGAGCTTCGAGGGCTTCCCGAGGGTTGGGCAACGACATCTTTTACCGTTCGTGATATAAATCCGTAGTGGTTGACTAAAGATGGCTTGCAGTACCTCACTTTTGATCTTCAAGTTGGTCTTCAGAAGTGACCTGACCGTGAAGAGATCAACATCGTAAGCAGGATCATTCGAAATGGTGAGGCCTCCGCGTGGGAAGAGGAAAGAGATGATATGGAGAATGATTTCGTATGGAAGATGAGGCTTGTTTTGAATTTGGAGATTATGACTGCTCGGCTCTTCCTTCGCAGCAAAGTGCTGAGGGAAGTTGTCTTCGTCTGCGCGTTTGCGCTGATGTCTCTTTTTAGACTTCATGTTTCTGCAAGTGCTGACGGCAGTCACTGTTGAAGAACGAAATCGTTGTCTCCAGGATGACGGCCCAATTCGATGGAAGGGACGTGAGTGTATAGACCGGATACAGGCTTGGATGAGGACAAGATTAGAGGTAAACCAATCCAGCGGCTTCTGCAGTGACGAGATGTTCAATTTGCATGAGTGAGACTGTCCAATATATCGTGGTTTAGATGTCCCAGGGCAATGGATTCACCGATAGCAAATGAGTCATAAGATGACAGTGAACCAGAATTGAAGACTTGAATGTGACGCATCAGAAGGAAAGATTGAATACTTCTGACAGAGGATGATCCAGGCTGAAGGGTCTAATAAGAGTAAGGTTTTCATATCCCTTTCTGCAATATCACTATGACATCCAAAGCGTTGACGCTGCTTGCTGCAATTTTGCAGTCCATTCGTTCGTGTAGAAGCTGCCAACTCGGAAAGATGTCATCCTGCTGAGATGCGTCCGATTACCGGTTCATTGTAGCGTCAACTTCAGATTTAGACGTGGCATAACCTGGGCAGGAAGATTCGTGCTTGATGTTTGTGCCGGGCTCGCGGAGCCACTCCGGGGCCACTGTCATCAGGGCTCCCTACGCAGCATCGCTGGCCTCCAGATCCCAAGGCCACCATTGCCTTCGGTCATGTCAGGCGTGATCTTGATGCAAAGCAATTCAGTTGCATTGCTCAACTCTAGGGCAAACATTCCCGCATATTGTGTGCAACTCCAACCCGGAAGGTAGATAACCTCCTGGTCAAACCGGGGCGTTGGTCTGACTTGTAATCGGTCCGACCACCAGATATGAAAATGACATGCAATGGACCAGATTAGGCCTCGACAACAGGTTGCTTCATGGCCGTCAGGGACGTTGTGGCGGTAGCGCCCTGTAAACAGCATGGGGGGAAACCTGATCTGATCAGTACGAGCTTCTGATGTCGCAGCTGTCCATCTCCAAGGCTTCATGAAGTAAACAACCGTCCCTATGTTATACAAGGCCTGCTGCTGCTGACTGTCATCCGTACTGTCCACCCACACCTCCGCGAAGGTGAAAGACGTCTTTAAGACAGTGTTCTCACCCACCGCATATTCTCTCAACCATGTTGCAAGTATCTCAGATTGATCTTTCACACCACAGTAGGCAAGTTGTACCCGCCGGACAAAACCGTATGGGGGGAAAGGGCTCGAGTAAGATTGACAATAACAGCAGGGAGATCCAGGTACAGGCGCAAAGTGGATATTCAGTACAGGCCAGTTGCTGAGTGGTAACCTCGCCACTCTACACAGTAGTGGAGATTGACCCCATCCGCCCGCTTGACATGCGCATTGCTTTCCGCTGGTGATGAGGAGATGCAGTGGCTGTCGATAGATTTGTCTCAGGGTTTCGCCTTTGATCTTGATACTGGTCTTCAGTAACGAGATGATGGTGTCGAAATCAGAATTGCGGTCTGGGTCATTTGATAGCGTGAGGCCGCCGTTTGGGATGACGAAGGAGATGATGTGCGAGATGATCTCAGGAAGAAGTCGTAGCTTGTTCGAGTGAGGGTAAGTGGGATCCAGACGAGTATGGCCCGAATCGACGCTCTCGTCACTGAAGGATGCCATAGCCGCGGGGTTGTGCCTTGGAAAGGACGAGTCTGAAGACGGTAAAGACTTGGATCGTAGAACGTCGAGAGTCGCGCTGTGGAAAGCGAGAAGGTGTAAAGGAAGACTGAACCTGAATTAGTCGCAACTGAGAGGCTGGTTTTTTGGTCGGGTGATTCACTGAAGACCGGCGGTAGTCGGCAGTGAAGTGTTTATCTGAGGCAGTCTGCAGAGAGAATTCTGTTTGGCAGTTTTCGATGCTGGTGCTCTTCACTACTTCACTGGAGATTTTACTTAACCTCGGTGAATGGTGTGGATGGTGCATTAGTGACGACTGGGTGGAAAACACGCAGGCCGATCCTTCATTTTGCAGTTGGCTGCGGTATAATGACTTTGTCGCCAAGGTGAGATCCGTCGCAGCCACTTCACTGGACCACCGAAGACACTGGAGATATGGCGGACTCCCAATCTGTCCAGAAACATGAATCAGTGTTGGACTGGACTGGCCTGCCTACTCCCCACCAGCTTAATGCCTCAAGGCTACCTCCTCAAGCTGGATGGTTCCATTCTCCACTCCAGTCAGGAAATCTTTCAATCCCATACCCCAGCGCTTCTGACCGACGGTCTGTAGGTCCATATCAGCCGGGCATGCCGGTATCTTTCCCCATTTTGACTTGTCAACTGACATCGTTCCTGCAAGAGTGTCCTCATGCTCGTCTTCGTCTGCCTCGTCCTGAACAATATCATCGTGCGCATCGTCATCGACATTGGCGTGTTTGCCCCCTTCGGCCTTCCCACCATGCCTCTTCTCCAGCTCGACCCGTTCCATTTTGACGAAAACTGGTATGACCGCACCCGTCCCCAGCGAGAACGGCCTATGGGCTAGGACTCTCAGCATCGCACCGATAGCTCCCGAGTGACTCGTAAAACTGATTGTCTCCGCTTCCCTGAACGCCTCACTTTGCATGACTTGATCAAGTAACTTTCCCAGTCTTGCGGTGAGCACATCATCAGGCTCTCGCAATTCTGCGTCCCAGTATTCATCGGTTTCCGTGAGCAGCGGATCCGCTGTCGTGATGTACTCAGGGTATCTGTCCCGGACATACGACACAGTGCTCCGTCTGTCGCATGTATGTATGCCCGTGCCTTCCCGAAGACGCTCCATGACAGTCGGCCGGAACTTGTCCACTATCCCCTGGAAGGTGATCTCCGCGGTCTGCAGAGTTCGATCGAGCGGACTCACGACATACGCTTGCGGCAGGCTCATTTTCTCCTCCTTGATCTGCGCCTTCCAAAAGTCATGTACTTCAGTGGCTTGTCGGCGCCCTTCTTTAGTCAAATGGGCGTCCGACCAAACCATGATATCATCCGGGTCTCCGTCAAGCGCAGAGAAATGACAATCCCAAGCCTCATTGCCATAGTGCCGTTCTGCGATGTTGTGGTACCCATTACCGTGCCGGCCGAGGAAGAGTAGCTTGTATTGGACATGACCACCATCTTCGGAACCATCTCTTTTCCGTTTCGCAGCGTGGTTGAGAGAAGTGATGTGGTTCTCGAAGCGTTGCCATGGAGTCATGCCCTGGCCGTTGTTCGGCAGGCTCTCGTCCGAGTCGTACGGTCGCTGCACAAGTCCGAAGTTCGTCTTCATGAAATCAAAGGTCTGAGCCTTTGTTTGAGGATCATCTTGCAGGAAGTAACCCGGTAATGTGGTGTATGTGTATCCATATCTCTTAGGCTTGCCATTTGGCTGCTCCGGCACTTCTGCTGCGCCCGGGTTGGGGTCGGTATGTATGTCGAGCACCTTCTGGCCGTTCATGCTGAGAAGGGAGGCGCCTGCGTCGCTCGCTTTGAGCAAGCCGCAGACGACGAAGGAGACGGTGAGGAATAGAAGGAGTTGTCTGTATTTTGTTTCCGGTTCCGATTAGCCCGAGAATCAGATGTGGTCTGGTGGGTCGATGGCATCTACTTACACTATGACAGTGGTTCGACAGATTCGCGACTGTCCGCACCACCGACGATGTGTTTTGCGATGACTGGAATTAAACAACATTGTGTGAGGCTAGAACATATTATATATGCGCCGAGCTATTGTCCAAACGGTGACACAAGGAAATGAGGTCGTTTGTCGACCCGCGTTCGCCGGCGATACTGTGAGGAACCGCGCAATACGTGTCCATGCGGGGCCGTATTGAAAAGGGTGGAGTTCACTCTGGAGTTGGCTTGTTCATGAGTGCATGTCGTAAACATGGCTGCCATTGTGACATCTATTGGAATGAAACCTCTTCTCATCCTTGGGTGAGCAGATCTGCTTCAATATGTCGCTGGCTTCAATGGACATATCTGACAATGAATCGAGCACAACGTCATATTCACTCCGGCAGCTCGACTTGTTTGTGTCGGCACCACGGTCGACGGGTCGAGTCTCTCAGTCAGGGACATGGCTTCGAGCAGAAAGCGTTTGTGGTCCCATTCTCGCAGGATCAATTCGAGATCCTCAGCGCTCTCAGGCAAACGCAAGAACGTACGCAAAGCATTCTCGATGATGGACCACATCTGCGAGCTGGTTCGTTTGACTACGCCCACAAGTCTGGACATCTTCCACACTCTGTCATAATGCTCTGCAGATGTGGATGCAGATAGCAGCGTCCACAGGAGATGCTCTGCACTCAGACCGCTATCGTCGTCATCGTCCTCGACAAGAAGTTGCAGGGACTTTAGATATTCTATTGTGGTTGCCGAAAAATCCCCAAATTCTGCCATGACTAGATTCAGGTGTATCAAAGATGCCATTCGACAGTTGTCAACAGCTCTTCTTTTGTCGGGATCATCATACCCTGTCTCGGTATTGCTCAACGCATTGTTCAACTCAGAGCCAGGCTTAAAGGTATTTGTTCGATATGGGTGATCTCTCAATGTCTTCTGCTGAGCAGGAGTCGAAGGCAGATTCTTGAGCGCCTGAGCTCTCCGTTGATTGAAGAATTCAACAAACTCATCGCAACTGCGGCCGTAGGCCGAATCCGTATATTCGGACGATGTCCCCAGTGAGACGCCCACAGACTCCGAGTGTTCATCCAGGTATGCCGGATTCCCGTCCATTGTCGGCCACGAGAGTGCTATGAAGCTCCAGACTAGCTTTGTATGCATTGGCGGGTTGTGCTGCAATACCGCGAACCCTCCACGCTCCAGCAGTAAGCGCTTCAGTGCTCCCCAATGTAATCTTGCAATCTGACGATCCCCCCAAACACGCTGCATGGGTCAGCCTCAAGGCCAATGATTTGTGACATTCGAACATACCTCTGCATTTGCGAGGAGACCAACCCCCATCAATGTCCAATCATCGCAAGGACCACTGAGGCCCTGAAAACTTCTGTTCACTGCCACCAAAGACCGCTGCTTGAATTCGATGGATTGCAGAGACTCTTGCTGACCTCTCAGGGTTGCCAGATGGAGCGCTGCATGGTGCAGCATGCCGACGAACGGTGTCTCATGCTTGCGGTAGAGGTTGAACAGGTCCCAACATGATCGTGGCCTGCGGACAGCTCTATGCCAGTGCCGATGTACCAGTGAGGGAATGACAAAGTAGTAATGATCAACCAGTTCGTGGACGTCTCGTGTAGCTGGTATTGGATAAGAATTGAATGGGTCGATTCGACCGCGACCGAGATGGTCGATGACTGGAGTCTCCTGCGTTCCGGAATGTGACTTGATCACCTTCTCGACAGCTATCCGTTCCATATCCCCTGTTGACTGCACGCGTTCATCAGTTGCTTCGAAATCCTTGGGCAATGATGCGCTGGCACTGGCTCGACTCGACCTGCTGCTTGACACTCGTAGGGCCTCGCTGTTCTCGTACTTCTTTTTGCGATAATGCTGCTTTGTAACGAAAGCTCTTGCTCGCTTCCGCTCTGCCTTGCCTTGCAAACCCTCCACAAACTCGAACTGTTGCTGGCAGCCGCCTGAAGGCTTGCTTGGAAATGTTTGCTGGAGTTTTTGCAGCGCGTTGTGAAATTGTGAATCATAGAATGCCGCCGAATCCTCTTCGAATAGCGTCTTCCGTGTCATGGTGGTTTCAAGGTAGCAAGTCTCAGACGACAGAAAGCACTCCCTCCTTGGTAGTCCAGCCTCACGGCTGTCAATCGGCTGCCATGTCCGTGGTCACGATGGCAAAGCGACGCTCACACATCCAGGTTCTGCGTAATGTGACTGACTTAGCCAGGACCCAATCATTTAGGTACATGGGCGAAGTTAGCCAGTCTTATGTTGGCGATGCTAAAGCTGCGACGTTGGCATGACGGAGATAAGGTCGGGATTGTAGAATCTCCGCTGACTTTGAGGGACCAGATTTAACTGTGAAAGCGACGAGGATCACGGAGTAGATGTATCGAAAATGCACCAATGGGCAAATCATTCGGTCCCATGAATGATTGTACCTCTTCTATGCCTCAGTCTATGTTTCCCCTGCGCTTGCTGTCTCGAGCTCATGCTATCATGTACCAGCACCCAAACTCCTGGCTAAAGAATCCGCATCTTTGCTCACGGGTATCAAGGTCAAATCATGTTTTTCATCACCTTCGTCATTAACGTCAGGAACTGCCTACATTCCAGGCCTTCAGTACACGGCCAAAGTGGTGCCAATAACGGCGACAATACTCCGAACCTTATTCTGGACTTTGACCGCGCGATTGCCAGCATTGTCAAACAATGGTCGTGCCGTACCGGTGGCTGGGGGTAGCTGTTGTGTAGCTGTTGCAGGGATGGTATTGGAGGGAGTAGCAGGTTGAATATTGACGTTGCCCAATGTTATTGGCGCATTGGTCTGGTTGACCATGAGTGCATACATCGCTTCCATTGCGCACAATTGTTGACCAAGACCACTTGTGCCATCCCAGCCGTTGATGTACCATTTCGATCCACAGGCAGTGTTATCATTCCCACCCGTGCAAGCTTGAGCAGCTGCTTGTGCGGAAACTCGGAGGATTTCTCCCACGCGGCCTGATGTAAGAGGGGCCATCATGGATGTTCCGGCAAGCCATCGGATAAGGTAAGCCTTCATGGAAAGTTGATCAGTATTGCAGGTCATGTCGAGCTCACATTCTGCCTCGAAGAGGATACTTGTCGCATTTTTGAAAGGTGTAAGGAACGTGTTTGTGGCATCAAGTAGGCCGACAGTCCGCTCAATCCAGGGCGATGATCCGTTGGTGTAGTTCTGAAGCACTGCAGCACCATAAAGAAAGACCCCGACATTGTAGGTCCACTGGTGGTGATCAACACCGGTGCAATTGATTGTCTCGTCGGTACCATCGAACACGTTGTAGATGTTGTCGATGAGTCCCACTCCCACGGTCCAGTTCCATATCTTGTTTGCCCAGGAGACATATGTTCCATTGCCAGTAAATCTTGCCAGACGTGCTGAAAGCTGAAAGAATGCCCCATTTGAGATGCTGTTCTTGTAGGTGTATCCTGCATTTTCGGGATGGAATTGCCACTTGAGTCCACCATTACATGTTGAAGTGTCCCAGCGCGAGAAGTAGTCTTGCCAGGCATTCTCGACAACGTCAAGCCAGGAAGGTGCGGGCGCAGGAGGTTGAGGGAAGGAGTACTCGGCGGCCGACATGGCAGCAAAGACCCAGAAAGCTTGATCATCGTTTCCTTCGTCGAAAGTCTCGGTTGGCATGTTGAAGTCGTATGCTGGACCGAGTTGAGACACGAGAGCTTCCATCATGACACTGTTGTACGAGTCATCGAGAGTGTAATGCCAGTACTCCATCATGCCACCCCAAGCACCGCCGGACTCCCACCTGCAACTTGTTAACCCGCTGTGCTAGTAGAAGCAGGAACGAAACATTCCGAGACGAGTGGTGACTCACCAGTAATATGGAGGGTATGGAAATTTCCCAAGGACACCACTGCTCTGATTGCCATTGTACATCTGTTGCACGCCGGATGCCGCAAGTGCCGCAGCTGCAAGGATCGATCCTGGGTATGTCAGCAAGGTCAAGAACATCTGAGGCCTTGGGCTATATGTACACACCTGGGTCATCGACATTGAGAGTAATGGCCAGCACGTTCGTCGAGATCAAGGAGAGTAGGAAGAACGAAGCAAGATGGAAGCAACCCATGTTGAGAAGCGAAGGACCGTGAAAGTGTTGCGAGAGGAAATTCGGGTCAAGAGAAGATCGATTAAGGCAAGGACAGAAGGACAAGCATCATCGCCACCAAATGAGTGTTATGTTATTGAAGAAAGGCGACAATCAAGGAGAAGTGAATCTGTGTGATGGAGTCGAAAGCAAACATCCGCAGTGAAACATCAACCATGAAGAACAAAATGCAAAACTTGAGGCACTTCACCATGACTTCACTTTGATATCAAAATTGGGTGCGACCAAAGATCGCATTCTTCAATCTACACGAGATGCGAATACTCGCCGTTGTTCTCCTCCTTGACGTATACAACAGCTTGGATCAGTTTGCCATGCAGGATGACGAAGGCTACTTACTTGTTGCTGCCAGTCAAATGGCCGAACTCCAACACCTGATGCAGGGTCCGACCTCAGATCTTTCTGCAACTTCCCGACCTTGCCGAGCCGAAGCATACTAGTATGAGGATCTCATCCAAGTCTCGAATGCAAGGAGAATCGATGATTTTGCATCTTCAACCCCTGCATCTCTGGAGACGGGCTTGTGTTTGTATCTTGCGATCCTCTATGATTCTTCGCATCTTTGGCCTTCCGTTAACCCTCTTCGATGGTTTCTCGGCTTCGCTGGCACTCGTGACATTTCATCTGGATACTGTGGACTTGCCAACTGAGCGGTTTGTGTGGATTATCCTAGGTGTACATGTGTGGAAGTCTCGGTTCCCTGAAAGATAAATAAGCTCGATATCGACAACTGGTGATTTGATACTCTTACGTTCGAGGAAACTCGCCTTTCGCCACGCTGATGGCTCCGAGAAACTTTGGTTCTTATCTGACCTGCATATCTCCCCGCACGAGCTGAATTGGGTATACATTATCGAGAGAGCAACCGATTGGCATTGCTGTCCACTTGTCAGCTTGTCAGCCTGTGACTAATTAAACACTGCTCCCTGCCAAAAATCAATGCTACTCAGGTTGTATAAAGGTAGGTCAAGAGAGATCTTGTGTGAATGCCACGAGAGAGGACACTGTGCCGTCTTCTCCCAGGCCTCCCATCTCCAACAGATCTTTGACTGCCATCATGATCGATTTTTCGTTGTCGCCGGAACAGCTGGCGCTGCGCAATGCCATGAAGGCTTTCGCCGAAGCCAATCTCAAGACAGCCCGGGCTGTGTACGAGTCTCCAGGACATACCTCCTCAAAATGGGAAGACAAATTTCGCTCAATTCAACCCATCTATGCAGAAGCAGCAAAAGCCGGGTTGATAAAGGGACATGTTCCAAAGGAGCTCGGTGGAGCAGGTGGTCCTTTAATCGAGGCGGCCCTGGTTGTGGAAGAATTCTTTGCGGTCGACACCAGCGCATCTCTGACAATCCTCGGGACTGGTCTCGGCTTGACACCTTTGATCATGGCAGGATCTCCAGAACAGCATAAGAAGTTCTTCAAGCCTTTCCTCGAGGGTACAGGGACTCCCCTGGCCAGTCTCGTATTCTCAGAACCTGGAGGAAGTGCAAACTTTGCAGAACCAGGCGCCCCAGGGTTCCAGACCGTTGCTCGACTGGAAGGGGACGAGTATGTCATCAGCGGCGAAAAGGTAAGCAATGTTGAACTTGTTCAGGCGGCCATCTTGCTGACATATACGAGATCTGGGCAACCAACTGTTCGGGTTGGGATGATAGAGGCGCTGATGTGCAGTGTGTGTTATGCCGGGTCATTGGCTCGGCCCCCACCGAAGATGTTCGAGGCCAGACAGCCATCATCATTGTCACACGACAAGATATAACGAGCAATGATCCGGGAGCATACTCTGTACTTTCCCATCCAGAGACCATGGGACTCAGAGGTGTCAACGGACCACATATCCGCTTCAAAAACTTGCGAGTGCCAAAGTTCAATCTTCTTGCTCCTCCAGGCAAAGGTGCGGACGTGGTGGAAATGACCTTCACTGCCTCGGCAGTCATTGTAGGCGCGATGGGCGTCGGAATCATGCGACAAACTTTCGACCGTGTTCTTGCCTGGGCTAAGGAGAATCGTCGGGGCTCCAAGGAAGCAATGATCCATAAGCAGAGCGTTGCAGACCTGTTGATCAAGATCAAGGTACGATGTGAAGCCACGCGCGCTCTGGTCTGGAAGGCCGCATGTTGTTTCGGCAGTACACAATTCGGAGCCGAGATTTGCTACGAGGCTAAAATCTTCGGATCTGAAAGCGCGGTCGAGTCTGTTATGGATGCCATCAACCTTGTGGGAGTCTCGGCATACTCTCGAAGTCAGCCCTTTGCCGACCTATTGAACGACGCGGTGGTCTTGCCGATTTTCGATGGGGGTAATGTGGGAGTTCGAAGGCGACAGATCGAGGCCATCTTTGCTGCTGATTCGTATGATGCGTGGGAGACGACCTTCGGGGCCGACAAGTAAGGTCACTGTCAAGCCCAGATGAGCAAAGGCAAGGATGAAAGGGCAACCCAGGAGAGCAATCTTGAATTGGACGCGTTACGACGCGTACGACGCGTACGACGCGTGTGCTGATTCTACTCGTCTGCAATTACATAAGCGCGCCAAGCTGGAGGCCCGGAGTGCAGTCCCCAGCTTTTTCAACTATCGTGACAATCTGCATCACAAGTTTGCACGGTCTCATTTTTGCAAAGGTAGATACTACTTCTGCAACATCCACATTCAGTGCTTGATTAAGCAGGTTTTATGAGAAATTCCATCCCGTCAAGCCACGTCGTCTGACTCGGCTCCGCCTCACTTTGTTTCATTTCTTGACCGCGAGCCGGAAGGTGTTCAGACATGCCGAAAGCCGTCAAAGGGGCCCTTCTTCAATGTGACCCGCCTCAAATGGCGATGGTGCGAAAGATAGATCGGGAGTCCAACAACGCTTATATCATTGAGGAAATCGACGACCACACTTGCCTGGTCAAGGAGACCAAAGTGGAGGAGATCAAATCAAGGGTCAAAGAGTTGATGGATGCAGCAATGGGTGTAGACGAAGACGTCCCCGAAGAGAAAGACAGCGACCTTGATTGAGAAGCCTCCATGCTCGGGAATGGATTCAGCTTTTGTTCTTGCAGGGGGGCTTCCCCCGTTTGATTTCCCCAGACACTGGCGGAAGCGGAACCGCTCATACATACGAATTCTGGAGCCATCAGCAGAATTTCATGCAGCCATGAGGCAGGCACAGGCAGGCCACGTAGGCCTGGAAGCTGGTCATCAAACAATCCCTGCAGCGAATCATCAATGACAAAGGTGCATGATGCACATGATGATGCTGAGGTTGCTTGAGCGGATGGTCCCGGACAAGAAAAGTGTTCGACAGGCTTGTCGGGTGGATTGTGGGGGGACGAAATTCAAGGCAGCAACTTGAACTATCACATTTTCATCCGCAGGCCATGTCAGTGATCGGAGCGTGCCCCATAGGGCTACATAGGCTACTCGTATCGGTGAGTGATGGTGGCCAGAGGCCACTCATGCGTTGGCAGATTGGTCGATCAGACGGTTCAACATCGAGGATGGACGGCGGTGTTTCCGACGCGAAATCAATAAAGGGATGATCTACAGGATGCGACGCAACGTGGCCGTGCGTGGCCTAGTGTCTGGCAGTCTGGCAGTCTGGCAGTGCTGGCTCAACATACCGAAGAGTTTCAAGGTGTTGTTGGGTTTTCTTCAAGGTTGTTGCGTGTACTCCGTACATTATTGAGAGTGCATGTTCATCAGCAAGAGAAAAGGCAAGGTCTAAGGCGACGGCTGGGCGGGCGGATGCGGGCATCGCGGGTATACGAGAAACTCGGTTAAGCGCTGTGCTGGGGGCGATGTGGTGGAGAGCATCCGCTGTGAATGCCTCGAAATTGATTAGGGCCTCACTAGCTATAGGCACGCCATAGGGTAGCTCGTACCCATACTCGTAGCCTACTAGCCTGGTGCAGCCTACCAGTCATCACTGACTTGCTTGAAGCCACCGGAACCCAACTACTTGTACTTGGTCGGCTGGTGGGCTCTAACAGTACCTATAAAGACATGGAGCATCAGCACTACCACTACTCGTACTACTCCGTACCACCCACTTGGGGCACTTGGTGTAGTTATCGACATGGCAGCTGGCAAGCGGCAGTGTCGACATGGCAGCGGTCGAAGTACTACTAGTAGTTATCATATCTGAGAAGGACAGAAGCCATGCTCGAGAATGAGTGCTACTCCGTAGTATCTTCATAGGCAATGAATCCCTGGTCTGACTTGCAGAATATCCATTACTGCGTATATTCTTCACGCGCCATCATCCGCTGATCGTGCTACTCGCAGTGACTTACCCTTTCTTCCTTTTCTTCCTACTCCCGCATTCTTCGGTATATTCCTCCCATTCTTCCCCAGGCTCATCCATGTTGGTTCTGGTGTCATCTGGTCCTTTTCCTGATCGACCAATAAAGGTCGCTAGCCCATCATGTCCGTCAATCATGTCTCATCAACACATGCACCACTTCGGTTCGTCTCTTCTCCATCATCCCTGCAGCATCTCTCCATCCATGCTCGTTTCCTGTCTGTCATGCAGGCCTGGCACCTGCCTGCTTGAGCATTCTGGTCATCTATCGCCCTAGGTGCATGCCACATACATGCCAGGATTCCATTTGCATTCAAGATTTTCCTTCACCGTTACACTAACTTAGACACACCCATCAGAATCTCCCTTTCTGCACACCATTCTCAGCTTGCTCTCTTGGGCAATCTCTTTCTCTCCCCTCTACCCATTCACAGTTGTCTCCCCCGATTGACATTTGACGTGACCGCGCCATCCATCCGATTGTCCAAGCTTCGACCACAATATCCAATACCCATCTCGGCTACTTCCGCCGGCACTCTGATGATACGAGTACATACCAGTCACATATCCTGCCTATAGCCTCCAAGTCATTCACATCTACAAAGCCCTTGTTTTCCAAAGCCACATCTGCAGCCATCGCTTACAAAATTGTGGCACTTGATAATCCCTTACTACCCGTCATCTATGAGAGCACCAAGAACCCCCACGGCCAACTCATCGACCTAGCAAAAGAATGTGTCCGTTCATATGCACCTACGCCGTCTCGTCACCGCCTAACACCGCCTAATCTCGTCTTCCAACAAATCTACCTACAGTTGACCACCCCAAGGTCCACAACCAAGTTGCTGTCCGACAGACACTACTCTCATCAACCTCTGCAAGGAGAAATTCCCTGGAGCGTCGGAAACGCCGCAAGCACTCCGGTGTCACCTGGCAATCCCTCAAGGCAGGCCATCTCCCGACACTCCTAGCACTGTCAAACAGTCACTATCTGGCCTCAATCCGGTGTTGACATTGTCAACGAGTCTCTCATCTAGGGCAATCTCACTCTTTGAACTTCTTCGGCTCACCACTTGCTACCCAAGCAATAAATCCATGGCAGTTTCCAGTGGCGCTCCGACAAGACCGTACTGCTTATGACCAGCATCGACGTGGATTGTTTGCTCAGCGTCGTACCAAGCGAAGGATGACACCGGCTGTTACGCCCTGGGAACATGCTGTTTGCCACAGAGTCGTTGCCTGCGGGCCCGCCTATCGAGACTAAAAAGGCTCTGATATTGCTCGACTTCCAGAACGATTTCGTCAGCCCCAATGGGAGACTCCCAGTGGGCAATGTTAACTCATTTTTATCTAATCTGACCTCAGTCGTCGCCGAATTCCGTGTCAAGGGAGATGTGATATGGGTGGGAACAGAATACAGGCAGCCTCGTTCGAATTTTTCCGCCATGACGGGCTCCCACTCCATTCTCCTCAAGCAGTTTCTCAAAGGTCGAGATTGTGATGCGGAGGCGGGTGAGTCCTTTGATGATCCTGATCACACTCGCTCACCTTGGGAAGATCCCCTGTCTCCATCGAAGAATCCCGACCCATGCCATGACCGAGAAGCATTTCTTGCCCCTACCTTGACCATGACAAGACACAGGTGCTGTATGCCTGGCTCTGCTGGGGTCGAATATCCACAAGACGTTCGAGCTGCTATGGATTCGACACACGATTTGATCATGATCAAGTCTCACTACTCGGCATTTGTTGACACCCAACTCCTCACGCAGCTCCGGACACGGCTGATCACGGAACTCTACATCTGTGGTTCACTGTCTAATATCTCGGTGTATGCAACCGTCCTGGATGCTGTATGCCACGGTTTACAAGTGACCATCATCGAGGATTGCCTTGGCTATATTGACGAAGCGTGTCATGTCGAGGCAGTACAACAGATGGCAGACAGCATGGGAGCAGAAGGTGTTGACTGCCAAGAACTTCGAGACGATCTTGCCGGTTTGTTGGGCGACGTGATCCGAGAAGAGGATTTCGCGAACAAATTTCAAGTGAGCTTGCCGCCTCCGTCAGCCAAATCAAAGTCGCGTTCATCCACGACCCAGATACACGAATGGATGTCCAGGGTCGAAGGTGACAATTCGCCCACTCCGCCCTCGGAACGTGATAGGAAGTCTGCAAAGAACAGTGGGAAAGCTGTTGGTGGCAGGCAGGACCTCAAAGCTAGGACTGAGTCATCCGGAAAGTCGCGCCAACCTGCTACAGTCGAGCATAGCCCACCTCGGAAGAGGTCAACTAGCGATGTTGACTCGCTGGAAGAAAATCGGATTCCCAAATTGTTACATAAACCGTCGACACGGCGCAGTTCTGACGATAAAGCCATCTCTGAACAAAGGAAACAGAAACAGAAACCCCCAGTCCGGAAGCGGTGGCCTTCTTACGACGCTGGTCTCAGAACTCCCATACATGGTATGAACGCCGTCATGGATCGTGCCTCATCAGTCGGGCCTTCCACCGCTCCTACGGACACCTGCCTGGAGATTGACCAGATTCATGGTGAAATCTCGCCTTCGAAGTCAATCAAGGACACCCACTCACCAGGACAGAAGAGGAAGAAAAAACTTATACCCAACATCCTTGGGCCTGGAGATAAGATCGGCCTGGGTGATTGTCGCCTTTGTGTCGACCTGATTAGTAGTCGAGAAGCCCATCGGGCTTTCTATTCATGCAGAGAAAACATCCAATGGCAGAAAATGTACCACCGATCAGGAGAAGTCCCGCGTTTGGTTGCAGTCCAAGGCGATGTTGCCGAGGATCGATCAGAGCTTCCCATCTACAGACACCCTGCGGACGAGTCTCCTGAACTGCTCCCCTTCGACACCACCGTCGACATGTTGCGAAAAAGCGCCGAAAAGGCAGTTGGTCATCCACTGAATCACGTCCTGATTCAATGGTACCGCAACGGCGAAGATAACATTTCAGAACACTCGGACAAAACGCTCGATATCGTTCGAGGATCAAGTATAGTGAACCTAAGCCTTGGTGCGCGGAGGACGATGATCTTGAGGATGAAGAAGTCGGCCATTCCGACTGCTGATAACCTAAAAGAAGAAGAAGACGACGGCATCCGACCGTCTCAACGCATCCCTCTCCCCCACAATTCTCTATTCATTCTCGGCGAAGAAACAAACCAATACTGGCTCCATTCGATCCGCGCGGACAAGCGACCTGTGTCGGAGAAGGATCCGGCCGAGCTGGCATTTGACGGAGAACGAATAAGTCTGACATTCAGACGGATTGGCACCTTCATCGATTCCGTCAGGCACACAATCTGGGGTCAAGGCGCGACCAGCAAATTCAAGGATAAGGACGGAGGAGCTCGGAAGCTTCTTCTACAGGGCGCCCCGGAAGCCGAGCAGCAAGGAGAAATGATGATTCGAGCTTTTGGTCAAGAGAACCACCGCAGCTCCGATTGGGACTGGGATGAATGGTACGGCACCGGCTTTGACGTTGTCAACTTTGAAACCAAAACCGTGACTGTTGCACCAAAGGAGCCCGAGACTGTCATCGATGCGTCGTAAGACGCAACTTGGATCGCCGCCTCTTGTTGTCGAGTTGGGAGTGACAGCGGCCCTCCTACAAACATAAGTCTGTAGCCGGGTCAGGTCAATGGCTCACGAAACCCAGGAGTTTCTTCGAGAGCATGAGTGCGAAATATGACTTTTGTAGAAATGCGCTTTCTGGCCATTAAAACACAATATACCGAGTCTGTATCATCCACGCGGGATACTATTTAGTGCTCGGGCTTGTCAAGCAAAAATACTTTCATAGCTAAGCCTTGAAGTTCAAGTTCAGTGCCTCTTCGCCATATGAGAAAGCCATCAGGCTTTCCTGTCAGGTGCCGCCATCATCACTCCATGCCACGCGCGCTGCACGTCTCAAGTCATTGATGAATGAAAATTCCGGATTCCCATAAGCCTTGAAAGCCCCAAGCGCCGAAGAAAGCCTGACCTCCCTATTGTTCATTCGTGACTAACTTCGAATTCATGATTTCCCCGTTCCCAGAAAGGCAGGCAATAGCCAATCGCGCCATGTAATCATTGAAACCTTTACTGGATTTGAAGATAAGCGATATAATCATCATTCATGCAATTGGAGGCAAAGCAGCAAGACCGACAATTGTCCCAACAGTGCCAATCGCCACACCGACGATAGTAGCTGCAGCAAGCTTGACGAATCCACCAGTGCCGCTGCCGCTTTGTTCTGCAGATCTCTGTTTGTTCTTCTTGGACTTCTTGCGTGGTGGTTGGCTGTCAAGCTCGGTAGTCTGGACTGGGATGTCTGCCTCCGACGGGACAAAAGGACTCTCCACTGTATTCTCAGACTCAGCGTTGGCAATAGGTTCTGCATTGGCGAGTGTCATCTTAGAAAACCCAGGATACCGAGCGGTTATGTAAGAAGACGCAGCATCGGACGAGATCTGATCTGCCTTGCGCTTGGGTGACTGCTTCGCAACTGAGGGTACCTCGAGCTGGTAGGTCATTGTGTGTTCACCGATACCAGGGAGTCTTGAAGGCTCAAGAGGCGGCAGAGTCAGATCGTCGCGAGACACAGTAGTGTTCCAGTCCGAGCGAGGATAGTCCCAGTACGTATGCGCATCCGGCATGTAGTCGTACAAGACAGAGTTGTGTCCAGCCCACGCTGATGTCGAGCGAGCCTGCGAAGGGCCAGGAGCATCGTCCCACTCTTGGACATATTGTGAATCTTGGATGAACGGAGGAGCTCGCATCATGTCATGAGCGGATGGCTTGGCCATTGCTGCGTCCGATGGGCTTGGTGTTCGATGGACAGGAGCTCCGTCATGTGGCGAGGCAAGAGCATCAAGAACCGGACTGGCGATGTTGTCGACAGTGATGACAGGAACTTCGCTCGATCCGACCATACCTGAAGAAAGAGGTCGATCGTGGTCGCCGCCGTCCGCACCTTGTCCAGCATTGACAGGACCCGAAGGCCAGCCATTCGTGTGTGATTCGTCATAGGATCCAGTGGAGTGTGAAGACATGATAACGTCTGCAGGGCTTGTGGCAGTGATGTGCTCAGACTTGGTAGCCTCCACTTCCATAGACTTGTTGAATGCATCGTGTAAGGCCTTGCTGGCTTCCTGAACGCGCTTCTCAAACTCGGTTCCTTTGGTAGGACTGATAGGGCTCGACGTTGGACTCTCGCCCTCAGAGTGTTCTCCGCTCGAGATGTAGCTATGTGCATCAGATAGGTCGGAGTCGGGGACAGTGAAGGTGCGTGGTGGAGGCATGACGACTTCGATGCTCGGTGAACGGAAAGAATCTTCAACGACTTCGATTTCCTGGTCGACAAGTTCTTCCTCGTCTTCGTCGTCTTGGTCTGCTTCATCGAAGAGCTCTTCAACATCATAGCCATCGTCCTCATCGTAGCTGTCTTCCCTGGCTCGAAGTTCGAGATCGGCGTCGCCTTCGTCTTCGCTGAATTCCACAGAGAAGGTGTTATTGGTTCGTTGTGCGGAAGGAAAATTGTCGTTCATAGACGCAGTACTGCGGTCAAGTGTTAGCCCAGGATCAACGCAGGTGTTTCAGAGCTAGCCTTACCCATCATCCCACCAGGCCCAGCTGACATCGAGCTTGACGGCATTGAAAGACGCTAGAAGCATGTCGGCATTTGAAGTTGAACTTGCAGCAGGGTACTTACACGATCCTCTGCTCACATCCGCACCCAGAGTGACAATGTCTCGATTCCAGAGAACAGCGGTTTCGTTGGTCTTCAGTCTTCTACCTGCTAGATGGGTGCCGTGCATCGAGCCGACATCCACGATGGAGATTTCCTTAAAAGAGTCAAATGTCATCTCTTCAAACGTGGTTTAGGCTGCATACCTTGGTGTCTGGGTCTGCAGAAATCACGGCATGACTTCTTGACATAACTCTTGAATCGAACCAGGCGTTCAATGGACCAGGACGTAGAGATTCGTCACCGCTCGAGGTGCCACGGCCGACGTTAACGGACCAGGCTGGGGCGTGCAAAACGATACGGCGTTCAGGAATAGGGTTGAGGTTGTCGATGTCTTGAAGGACGATGATCACTGCAGAAGTCAGTTCAGTTCAGTCCCACGCTGGCTGCGCAAGAAGGATAGGACTTCATACCATATCGGTCATCATGTGTCGAAGCCATGATGTGCTTCCTTGCCAATCAAGGAGGTGAGTATGTCTGGAACAGTGGGGTGGTAGGTATGGAAGAATAGGAATGTACTCTTGTGGAGTAGACGATCAACTGCGGCAGTGACGATGAGGGTTCAGTAGGACACGAAGTGAGGTGGAAGTGAGGTTAAGCCTGCAGGCAGCCGGAGGGGGTGAAGTGCCAGTGAATCAGGGCTACCAATTCGGTGTCCGCGGCACAAGGGACTCAGGGCGAAGGGAGGATGGTTAGCAGGAGGGAGTTGTTGAAGCCTGGACAGATTTCAAGTTGCACATGAAGGCAGTCAAGACGACACAGAGGCAGACCACCGAGTCATGATGAGGCAGTCGATGAGGACC
The DNA here is from genome assembly GCA_035928285.1 of Vermiconidia calcicola. Taxonomy (NCBI): domain Eukaryota; kingdom Fungi; phylum Ascomycota; class Dothideomycetes; order Mycosphaerellales; family Extremaceae; genus Vermiconidia; species Vermiconidia calcicola. Next base: position 545,891 of record JAXLQG010000013.1, read on the forward strand.
TTGGAAACACAAGCAGTCGAGGTCGAAGGCAGCCAGTCGTTCAGCAGTCGTACCAGTCGGCAGGCTACAACTGAGGGGTCTCACTTCCCCATCAAGCTAGACTGACGCCTTATCGTTATCGGAGGACCGTGACTAGCGCCAAAGCTAAATAAGGCGCATAAGACATGTAAGACACGTGATAAGGCTGTCGTGGCCCATCGTGTCAGTGCATGTCAGTCGACAAGCATATCCACGAGCGTGTCCACTCATCCATTTCCGCTGGCCGACGGACATCAGGATGAAAGGCGGAGAGATAATAGTCCAGAACATATCTTCATCTCCAATTTATTGTACACACGCACCATAGCTTTTTCCTCTCATGCCCGGCCTTGGCCATTTGCGTGGCCTCACCCTGGCATTGATCCCACGCACAATAAAGACCCGCCTGCTGAGGGCTAGTATGAGTATTACGTACAAGTCGGGAAGTCTCACATAGATCGCTCATCAGTACGTTGGCTCATTACGCCAGAAAGAAAAGGAGGAGGGAAAGATGCGTCGCCGTCAACAGAAATCGATCAAGATGCGTGATGTCGCGTCGTTCTCTTTACCTCATCTGAGGTCCACCAAGTCCGGCTCCTTCCATCTGCTGCAGACGAGCTGCTAGTTGAGGATATTTCTGGGACACTTCGAGTTGTGTTCGAGTGGCTTCGGCGTATGAGAGCGCGTTCACAATCTCGCCTTCCGTTCGCGAGAGCTCTGCTGCGCGTTCAAAGTATTCCAAGGCCTTGACGACCTTGCCTTGTTGTAGGAGGAGCTGTGCCATCGTTGCAACCGCGATGTCGCATTCAGGATCCACTAAAGAAAAAGGTCAGCATCATCACCAATTTGCATTCCGTGCACAACTTACAAACGAGAGCCTTCTCGCAAAGATCTTCCGCCGCTTTGAAGTCTTGCTTCCACTGGAAAAGAGCCAGGGCCTTGTTGATCAATGGCAGCACATTGATGGCTCCAGTTGGTTTCGTTTGTCGTTCCATATCGATGGCCGTCTCAAATCTCTCAATGGCTTCTTGATATTTCTGCTGGTCGAGCAACAGTTCGCCGTAGTAATTGTACACATCCGGTACCTTGTCGAAGTTCTTGATCGTTCTGCGGAACGTTGCCATCGACGATGCAATCGACCCCATCTTGTACTGTGTGACACCGAGCTGAATGTGTGAATAGATGAATTCCCTATCCAAGTCGATTGACTTCTGATAGTCTTTCGCAGCATCGGCAAACTCTCCGAGGATGAAATGCAATTGGGCTCGGTGATAGAATATATCCGGGTCGTCTGGGTTCTGTGCCATTGCTTTTTCGAAATCCTCTGAAGCTAGGTCCTTGTTGCCCAACTCTAATTGCATGCTGGCACGCTTGATGTAGGCCTGAGTCAGGGACGGTTGCAGTTCGACGGCCTTGGTGAGATCTTCCAGCGCTTGCGTCGTATCTCCTTCAAGATACAGGAACGTCGCACGCATGTTGAGGGCGAAAGCTTCGTGCTCGCCCAGGGCGCCGAGTTCCACAGCCTTCTTGAATGCCGCCGCAGCTTCGTCGTAGCCTTCAGCTGTCTTCTTCTGCATGGCGACAAGACCCCGTTGAAGCTGACCCGCGCCCGTGTTCTCGTCGTGTTCAGCCGACTCCTCCAAGCCGGCCGGGGGATCTCGAGGTCGGAAACTCTGAAGATAGTTCGAGACGAATGTGGCGCTAGGCAATTTGTTCTTCTTGTCGGCCAGAATAGCCTTCCCCTTCTTTTCTGCCACTTTCTTCAACAATCTCTCGACGCTTTGGGCACTGTTCTCATTCTTGAAGCCATCAATGATGCAGCTAGCAGTGTAGTCGAGCAGAGCTTCGGAGAACATGCCCAGGTGTTCATATGCATGAGCTCGTCGATTCAATGCCTTGACGTATTCGGCGTCCATCGAGATCGCCGCACTGGTATCCTCAACGACTTTATCCCACTCGCTAAGGGCGTTGTAGCAGGCGGCTCGGTTGGAGTAGTAGACAGGATCAGGTTTGCAGAGGATGGCTTTGCCATAGAGGTCAATCGCCTTGTTGTAGTCTTTCGACCCGTAGGCTTTGTTGCCAGCGGCTTTCAGCTTGCCTGCATATGTTGCTCTGTCCTGCTCATTGTCAGTGCTGCTATACTCAACCCGAGTCCGTTACAGGCGCACCTCTTGTGAAAAACTCTCGATTGTAGACTCATTGATCTCGGGCAGTTCGTCTTCGCTCTCGACAGTTGGAGGTTGAGGTTGAGGAACAGTCCCTAGGGTTTGTCAGTCATAAGGCGATGTCACTATACCTGACAACACTAACCAGCCTCGGCGTCTTTGAGACTGATCTCAGACTTTTGTGCTTCCTCTGCGGCCTTCTTTTCTTTCCGCCGTTCTTTCTTGCTCTTTCTCTTTTCTGTAGGTGCTGACGATGCGCCTCGATTTTGACCTGAGAAATAATAGATTGCTCCCGCACTGGTGATGACCACGACAGTCCCAGCAATTGTGTATGCAACTGCTTTGTTTTCCGACACCCAATTCGACATGCGATCCCACAAGCCCGGAGCCGCGCGTGAAGCATCGATACCGACCGGCTCCGCCATGTTGAAGTCTAATGTACAAGGAATCAGGAGCTAGAAAGATGCGATAGGGATGCTGGAAAGAAGGGCGGAGATAGCAGCCAAGTTGGAGTGACGACTTCGAGGATTCAAAATGTTCAGAAGCACAAAGCGCAGATGGAGATGCAATAATTGCCAGGTGACCAACCAGCGAGCTTTTCGATTGGGAAGCATCATAGCTGCGCGACTCGACAACTACTAGATACGGTGAAACAATCAAGCACTACGGCGGGTGAATAATGCAGTATACGCTATCCCTTGACTCCTTGCCGACTCCGAGCCTGAAATGCTCCCCTGACAAGAACCAGTAATAGACTCATTGACTTCTGGAGACTACCTACCTTCCGACCAAGTCGGTCAAAAGCTGCACCTCGTCAGTGGGCCTCCAATTCGGCGGCATATAGATCTCCGACGGGATATCTGCGATATTGAGAGTTGGCACCCTCCCATTAACCAGGGTAAGAAGAAGCCGAAATGTCCTCCATGCTCTGTAGGTAGACCTTGACTGCGAGGCCAGACACTGCAGGTACGACATCGCTTTGACTATACAAGTCTCCAGCTTGTTTGGCGATCCGTGCAGGTGTCTGGCATCTATACAAAGCTCCAAAACAAACACCGACAGAGCTTGGCTAAGGTAATGTAGAAGATTCCACCATGGCAGAAGTCGAACGAGCTCGTGCATGGTAGGCAGCTCAGGGAGAATGTCCATCATGGACATCGCTGCATGGACGCAATTCTGCCCACTGTTCATGTTGAATTCTTGGGATTCGCGAGACTGACCAGGAATGTCGATTTCGCACAGACAGGATCTGTAAAGCGTCATCTTGAGGCTCTGGTGATACAGTGCCAACGAGATCTTTACACGGGGATCTGTATCGCCATCCCCACCGCTCCAGAGATTGAGCTCTTTCGGCAGACTCTTCTCCCATGCCGTGAGGTCTCTTTGAAGATCGCGAAGCCGTTGTTGGACTTCTAGCCGGGAGGCTTGTTGCTCAGGCCCATAAACGCATCGTTCAATAAGGTGACTAATTGTGCAAAGCCGATTGTAGTAGAAGTGGTGGTTCCAAGGGGAACTGTCAGGGATACTCGAGAAATTACGCCATGGCATCTGACCGCGGCCAGACGTCTGAGTGACGCTCCTTGTACGGCGCAGAAAATCTTCCCACACAGCCCTGTGTTGAGGAGCGTGTGCGTTGCCCGCGGAGGGATGCGGCGTCTCGTGTTGATTAGCCGCCATGTGGGCAGTCATGTCAGTGACAGCAGTAGAGGTAGGTCGACCCAGTATTTCGGACAATATCACTTCCAAATTGTACAATGAATACCAGGTGTTAACCATCTCCTCGAGCTGGACAGGTGCCAACCGTGAGTCGATGGTCTTGAGATGCAAACCCAGACCGGTCGCATGGCGAATAGCTATCCCTACCATAGACCACGCGCTGTCAAGTCAGTCTCCGGATTTCGCACCTGGGGGGTCCTACAATACCGATTTATCGAGCCATTGACCCATAGATAGAATGACAGGAGACCCAAAGTCTGTACTCCACGGACGTTCGGATGGTCTTTGATAATACGATGGTCGTGTCCTAGGGCTCGCGCTCGCGCGTAATAGACCAAGTGATCATCAATACCCAGGTCTTCATCTTTGAGCTTGGCCATGTGCAGCCATTTCGCTCCAATAGCCCACATGAGATTGGCCGAAGCCAGCCAGCGACGTTGCTCCCACGACACATGATTCAGGCCATGTACGACTTCGGCTGACCTCTCCAGGAATTGTGCCTTTGCGATGAGATTCAAAATGGGCTCGGAGGCATGAAAGAATGCTTCTGAGAGTACAGAGATGGCTGCACTGCTTGGGAGTCGGAGGGCATCCAGAAAGTCTTCATCTACACCGAGAACATCATCTTCGTCAACAAAGTAGGAAAATTTGGCGTCAGCAAGCCACTCTGGCTCTTGCAGCCAGTTGAAAGGGCTATCTGCTGGAGTGAACAGATACCTGGCAGCTCGAGTCATCCAGGAGATTGGTGACCTCTTCCCAACAAACTCTCCGGCCCCGGAACCTTGCCCATCATCGACGCTGTGCGTCAGGATATCTTGGCGACCGGGAAAGTCAACACTGCTGTCCACATGTTCCTCTGCACCACGTGCTTTTTTATCGCGCCGAGCAGAGGGAAAATTTTCCTTGGATTGGGGCCTTGAAGCCCGGGGCGACGGAAATGCACAGGTACCGGCTTGCCCCTGTGATTGAGTCTGCTGGTGTACTGGTCAGTAGAACGGCAAGGCCATGGGATGAGCAACCAACGTCGGAGATCAAGTCACAGTTTCTTGTGAGGGCTTCAGAATTCGTGCTTGAAGGGGTTATCACCGCATTCAAGGCTTGTCGGAGGGTGCTGTTCTCATCCTCTAACCCCCGGATGCGCTCCCTGCTTTCCTGCAATTGCCTTATCAAGCTTAGTCGGCATTCCCGTAGACGGATGGGGTGGTTTCTCAACTTTCTTGTTCTCTCCTTTGTTCCATCACCAAAGACACAAGTCGCAACATCTTTAACACATTTGTTGCACGGCTGGCCTCCGGAGCATTTTGTGCGCATCGATCGGCATCTGACACATGCGTGGGCCACCCGCTGGAGGCTCGCCCTTCTCCTTTCTGTATCGTTTGCGGAGAGACGTGAAGTTGGCTGGGCTCCATTGTTCAGAGCCGATGTTTTTGACGCAGAAGTACTTCCATCGGAGAGCCCAGAAGAGACAGGACTGTTCTGGACTCCTGGTCCAATTTGCTGCTCATTCAAAGGCATAGTTGCCGATAGAGGGACTTCTTCAAGGCGGATACGACAAGGCCGGAGACAACCAGTGGCTTTGAAATGTTTATGTTTCTCTCTTGCCAAAGGTGATCTCTGCAAGCCGGATTAATTTTCCATGTCCAGAGTTTGGGCATGAACGTATCCTCCATGAATCTATATCAAAGGGCCGTGCAGCATGTTGTAATGAAGGCAATGGGAAAGGTTGGAATTGAAATATCGGCATCAGAGAGCCCTCAGCAAGGATCATCGCGTGCTGACTATTGGCAAGTAGCGCAGATGCATCGCCTGGCAAGGGCCCAGGACCCAGGGTGAAGGAAATGGATGAACCAATGTTGTTAGACCCATGTGCCAACACTCTCAGGGAAACCTGGTTCATGCCTATGGAACTCACCACTGCCCAGCTCGCAAGTATCCCACTGAGGAGACAAGTAGAAGACCTAAAGCCAAGCACATATTCATGAAAGTTTCCTTCACACCCATTGATCTTCTGATAGGGTATGCCTGGGGTGTGGTTCGAACAACTTTGTGATCCAAGCCCATGTTTGTGATTGCGACCGTCAATGATGGAAATCCACTTTGTGCAGGATCGAGATGATCGACGTCACAAGCCGCAGCTAGTCGAACTTGCATACCTGGTAAGCAGCCAAGGCGTTCGCAGTCTCTGTCCGATCGAAGATTGACCAACGAGATCTGTACACAAAGGCGGAAGAAAGACCGTGTAGCGGTGCATTTCTTGGTGTCGACAAAGTCTGGACCACTCACCCGCGAAACGAACCCCTGCCTGACGGAAATAGGACCCGACTGGACTATCCGTTGGGTGGTGAAATACCTCGTACCTACGAATGGGAGGGTGCGAGCTAACAACAGAATACAGAGTACCTACCTAGGTACGTACCTAGGTAGTAAAGGAGGAAGATTCGATAAGCGCAGCTGCCAGCTGGGCGCCCGGTGAAGCTTTTCCCCGAGATAGACTAAAGCTTCTCCCTCGATCTGACAAGCCCACCAGACTCTTTCTCCTACTGGCTCGAAGACCGGTAGATACGGAGAGTGCCATTATTGAAGTAGAAGGGTAGTTCTAGGATCACTGTCTTTGTCCGCTAGTTGCAACTCGGTGGCAACCTGCATGGACGCATCAGCAGAACAAGACCCTACCTTCAGGATCATCACGACATTAAAAAACATCCTCTTCAACACTGAAGACATCCAGCAATCACGGCCGCTCATCTCCCAATGGCACGAGATCAGCAAGACACTGCTAGTTCGTCATCAACGACGTCTTCGAGCTGCAGCACAGGCGTACAATTGGACCAATGTCTGCGAACAGCTCGACAAGCCTGATTGTATGCAGACTCTGGAAAATGTAATCGAAGACGCTACCTCACGACACCCACAGCCCGAGAATGGTATGATCATGGACATCAGAATAAGGATTCTGATAGACCGTGATGGGAGCATCCAAGCTGAAAGCGTACCGATGGGCGAGGCAAAGTCGCTGAGGACTCTCGAAACCGACAGCTCGCATCAGCCACCTTCAAATGGACCTCCTCCGTCTCTATCGGCAAATGGTCGCTGCTCGATAATCTGTCTAGACACTGTCTCAACAGTACCGGCATTACACACGTTGCACAAAACGACATATCGAGCTCCTTACGACGCCGCACGGGAGCGAGCAGGAATTACGAAATGCCCACCTGGAGAGCGTGAAGTGCTCCTATTCAATCCGGAGTGGGAGGTTATGGAGGCAAGTCTCTGCGCGGTGTATTTCTATCGCCATGGCAAATGGGTTGTGCCGCCATCCGAGTCTGGTGGAATGGTCAGTGCCACCAAGCTATGGGCCATTGATTCTGGCTTTTGTACAGAACGACCCATCAAGCTCGACGAAGTCGAGGATGGCGAGAATGTCTGGCTGAGCAATGCTCTTAGGGGATTCTTTCTAGGCAAGATTTCCATCTAATTTTCAGGCTTCGTCCTTCCCACACTCATCTTTTTGGCATGCCCCTGGTTGCCTTTTCCTTCTCACCCTCCTTCTTCTCATCTGCGGCGTCCTTTTTGACAGGGTTTGGGTTGCCCTTGTACGTGAGAGCCTTGAACTCAAAGTAGTTTTGCCGTACTTCCTCGGTGACGGCCTTCCTGCGCTCCTGGAATCCAGCGACATACTCTTGTAAGTACTTGATGGCGATCTGCTTGATCTCGCCGGTCATCATCTCTCCGGACTCGTAAGCCTTCTTGATTCGGGCGAGCTCGTCGTCGTCTTCCAGAAAGAATGTCAGGTATTGGAACGGCACGTCAACTTTTGTGTTGCCGCCCAGTTCTCGTTGCTTTTCAGCAGTATCCTGTCCACCAGAAAAGGCAAATCGATTGATTTTGTTTTTGATTTGGTTGGGGGTATCGGTCAAGAAGATGGCCGATGCATCAATGCTGGCTGACATCTTGGAACCAGGGCCCTGCAAAGCTGGCAGGAATACCGAGTGGATAATGGAAGGCTTTTGGTACTTCATTTGTCCCGCGTTCTCGCGACATTGCCGGAAATAAGGGTCTTGATCAATGGCACACGGAATAAGGCACGGTATCGTGCGGACTTTTGTAGGGTTGTCGCCAAAGATATGAGGAAAAGATGTTGCGAAAGAGGGCGCCGATTGTACCGCACAGAAGAAAATCTCGCCCACATTATTACCACCATCGAAGCCGAATGTGCCATAGATTTGGTTTGCCGTGATTCGTTTGGCCATGGAGATCACATTGTCGAAGAACGCCGTGCCCATGATGCCGCCCGTGTCGTTGAAGATGAAGGTTTTCGCTGGATCAAAGCCTATTGCGATGATATCTTTTGCATTGTCCATAGCGTAGCGCTTCACATCCTCGAGCTTCAGCTTTTTCGAGTGCATGAACTTCTCATCGTCGGTCAATTGAATGACGAGCGGGCAGTCGAATGTGTCTTGCAGGTATTTTGTAAACTCGAAAGGTACAGAGTGTCCAACGTGCATGCTGTCACTGCTGGGGCCACGCCCGGTATAGAGGTAGAATGGTTCGCCCTTCTCATATCTGTCTAGGATCTTTTCAAGGTCGCGGTGCGAAAAGACGATACCCCTCCGCATAAATCTGTGTGCTTTCTTCCCCGTGACTCTTTCAAACCGCTCGAGCAGTTGCTGGCTAATTGGTGTCGCACCAAATTCTCGCGTGAGCTTTTCATAGTCGACAGGGAGGAGTTTGCCGCTCTCATCCACACCGCCTGACACCTCGAAGGGAGTGATCAGTTGTGCCACGCTCTTTGCTGGGGCTTGTTCTGCTAGGGCGCTCGTGGTCAATTTAGGAGGTTGGCCAGGTTCATCTACAGGTGCAGAACCTGTTGAGGTTTCTTTCGTCATGCTGACAAGTTCTCCTCAGGGCAGAAAGGGAACGGGTTTGATCGAAGAGAAGTAGGGTATTGTCGCTGTGTTGCGCAGAGTCTCTGTGGGTATGGTTTCAGGTTGCCTGGCAAAAGACGCCGCTCGATTTACTGTGACACAAAAGTGCTCCGAAATGACTCCCGGCTTGATAGTTGCACGAACACCGCGAGCAGATCCTGCGAAAGTCGAGGATGGTAATCGAGAGTCTTTCACAGCCTGTGATAGATGTTGCAGCCATCACATTGACAAACTATTGTGGCATCCCATTCAGGGCAGGCTCCTAGATTAGATAAGATCTTTGCTGATGATCCGCTCGGAGTTAAAGGCCCGACCTCCGCAGCCAAGACCTTCTCCTCCTCAGGTGGCAATTCTTGGATAGTGCAAGAGCTCACGCGAGTAAAAAGACCTTCGATTCCTCCCGCATCATCGCTGCCTGCACCATCTTTCATCCTTCCTTATGTCCTGATGCCAGAATGAAAGTCTACGAAAGTTCCTTCAACTACGATTACACGTTTCCTGCTGTTACACTAGCATATTTCCTTCGCTATCCGAATCCTTACTCTAGGCATGTCATAAGCTCCGATGTCATCGATCGCCATGTCGACCCCGAGACGCATCGATTACACACTCTCCGACTACATCTGAAAAAGTCAAAGGTGCCTGCAGGTATCCTCAAGTTTCTTCCTCGTGGCCTCGCCGGTCCTGGCGGCGCAAGCCAGAGTTATATCTTAGAAAAAACCACCATTGACGTCCAAGAGGGATGGATGGAGACGGAATCGAAAAATATGGAGTGGACTGGTGTATTGAGCGTTGTTGAGCGCCAAACATTTCGACGCCAAAACTTGTCCGATTTGTCCGCAAATCCGAGAGACGACTTCGAGCGAGCAAAAGAAACCACCTCATGCAGGACTGTGGTAACCTTTGTATCCCACCTTGGCCAAGGCAAGCTCCTAAGCTGGAGGAACAAAGACAACCCGCATGAGAATCACGAGGAAGAGCCTCCCAAACAAGGATTTTTCGCTTCCTTATCCACTGCTGGCATTCAACGTACCGTTGAACTCATTGGGGTCAAAAGGACAAAGTCAGCTTTGGTGAATGGCAAAGAGGGAATGAATGTGGTCTTGGAGAGACTCAGAAGTGGTGGCATCATCGAGGTACTTGAAGGCATGAGAAGAGATCGCATGGAATCGATGGCTGGAGAAGGACATTGAGCACAGCTTGTCGTGATGATGTTGACGCATGGCCGAGCAGCCTCGGCCGTGGTTTTGGATGTGTATTACTAACTCAGCTATGATTTAAGCAAGGTGTTGGGGTTTGCAGTTGGACGCTTCTGTTGGCGCGCAGCAGGGAAATGTATCTATTGCCAGTGCTCTTCTAGGTAGGTAGGTAGGTAGGTAGGTAGCAGGGCAAAAAATATTTCCACTCAGTGGGTGCTCAGCCTAATCTGCATGTCTCAAGACCTTTCACAACGGTTAATCATGCAAGAACTCATTCAAGGTTGGGGGTGGGCGTCGAGATTGGAAATGGAAGCAATCACGACCATCTTCCGGCTCGACTTTCTACCTGGCACCCACCTGGGTCAGGTACATACCCAGGAGTCAAATTCGTCTCTACATTTCAGCCGCACTTTGTATCCAGAGCATCTCACTGATCGCAAAACTAGGAGTAGCACTGTTCCTTCACTTGGCGATAAATTTGAGGTCAATAGTTGGTGACATGATACCCATGATATGAGATCCCATCTCTCTTACTCTATCTTCACTTCCTGCCACCTCTTTCCCTTGACACACTCAGTCACTCATTTTCAGGCCCAAAGAGAGCCACTTATGACCAGCTGTCATCACTACTCTTGCCATTCTTTTCAGGAGTCGTGATCGGGATGGTTGTACTCATTTCAGCCTTCTGGTTGACCGGCCTTAGTCTGTTCAGTTGCATCCCGATGACTGAAGCTGCCCGGCTCTTCGATCGACGAAGCGATCTTGATGCAATTCCTCCGGTCAATATTTCCACTGCGGGCTGGACTGTGCCACTTCAAGGAAGCAAGACTTGCAATATCAATGGAGCCTGTGAGTACCTTTCAGTTGCCACGTTTTTGAATAATCTCCAACGATATGCAGGCACAGACACGCTCACGGCTCCCCCTGCGGACAAACATCTTCAATACCTTGCGATAGCCCGCGGCCTCTACTTTTACACCTGCGGCGGTGCTGGACCTTCAGAAACCCCTGTTTTTGAGTCCCAGTCAACCCAGCTCTACAATGCAGCGCCGTTAGTAACTCAATTGAAGACTGAAGCGACCTTCCATGCTCTGGTCCCACAGCTGTATGATTACAACTATGCGCAGCTTGACAACTCCACCCTTGAATGCTTCGGGACGATAGGGACAGACAACAAAACAGCAGTCGTTACTCTTTTCGAGATCGCCACTTTCGAGGCACTCCCATACGAGTCCGTCCTTGCTCCAAATGATCCAGACGAAAATGGTCGATGGGCCCATTCGACCAGCCCTGGCAAATCTTGGGACATCTACCGGGTGGAAGTGTTTGGTGGAGGTCCACCAGTATGCGAATCTGAAAACATGACCTACGAGAAAGATTATGCAGCAGAGTATTGGTTCTTCCATTCTGAAGGAGAAGACCTGTGGACAGACATAGACATGGATGATCAAGGAAATGCCACAAATATCAAAGCTCTCATATGACATGACGACATATGGAATGGGGTCAAGATGAAATTGAGAATCAGTGGGTCACGATGTACCAGACATGGCAAGAAAGATTACAGCGAATTGAACGAGATGCAGATGGCGGATTTTTGCAAGAGGATGGAGAATGCACACAAGCAATCGTGAATGATTTTCTCTCTAGGGAACAGCTCCAGGCTATCTCGACGAGGATACTGGTTGTGCTCGAGCAGGGCTGGCAGATATTGATGATAGTACGGATACGGAGTAATGATAATGTCTTCTATCAGTCGCCTTGCATACCTAACTGTCTGCACAAAGAATAGCACATGCTCTCTAGGTGATCAAGTCAATGCAAAGCCAAGGATAAGATGCCTGAAGCAGCTAGCTAAGCGAGGGCGAGGGCACTGGCAGCGCGAATTGACCGCCCGCATTTGTTGCCCCCTCCTTTCACTTCTTCCCCCCAGTCTTGCGGATTTCACGACTTCACCATCATACAACTAACAACGCGACTCATTTTTTCCGCTTGTGCATGGCAGAAGCATATCTTACGATCTAGGGGATCTTCACAGCATCAACACACTAGCTTCGGATCACGCCGGTTACGTTTCAAACCTACCTTACCGAAACCCTTTTCACTCCTTCAGAGACACCTACTCAGCTTCCCACATAACGGCAATTCTGGAGATGCTTCAACACCAATTTAGCGACTACTGGTGACAAAGACATCTCATCCAAGAGTCCACCTCACATCCGCCCTCCTGAAATTGCCCTTTTCACATTGCGTAGACAGACCAGTTCTGCCTGCAGACCCCTGATCTACCATCATGACTTCCGCAATCCATGATGACGAACTCTCGATATCTCTACCTCAATATGACCAGTCGAAGTCGAGACCTTCCTTGCCTCCTGTCATATCTCCTCCTGCGCGACCAAGTCTCAGTCAAACACCCATGGCTGAATCTCCAGGCACGATCCGATCCATGAATCGGCTACATCAATACAGTTTCGTTCGGAACATTGGTGAGGGCTCGTTCGGCAAGGTCAAGCTCGCGAGACACAAGGTCACTGGTCAAGAGGTTGCCATGAAGACGATTAACCGTCGAAAGTTGATAAGTCGGGATATGGCAGGTCGTATCGAACGAGAGATCCAATACCTACAACTGCTTCGCCATCCCCACATCATCAAGCTCTACACTGTCATAACTACCAAGACCGACATCTACATGGTGCTAGAATACGTACCTATGGAGTTGTTCGATTACATCGTCAAGCACGGTCGGTTGGGAGAAGCCAAAGCTCGCAAAATGTTTCAACAAATCATATGCGCTGTCGAATATTGTCACCGTCACAAGATCGTGCACAGAGATCTAAAGCCAGAGAACCTGCTTCTGGACAAAAACATGAACGTCAAAATTGCTGACTTCGGTCTCAGCAACATCATGACAGACGGCAATTTCCTCAAGACGAGTTGTGGAAGTCCAAACTATGCAGCACCTGAAGTTATTGGCGGAAAGCTGTACGCCGGTCCTGAAGTTGATGTATGGTCCTGCGGTGTCATCCTCTACGTCTTCCTTGTTGGTCGACTTCCGTTCGATGACGAATTCATCCCTGCCTTGTTCAAGAAGATCCAAGCGGGTACATTCCATATCCCTTCACAGACACCGCCCGGTGCGGTCAACCTGATCAAACGATGCTTACAAGTGCATCCTGTCCACCGCATCACGATTCCGGAGATCCGCCAGGACGAGTGGTTCAAGAAAGACCTACCCGCTTATCTGGTCGAGCCTGTTGAAGAGTTCCTCGACACCGGTGTCGACCCATCCAAAGCCATTGACCCTCGCCAACTTGCACCGGGAAAGCCGGCCGCTGTGGTGGAACGAATTCATGAGGAAGTCATTGGGAAACTTGGACGGACAATGGGCTATGCAAAAGAAGACGTCAAAGATGCACTGAGCAAAGACGAGCCCAGCGCTATCAAAGACGCCTATCTAATCGTGAGAGAAAATCAGTTGATGAACGAGGCTCCGGAATTCCGCGGACAAAACCCCGAACTCGAGTCATTCATGGCTTCGTCTCCTCCAGTCGAGCCCAATTATCCCAACTTTCCCAACTTCATGGGGTCACCCCTAACTAACGGCCGCCGATCTGGAGATGACGTGAAACCGCTTACAGCCACCCAGGGAGGCATGCATCGCGCAAGTCGCACATCATCCGATACTCCGACACCACTGAAGGAAGAAGCGAAATCTAGAATTTCCAATGTTCGAGTTTTGAACACATCAATGCCACATGTTCACGAGGAACTTCTACAAATTCGGGAAAAGGCAAAAGCGAGAGGTGATGATCCGGACACCATTCTTCACCCCTCTCAGGATCCTGACACCGAGAGTCCGATCCCAGAAGAGATCAAAGACGAAAAAGGCAATCCTATCTACCGATCCAAAGAAGAACAGGAGGCGACCTCGAAGGCATTGAAACCCCATTCGAGGTCTGTGACTGCGCTCAATACCTTACGAGATCCGAACGCACGGCCGGAAGGACTGACGGGCATGTCGCAAGACGAAAAGCGCCCTCCAGTCTCAAAGTCGCTCAAACCCCGAAAATGGCAGTTCGGCATCCGATCGCGTAACCAGCCATACGAAGCTATGAAATGTCTCTACGCCGCTCTCAAGGCTCAAGGGGCCGAGTGGGAGGTCAACCCATGGCTGAGGACGCAGCTCGAGGGCGGCGAAGGCGAAGAAGAGCAAGACAAGGGTCCAGATCCTCCAGTGGAGCTGGGAGCTGGTGAGCGTCATGTCGTTCTGCAACAGAAATACTCGTGGTTGAGTGAGGATTACTACATCCCTCGTGACCCGTGGAACATCAAAGCTCGAGTGCTGAAGAGGGGGATGTTGATGCCAGGAGAAGCGCCGTCCATCTCAGCTCACAGTTCCGCTGTCAGTCTGCCGGCCGAAGCCCAAAATCAGCTCAAGAAACATATTGAGCAGCTTGGTGGTTATGCCTCGGAGGATGTTGCAAAGGCACTGGGTATCAAGAACGGAGACCTGCCAAGAATGAAGTCACCACTATCTAGTGCACAAAGCACGAGACCAAGTACGGGAATGGGTGAAGCGGGCGGTCAAGGACAAGAAGCATACACAGGACCTGGACACTACACTAGCCGAAACGACAGTCAGTCAACGTTGAACAAAAAGCTGCCGAGCGAAAATATTGGCGTCTATGTCTTTATTGACATTCAACTGTACACGCTCGAGGCCTCGACTTTTGTGGTAGACTTCAAATGTGATGGATATCAGAATGTCATTTGGCACGATACAAAGAAGGATCGCGACAGAACCAAGACTCCTAACAGCGGTAGCACAGTCACCAGTCCTTCCACCAGCCGACCAACAAGTGGCTTCTCGGAGGCACACCGCGTCAATTCCGAGCCATTGGACGAGGAAGCATCGGAAGGGTATTGGAAACCAGTCAGTAAACGATACAGAAATGTGGAAAAAGAGATCTCAAGCCCATATCCATACCTTGATGTGGCGAGCGACTTGGTGGCCCAACTGGTAAGTCAGAGTGCCAACGACACGGGACGGTCCTGACTGAATCTTCACAGTGGGGTGGCAATGCCTAGTGGGCGACGATGAAGCCCTGTATGATTTGTAACGACTCACGACAGAATCACGAGATGTGCAGGAGTGTAGGCGCATGGTGATTGAGCTGGGAGAATAGAAGGAATGTTTGATTGCTAGAATGCTGGACTAGCATTATTCGAGCTTGGAGCTAACAGGATATCCATGTTTGAAGCCGACAGTGCTGGGGAGATGGATCAAGCCTGGGATTCAAGAGAAATGTACGGCCTAGCATGCACGAGAAGTGTACGAGCAAAGGCATAGCCTATGCTATAGATAAAACGAAACCTTTTCCTCAGAGGAATAGTGAAAATCCAATAATAGCCAGACGAGTAATTCGTGATACTCACACGTACTTGCCTGCTACAATAATAAATACTCTCGCTGTCCTCCAGATGTGGATGTGACTGGAGTTGTGATTGGCTGCGACCACGCCTGATGATATCCGAGTCTGAACCTCACTCCTTCAAAACACTCATGACCTATCTTAACATAACGACACGCCCTCCACCTGAAGCTCGCGAGTGTCTGTCCAGGTGAAGTACTCGACAAGAAGGTCTGTTGCAGGTCGCCTACGTATCGATCTATTCTACAGCCGCAGTCCTGGTGCCTGGAACGCGGGTTGAAGAAGACTCTTCCCATCCGCGTCATAGCAGTATTCAGTCTTCCCATCAAGGGGACAACACCAGCTGCTTGAATATCCTCTACCGCAGCTGTACGGCCGAAGACCCAAACGCCATCATGGGCCTCTCCGCGAAACTGAAGTCCTGGTCCGAGGAATTGACGCCCTGCTTCATCTATCTCCTCTTCGTCGCGACTCTCGGGCCACTCCTGTTCGGGTACCACCTTGTATGACTTCTTTCTCTGCTGATATCCCCCTCTTTGCGCTACAACGATAGAGCCATGCTGACGAATTGTCGGAACCCTCTTCCAGGCCGAGCTCAATGCTCCACAAGAGGTCATCACATGCGAGAAAAAGTCGCCCAGCTCTTCATCCGCATCTCTGCCCCAATGCATCCCCATGGATGCAACGCAACTCGGTCTAGTCTCTTCCATCTTCACACTAGGCGGTCTCATCGGAGCCCTGGCCTCCGGTGCCCTCGCCGCACGATACGGTCGACTCTTCGTCATGCGGATCAACACGCTACTCCTGGCGCTGGGCCCCTTCGGCGAGACAATAGCTCCCAACATCACTGTGCTGGCTTTGGGACGACTCGTCTCCGGTCTAGGTGCGGGTGTGTCTGTCGTGGTGGTGCCGATATACATCTCGGAAATCTCCCCGCCCAAGGAGAAAGGCTTCTTCGGCGCCTTCACCCAGATCGCGACCAACGTGGGCATTTTCATCACCCAGCTGCTCGGATACTTCCTGAGTCGCGGACAAATGTGGCGCGTCATTCTCGCGGTTGCAGGCGTGATTGGCGTCGGACAGTTCGTCGGTCTGCTCTTTGCAGTCGACAGCCCGAAATGGCAGGCCGATCATGGCGATGCACGACAGGCCAGGGACAATCTCAAGCGGATTAGAGGACATAAGGCGGATCTCACTGAGGAGATCGACGGGTGGGGGTTACAAAGCGAGGATGAACGGAACGGTCAGTAATAGTCATCCTTACCCCTTTTGTCCCATTGCCAAAACCATCAACAAACCTTCATGCATGCGGTACTGTGCCATGGAAAAGTTTTGAGCTTGTGGTATACGATTACTCGGTCATGTCAATGCTAACGGTCGACACGGTTCAGAAGAAGAACAAACACTCCTCACAAACGAAGACCACGTCAACGGCTCACCTTCCGACACTGCTCGCCCCGACGGCATATCTCAAAGTCACGCATCCGTCGGCATCTTCTCCATTCTCCGCGACCCAGCAAACAACCGCGCCATCCTCGCCGTGGTGGTCGTCATGATGGCCCAACAACTCTGCGGTATAAACAGCATCGTCATGTATGGCGTGTCTCTGCTGGCGGATCTATTGGCCGCCAACTCAGCATTGCTCAACATCTTCGTCAGCATCCTCAACATCGTCGCGACAACGGGGTTCGCGCCGCTCGTCGACGTGCTGGGCCGGAAACCGTGTATTCTTGGCTCCATCGCCGGCATGGGTGTGTCGAGCGTGATGCTTGCCGTGGGGATCCGTAGCTCGATCCCTGTCCTCAGCGCCATATCAGTGCTCCTTTTCGTCGCGAGTTTCGCGTTCGGACTCGGCCCCGTACCCTTTATCCTGTCGAGTGAGCTTGTGGGTCCCGAGGCCGTTGGGGCAACACAGAGCTGGGCGTTGGCGGCGAATTGGATTTCTACCTTTGTCGTGGCGCAGTTCTTTCCCATGGCGAATGAGCGGTTGGGCAAAGGTGTGGTGTATTTCGTTTTCGCCGGGTTGGCCGCGTTGTTTTTCGTCTTTGTTGGATGGTATGTGCCGGAGACCAAGGGTAAGAAGGATGTCGATGAAGTTTGGGGAAGGACGGGGAGAAGGGAGGATTGAGGCAGAATGGAAGGGGAGAGGATTGATTAGGAACGGAGGAGGGAAGATCGAGGTAGGAATGGGAGAGGAAGGGGAGAGGATTGAGGTAAGAGACTGAACGAGACGTGACTGGTGATTGAGGGTCTAGGCAAAAGCCCCGTGTGAGTGTGGATGGGTTATCACGACGTTGACGGTGGGCATGGCTGTTTGGCAAGAAAGCAGGACCGGCGATTCTGGAAAAGGGTCTTACAAGCATGAATGGTCTCGCTCGTTGGGAGATAGGACTTGCCCTGGACCCTTTCAACAGGACAACAGGACAACAGAAATACGTGGATGTGCATGTATTCAATCATTCGAAAACCCGACCGAGAGGGTTCTCTCCAAGCTCGATCAATGCGCCTCGAGGTATTTTATTTCATGACGACCAACCTACGTTCCCATCCCATCCCGTCCCTGTCCTCGTTCAACTTACTCTTACTCTTCCCCCATCCATCCCTTCAGTACCTTATCTTACGGCGTCGTAAAATCCCACAAACTACTCACCGTCACATCCTCCATCCACTTCCCACCCGTCGTATCATTCTTCACATCGAACGCGACCGTCTTCGGCTCGCCGGGGACCAGCCAGAAGCCATTGTCCTCGAAATTGCCCATGACCCCTCCATTGGGGAAATCCAACCACGTCCAAGCACTCACGCCACTGGTCGCTTCGACCGTGAACGCCGGACTAGCACTGTTATTGTTGGAACTTATCGTCAAGCCGGGGTCGGTGAGCTTTGCATCGGCCAGCGACAGGACAGGGTGGAAGAAGAACTCGTGCGTGAACGTGCTCGGCGCGCTGTCGTTGTTCGGCAAATTCCCCGTCGCCGTCAAATTCATCCGCAGCACGGCGTTGGTCAAATCCATTCCCTGACTCTTACTCAGTGCGTTCGTGTTGGTCTGCATCACTTTCGTCGTGTTCAGGGCGCCGACGCTGAACGGGACAGACGTACTTCCGCCACCACTAGTACTGCTGTTGGTAGTAGTGGTACTACTCATGTTCGTCAAAACGTTCCCTCCCCAGTCATACCACGTCAGATCGACAGTCCCGTCAACCGTATCCCACAGATCACTCGTCACGTACACACTCAGATCTCCCGTCGTGTAGTTCCAGTAGGGCGCGACAATCACTCTCGAATAGATGTCTTTCGCGATGTAGTGCAGCACCTTCCAGCGTCCCGAGTACTCGATGCCCGCCCACGTGGGCGCCTGCCATATATCTTCGAGCTGCCAATATAGCGAGCCCAATTGGCGCTCTGGCATTCCCGAGCCGCGGCGGTAATACGTGATTTGTGACCGGTAGAAGTCTGCTTGGAAGATCTGCGTGGCGAGACACCAAGACGAAAAATTCGCAAGGGCATCGTTCTTGTTGGGTGTTGGGTAGTACTGTTCCACGGCGATGGTCATCTCGCCCATGCCCTTTGTGCTGTTGGGGAAGTTGGTCGTGTTGAGACCACCCGACGGGTAATGGTGGTTGCGCAACTGGATCGTTGTCGAGTTGAAGTGCAGGTCTTCGGGCGCCACGGCGTCTTGCCACGATTGAAGCGACGGCATCGAATGAAAGCCGAATTCGTTGGCGAAGCGGCCCACCGGATATGAGGACAGGTTGAATGCGACGCTGCTGTCGTAGTCGTAGTGGTCCGTGTCGCCGTAGATGTAGCCCGGTGTCAGATTGTTGTACCGCTCGACCATAGGATGTTCAAGGTTCGAATGGTTCAACGTCAAGTATCCATTCGTCGTGCTGCTGGGAATGTACGAGATCGATCGGGAATTCTCGTAGACAGTAGGAAGTAGAACCCCCAGAAATAAGGTCTCATACTCGTCCTGCCAACGAGAATAATTGCCCGGGTCGCTCAGGTTGGCAAGGTACAACTCCAGATTCTCGAGTTCATTGCCGCCGGCCCACAACGCCAGAGAGGGATGGTGGTTGACTCGTCGGACGTTGTAGATGGCTTCTTGCCGGACATTGTCGAGGAAGCTCTGGGCAGCCGGATATAGCGAGTCGCTGAACTCGAATTCAGACCACAAGAGTATCCCCTTCTCATCGGCGATGTCGTAGATGAAATCGGGTTGGTATGCCCCGGACGCCCACACTCTTAGCATGTTCTGGTTCCCACTGACAACAGAATCGAACAATTGCTGTATCCGTGTCTCTGTGACCCTCGGCCAGAAGGCGTCGGGAGGAATAAGGTTTGACCCTTTGGCGTAGAGTTCATGTCCGTTGATTTCGAAGTGCCAATTGTTGCCATTTTGGATGCCTTGAGCCAGCTGTCTCTGAGATATGGGTTCCATATTCAACACAATTGTCCTGAAAGCAGTACGCTTGGTGGAAGACGCGATCGTATTGTTGCTGGAACCCAGCACGGTGACAGTGGCGTAGTACAGATTTTGGGGACCGAGCCCATTTGGCCACCATAGCTGGACCGCGTTGTCCGCGACAATAATATTGCCGCTGATGGCGCCTCCGGATACGGTGACATTGCTGGCGACGCTGCTTGTTACTGTTCTGTTGTTGACGTCCTTGATATCAATTCGTAGTCTAGCATTTTGTGGTATGCTGCCCAGAACATCAAGCGACGCGTTGACAACCCATGACTGTGTCTGATCAGGTGGTAGGTTATTGAGCTGACCACGACGATAAATGTCAAGCAAGGTGTTGCGGACATACAACTGATTCTGACTCAGTTGGACAATGTAAGCTGGCTTCCAGACTCCCGCCGGGGCGAATGCAGGGCCCCAATCCCATCCAAAGTCGGATTGTTCTTTTCGAATCAACCACCGATTAGGAAACTCGTAGGTTAACTGTGTACCTTCCCAAGGCTCGTTGAGCGATGTATTTGCCAGGGCGTTTGCGATGTTCGGAGCCGAGCCAAAGTTGATCGTGATGTCTGGTGATGTGCAGTTGTTCAGGGCTTGAGTGACATCAAAATAGTATTGTCGAAACTGGTTATTTGTACTTGCGACCAACTCGTTGCACACGCTGATCGTGCTGAACGTATCCAGACCATCAAATACCAGCCATGTCGAAGCACTGGACGACAGGTTTCTCGAGTGCCCGCCTTAGCTAGTGTTTCACAGCAGCAGATGTCAACTTACAAGGAAGATAGACTCGCCGTATAGGTCCAGTTTGTTTCTGCCACCCATCTCAAGTTGAAATCATTCAACCCGTAGTATGGATCACCAATGACCTCCGAGTCGTACAAGTCGAGATGAGCTTGGGATGGCACTTTTCCTGAGACAGATATGCTGTAATTGGGATTGCTCAACGTCCACTCGAGGTCGCTCATCGACGTAACGCTTTGAGCAAGGCTGAGGAACGGTGCTCTAGACAGAGCCAAGCTCAACATCAAGACGGAGCGAGACATGTCGGGATATGAATTCACGTCGTCTCCAGGGTATCGCTGTCGAACGAAGAAGAATGGACCTACCTTCAGACAGCGCCGTGATCATGTCATAAAGCCTCAAGTGGACCAACTATAGGCGGCACCCTCGGCATTCGTCGAAGACACCACAACACCTTGTGCTACATTGCTGCAAGGTACCATTTCATAATGATCGACAGCTTGAAAGAGGAGAAGCAAAGAGGAGGTGAAGAAATGATGGACATATGTCGAAATGGGGCTCGGTATAGCTGCTTCCGAGCCTGAATGGGGAAGGTGTCATCAATTGCGAAATGCAAGTTATTATAGAGCACCATGGAGGAACAGCTTCAATAATGGGTAGATGGATAAACTCCTCTTCATCGTATGTATCATTATGTTCTCCGTAATATGCAAGGCCTCCCCAAAACAACGGTCCAACGCCTCATAACATCATGACATGCTTCCCCATCCAAGTCTCAATCCAAAAGCACTACCGTATCTGTTCTGGTCGTGGAGCACCTACTCCGCCTTGAACTTGCTGTTGCGCCTGGATTTGCCGCTGCCTACCCATGGCCAGGTAGTCTCTATTCTCCACAGTCACGCTCTTCGTCATGTGGTTGACCTTGTAAATGCCCACAAGTCGTTCGGCAAGTTCAAACATGTTGTTCCGTAGTGAAATCACAATGAATTGGGCATTCTTGGTTCGTTCCTTGATATAACCAGCAACAATCGATACCTGTAATCATACCATGGTTAGCGCGATCCATCAACGGCCAAGTTAAAGTGTTGGGAGACTCACATTTCTAAAATCCAACGCAGCGTCGATCTCGTCCATGACATAGAGCGGTGTTGGACGGTAGACATGCAACGCAAACACCAATGCCAGAGAACTCAGTGTCTTCTCTCCACCGGATAAATTGCCAATATTCTTCCAGCTCTTCTTGGGTGGCATGACACTGAACAAAATCCCTTCAGAGAATGGATCCAGACTGTCGACAAGTTCGAGCTCAGCATTGCCGCCAAGGGTGATCAGTTGGTACATGGACTTCAAGTGCGACGAGATTGTGGTGAAGCCGGTCATGAACTGAGTAAGACGAAGGTTTCGAAGGTCAGTGAGACGCGTTTTGGCGGCATCTCGTGTCTTGACAGCACTTTTGAGGTCGCTCGTGCGCGAGGTCACCTCCTCGCAACGTCGACGGTATTCCGCTATCACCGACAAGTCGATGCCCGATGCGCTACTGACCTTTTCCTCCAGGGCTGCGATCGAAGCGACGAGGCGATCTTTAGACATGTCACTGAGTTCATCACGGGTGAAAGTCTGTAATTCCCGTCTTGCCGGTTGGCTGTCAGTCGTCTGTTCTGGTTGTTTCTCCAGATTCTCCTGTTCGTCGACATCCATAGCATATGGATCTGCCTCTGTTTCAGGAGGAGCATCCGGCATTTCCTCTTCATCATCCGGCGGCAGCTGTTGTTGCTGTTGCTGCTCGTCTTGTCGTTCGGGGACCCCTTCCAGATCGGTAATGTCGTGTAATGCCAATTTCGACAGCTTCTCTGCCCAGTAACGGCTCTTCTTGTTGTTGTCTGCTAAAACCTTCTGATTCTCTTCGAGCTTGTTCTTCATTTCGATTTCCAGAGCTCTAGTCGAGTTCAAGTCCGAAGTCTGGGCGTCGAGATCTTTCTTCAGCGTGCGTAGCTCTTCTTTCATTGTCGCTTGCTCGTCCTGTGATTGTTCCGTTCGGGCCCTCAATTCGGCTGCACCAGTCTTGTGCTTTTCAATGTCGTCTTCCAACCGTTCCAAATCTTTCGACAATGTCTCCAGCTCTTTCTCAGCATCAGCTCTGGCCTTTTCGTTCTTGACCTTGAGCTTTTCATTTTTCGTCTTTGCAATCTCGGCATTGGAGATATCATCGTGCAACATGTCCATTCTCTCTTTCAGCCCGTCAACTCGGGCTTTCTGTGTTCGAAGCTGGATACCTCCGACCTCCATAATCTTGTCTTGCAGAGCCTGGATCTCTCCTTCGACGCTAGCAGTTTCCGAGTGAAGCTTCTCAAGTTCCTTGTTCATAAAGGTTATCTGCTTTTCGAGTGCTTTGATCTGTGAATCATCTGCAGAAGTGCCAGCGAGCTCGGCCACAAGATCCTGTACCCGCTTTTGCGCGTCTGCGAGATTCCTGCTGCAATTCTCAACCTCTAGATTAATCTTTTGGATCACTGTTTCCAGTCTGGGGATCTCCTCTTGCTTCTCCTGCAAACTTGCCTCGAGCTCTCTTTGTCGTGTTTGGAAGGTCTCAAACTGCCTCTCTAATTGATCGCGCTCGCTTTCCAGTTTCTGTACCTGGTCTCTCGTCATTTCGGACACTGGCTTGGACGACATGGCACCGCGAGCCACACGAGTGCCACCACCGCTCATAGTACCGGAAACGTCGATCAGCTGACCGTCAAGTGTCACCACACGCCATCTCCTTGCACCATAGGCAATGCGGTTTGCTTGGTCAAGATCTTTCGCAACAAGTGTATTCTGCATGACGCTGTAAAATGCTGGCGCAAATCGTTCGTCCTTGGGCTTGATCAAGTCGAACAATCGAGGAACATTTTCGGGGGTCTTGATGGGTGATAAATCCCGTTGTGTCAATTTGTCCAGCAGGATGAAGTTGGCACGTCCCAGGTTGTTCTTGCGCAGATATTCGATGCATTGTTGACCAATTTCGACGTTGTCAACAACCATGTTTTCCAGAGACGGACAAGCAGTAGATATGGCGACGTCAAATCTCTCATCGATAGTCCCGAGATTTCCAAGCCGACCATGGAAGCCATCAATTCGCCCCGAGTCCTTGAGTCGCAATAATCCTTTGAGGACATTACCTTGGTTTTGGCTG
Organism: Vermiconidia calcicola; assembly: GCA_035928285.1. Taxonomy (NCBI): domain Eukaryota; kingdom Fungi; phylum Ascomycota; class Dothideomycetes; order Mycosphaerellales; family Extremaceae; genus Vermiconidia; species Vermiconidia calcicola. The sequence continues at coordinate 569,733 of JAXLQG010000013.1, forward strand.
CTCGCAAGGCTGGCGCGTGCTTCATCAGCTTTCTGTCGGGCTGATGAAATCTGTGATCTGACTTCTGGTTCGCTTGTGGCCAGCTTCTGTAGAGCGTCCTGAATCTTCCTAACATCCTTCTCCAGGCGGGCCTTTTCATGCTTGTGTCGCTCGATCTGTTCCAGTTTTTCAGCACGATTGGCTTCAATGCTATCAATCTTCTCCTTCGCCTGATCAATCGCCTTTTGTCCACTGTTCGCTTTTTCGGTCAAGATATCGAGCTCGGACTGAGCCACGGCGATCTCGGACTGTTTCTGGTTCATCTTTGCATTCCACGGTTCCAATGACTTTTGCTTTGCTGCGATTTGATCCGACAACCCTTGTGTCTTGCCTTTCAGATTGTCACGGATCACTGCGAGTTCTTGTTCTTCTTTCTGCGTCTCTTTCTCCAGTTCGGCCACCTCGCCACTCTTCCTCTCGATGTCATCCGTGTGTTTCTCGACTAAGCTTTGTGCTTCTGAAGCTGTCAGACGACTCGAGGTGGCTTGCTTCTCGGCCTTTTTCTGCTTTCCGTTGATGAATTTGCGCTTCTCCTCGAACTTGACATTCTCCTTGTCGTACTTGGCCAGCTCTTTCGAAAACTCCTGTGCTTGTTTTTCGATGCGCTCATACTGCTTGAGAGCTTTGTTGTAAGCCTTCTCTAGTTCTTTGATAGCATCTTCACTTCCAGCGTGTTTGTCAAGTTCGGCATTGAGTTGCTCCTGAATCTGCTGGATGGCTTCTTCCGTGACTGCAGCATTGTCTTCACATTCAGCCATGTAAATTTGATAGAGAGAAGATTGTTTCTCCGCCAAATCATTTTCATCTCGAATGAACGTCAGAGCTTTGTTCTTCTTGTCTTCGAGACTGTTCTTCTCCTTTTCAACATGCTGAACACGTCCTTGCTTTTCGATACAGACTTCGTTCAGACTTTCTAGCTCAACTGCAGCTTCTTCAATCGGTGTCTTGTATTTAGATGTTCCTATGATATCTTCGAGGTACTCCAGCAGCCCATCGTCATGCTCGTTGGCTGCTTTCGGCTTCATCTGAGCAATCGACTCGACCTCACCCTGCAAGATCAGGAATCTCTTGTGATCGAGGTCGATGGCCTTGTCCTTCAACAATGTCGTAACGGTGGTGAAATTTGTCGTTCTGCCGTTCAGATAGTAATTGCTGGTATTATTTTTGAAGGCTTTTCGCGAAACCACAAGCTGGGAGTCGGGAACAACGTCGTGCTTGCCACCGGGTAAGTCGATGATCTCTTGAAAATAGACCTCCACTTCACAAAAGTCAAGATCTTGGTGTTGTGCTGAATTGTGAATGAGCGCTGATATCTTGCCCTGCCTCATCTTGCTGGCTCGAAATCCGAACACAAAGAGCAGTGAGTCAATGACATTAGATTTGCCAGATCCATTCGGCCCTACCACAGCGGAAAAGGAAGGGTGGAAAGGCCCAACCACTTGTCGTCCAGCATAACTCTTGAAGTTTGTCATGACCAATTGTCTGATCACCATTCTCGACTTTGGTTCTGTTGACTCCTCCACCTGTGGTATGGCCCGAGCCCTAGCTCTAATGACAATGTCCATAGGCTTGTCCAACGCCATTTCCATCGGGCGCGCTGCCTTGGGTAGATCCTGAGCTAACTGCGGCGGAGCATGCTTGTTCAATGCCTTGCTCGTGATGTCCATCAATGGTGTCACTTGCGTCTGTGGTAGGTTTGGTGGGACGGAGGCGTTTTCGGTAGGCAAGGGAGGTACTGGAGGAGCTATAGAGGATCTGCGTCCTTTTCGAGGAGAGGTACTTTTTCGCTTTCGGGGTGAGGGAGTCCTGGTCGGTGAAGCAGGTTCACTGGGCGCGAGGCTGTCTTCCGGGTCGAATATCTGGGTGGGCTCGATTCCTTCCCCCGTCTTGACCTTACGCGCCCTCGCCGACCGTTTCGGAGTTGCGCTGACGCTTGCAGTTGTCTGTCTTCTTGTTGACTTGCGCGGACTGCGCTTCGGCGCCGGTGTGAATTCTTCATCGTTGTCCTCTTTGATCAGACTCAGCTCATCCTCGGATTCGTCGACTATGATGGTTTTGCGCGTGGCTCGCCGCGACGGCCGAACAGGAGATTCGGCTGACATGTCGGCAAATGTCGCAATTGGTGTTGATGCTGGACTGTTTCGTAGCGACGCAGACGAGACTGAATCCGCGCAGTTGTTTTGATGTGGCCGAATTGGGCCTAGCATGTCACCAATGCTGACATAATCGGGGGAGTACAGGTACAAGTACAAAGTGCCGGGTCAATATCTTATGCTATTACTACTATTCTGTAACTGTTGAGGTACTAAGGGTACTCATCTCTGAAGTTTGATACTCTCATAACATCTGCGTAAAAATGTCTACACTTGGTCATATGGTCCTGCTAGTCAAAGCCTTTTCATGATGCCACGCCACCAGTTATTCCCGCGCCCAGCCAGTAACTATCAATTTCCCACTCCAGTCGTCTAGAAAGGCCAGGCCCATTTCCTGATGTATTCTGGATCGATACCCTCGTGGAAGGCGTCATTCTTGCACTTGATCTGTTCGTTGAGCAATTTCTCTCTTGCGCTCGAGCCCTTGTTGCCAAGGTTAGGCATTCTGTCCAAAGCTTCCATGGCCAGGCTGAATCTATCCGTCTTGTTGCGAATGGCCAATTCGAGGGGGGTGTCAATGTTTCCTTTCTCGTTGTACCCGTGGACTTTCAGATTGTGAGATCCTTTGCGGTTGAAGGTCAACCGGTGGATGAGCCAAGGGTATGAGTGGAAGTTGAAGATGACAGGTTTGTTGTCGGTAAAGATGGCCGTAAATTCCGTGTCCGTCAAGCCGTGAGGATGGTCACCGTTTGAAATGAGCTTGAAGAGGTCGACCACATTGACGAACCGGATCTTGAGCTCCGGAATGTATTGGCGGAGCAGGGCTGTAGCTGCAAGAGATTCATGAGTCGGGACATCACCGCAGGATGCCATAACAACATCTGGTTCTTGACCTTGATCGTTCGATGCCCAGTCCCAGATGCCAGCACCCTTTGTGCAATGTTCAATTGCAGCTTCCATGTCGAGGTATTGCAGGTGATCCTGCTTGTCGGCAACAATGACGTTGACATAATTGTTGCTTCGGAAGCAATGATCCATACACGAGAGCAGGCAGTTTCCATCTGGCGGCAGGTAAATGCGCACCACTTCGGGTGACTTGTTGGCGACGACATCGAGGAAGCCAGGGTCTTGATGGGTGAAACCGTTGTGGTCTTGACGCCAGACAGTGGCTGTCAACAAGATGTTGAGGGACGCCACCTTGGCTCTCCATTCGACTTCGAGGCATTTTTCAATCCACTTGCAGTGTTGATTCACCATTGAGTCAATGATGTGAATGAATGGTTCGTAGCTGTTGAGAAGTCCATGTCGTCCAGAGAGAACGTATCCTTCGAGCCAGCCTTCACAAGTGTGTTCGCTCAGCATTTCCATGACACGACCTTCGGGTGCAAGGTTGCCACCATCGGCGTCTTCCTCGAAGTATTCACCCATCCAAACCTTCTTGCCAGCCTTGTAGACTCCCCCAAGCTTGTTGGATTCGGTCTCATCGGGGCCAAAAAGGCGGAAGTTGGTCATATTCCTCTGGATGATGTCTCGGAGGAAGACAGCCATGTTGGCCATGCTGGGTGCATTGTTCGTTCCGCCATGTGGGACCTCGATTTTGTAGTCACGGAAGTCGGGTAGCTTCAATGGCTTCTTGACCAGTCCACCGTTCGCGACCGGGTTGGCACTCATCCGGGCGTTGCCTTCAGGAGCAAGCTTCTTGAGTTCTGGGATCAACTTTCCGTCTTCGGTGAAGTACTTCTCTGGTGTATAAGCCTTCATCCAGTCCTCAAGGACTTTGAGGTGTTCAGGGCTCGAAGCCACATCAGGCAGGGGAATCTGATGAGCTCGCCAGTATCCTTCCAGGTAGTGACCATCCACAGTACGAGGAGCTGTCCAACCCTTTGGGCTTCGGAGAACGATCATGGGCCAGAAGGGACGGAAAGCCTTGCCAGACTCCCGCGCCTTCTTCTGGTATCCTCGAATCTCTGTGACACATTTCTCCAAGGTGGCAGCCATGGCTTGATGCATGGTCAAGGGGTCGCTTCCTTCGACGAAGTAAGGAGTCCAGCCATAGCCGTAAAATAGGGATTCCAGCTCTTTGTGGCTGACACGAGCAAGGATTGTAGGGTTGTTGATCTTGTAACCGTTCAAGTGGAGCACGGGGAGAACTGCGCCATCTGTGATGGGATTGAGGAACTTGGTGCTGTGCCAGCTGGTGGCCAAGGGACCGGTCTCTGATTCTCCATCGCCGACCATGGTCAGAGCAATGAGATCTGGGTGGTCGAAGACGGTACCAAAAGCGTGACTGATGGAATAACCCAGTTCACCACCTTCGTGAAGACTGCCGGGGGTTTCAGGAGTGGCATGACTGCCAATTCCACCTGGAAAGGAGAATTGCTTGAAGAATTTCCGCAGGCCTTCGACGTCTTCGGACTTGTCGGGATAGACTTCGCTGTAGACACCCTCGAGGTAGGATTGAGAAATGACAGCCGGAGCACCATGGCCGGGACCGGAGATGAAGAGAGCATCGAGGTTGTACTTCTTGATGAGACGGTTCATATGGACATAGGTGAAGATTTGGCCCGCGTCAGACCCCCAGTGGCCAAGAAGTCTGGCCTTTAGGTCACTGACTTTGAGAGGTTCCTTCAACAGTGGATTGCGTCGAAGGTACAGCATGCCGAGACAGAGATAAAGACTGGCTCGCATGTAATCATCTGTGAGTTTGAGCTCTTCATCGCTCAGAGGGGATTCTTTGACAGTAGAACGAGCTTTGCCATAAGCCGAGATGCTTTCAATGGAGACGTCCATGTCAGCCATGGGCGCCATGATGAGGGTTTGATGATGGTCTGATGGAGAGGTTGTGTTTGGGGATGATCTATGAGAGAAGAAGGATGTAAGTGAAGAGTATGAGAGAGAGGAGAGACAGCTTATATATCGTTACGACATCAAGCAGTGAAGGAAAGATGGATGAATGAATGAAGGCAATGGGAGGCGGCAGGACCCGTCAAGTTACTAGTATTTACATACGAGTAGTATCATCGATCGCAGCGTCACTTCACTTCTCCAGTTTACCTAGGTAGGTACGTGTCTCGATTTCTACCAAGTGTAACTACTAGTACGAGTACAGACCTGGTAGTGGAATTCCTGCTGGGTTTGCCGGCCCGTGCTATCAATGAGAGATGAGAGAAGGTTCAGGGAACGGCAGAAACGGCCTGGAGCTCTCAACCCTGCACGTGGCTCTACAAGGTTATGGCTGATACCTACTCGTATCTCCCGTCGTTGTGTGGTGTAACGAGACAAGAGTGTGGCCATTACTGTGTATCACAATATGCATCGTCAGGCTGACTGTTTCCTCCATCAAAGAATCTGGCCAGCCGGGAAGACCATCGCTAAAGACTTCAAATCGACGCCGCGCGAAGCTACTATGGTAGAGCGCTGCTGAGACGATCAAAGCCACCGACTGCGCAGCCGTGAAGCAGGCCAGAATGCAAGATAACTGGGAACAAACAAGTTCAGATCATGAGATGTCAACCACCAGAAAGACACCACATGCCATACGGAGACATATTGCGGCCATAGTTACTTACCAAGTTACCAAGTGGTGTGACGATGAAACCTTCAACATTCTGCAAGGGGCATAGCGGGAAACTTGGTGTTGCCGACGAATCCGAACGCGATCATCAAAGCTCCTACACGCACATACACAGTAGGACTATCGTAGGTGGCCGTGGTGGCTCCATCAGTATCTACTGGTAGGTAGTACCATTAATACTGTGGTACAACAATTGTGCATATCTTAAGACGCCTGCATTAGCATAAAAAATGTCCATCTGTCGAGGTCGCAACCGGCCGATCGCCAACACTGCGCTACGCGGAATTGAAAATTAAATCACGACCTAGCTGCCATCATCACCTGTCTGTCATCCCATCATGATCTCCCTGTTGAGCAGTGAATAACATCCGAGCTTGATCTATTTATTCATCCATCCAATAATGACGCATCATGAGAATACGAGATCCTGCACTGTCAGCGAGCCAGGCACTGCCATGTTGAGGGCTTTTCGATGGAACGAGACTTCTCAACCTACTCAATGCGCCCTCAAGTCGTAACCCGAACGTTGCTTCCAGGTTGAAGGTGATGGTGATGGTCCGGTGGCTACACGTCTCGACGGCCGCTCAAGCGGCACCAGACTGAATTCCTCTGATGGACAGGGAGTATAGTATGTACGACAGAACCCATCCATGCTGAATGACTCGCGTCCGATCTTCATTCGAAGCTTTACCCCAGATCTATCTCCTTCCCGGTTACTAGCTCTCCATGCGGCTTGAGCTTGGCCTAGTGTCCATATTTGAGCACACCAAGCTCTCGACGGGATACCCAGATTGCTGGTCGGCGGACCGTGAACGCTGTTCAGACCAGGAACGACCCGCTCAAGTCACTATACCCATGAGTCAGCCGCGCCTTGCAGCAGGCGTTCCTGATGACTTGCCTCGATTGGCCTGCTGATATCCCCTGTTGCCGACGAAGCCTGGGACCCGGAAGTGCTTCTATTGGCTGGGCCTGGATACTGTCCGAAAACCAGCTCTGTGTAATGACCGCCATATTATACTCTGATAGAGCTGTGAGTATCTCCTGCACGGACGTCGCTGCTCCCTGGCTATACCTTAGATGTGCATGGCCCTCGGTATCCGTGCCGGGAAGCCCGTGTTGAGAGATGCTGCTATGCTGTTCGACCCAGCTTGCTAGGACGTATCCCTTGATCAATTCGGTGGCGTTTGTGCCCGGTGAGGCACCAGCTCATGGAAATAGGTGGCTACCATGAAGTTAGCTGCAATGTTCCGACACCGAAAACCCGGTCAATGCTCTGTCGAGGATCAAGTTCCCCAGGGGTTCCCCGGATTCCAGCTTCCATGGAAGCTGTTCGTCAAGCTCGCAGCAAGAACAGCCTGCTCCATCCCATTTCGACTGCTGGTCCCACTTGCGTCATCATGGTCGGTTTTCAAGTCCTTTCCTTGAATAGATGCAGGAACATGCCCTCTCCATCGTCAGCAGAGTCTCTTTCTTCTCAATCCCGACCTTTCGGAAATCCCCAGGCCTCTATTGGGGATGCATCAAGGACCTTCGACGTGCTTTGTCGCCACACCTACCTCCCGCAACGCCAGGCGCATACCATTTGAATGCAAACCAAGAGTGCCAACCTATTCCTGACTGCTCAGATTCGCATATCAGCCTTCTTTTCAAATCCCACGGTGAAGACCGTTCTGATCGTTCTGATCGTTCTCGTGCAAAGGCTTCGCTCTCCCAAGTAAGAGCTCGTGGACTGATATCTGCCTCGACTCGAGCCCGAGCGTTAGAACCGTTTGTCTTGCCAAAGTTGTCACAAAGGCCATTGGGCCTGCAACGCAGACAAAACACTCACTACTGGCAGCATTTCTCTCTTGCCACAAAAGGAAATGCTGCTCATCTCATCTGCGGGGTTTGCTTGGTCGATACGGACTTGACCACAACGACACGATAAGCAACACGACAGAACGGGACGGACTGATATCGACGCGCCAACTCCTCTCACGCTTCCAATTCTCTCTTTCCTTAATCAGAACAGGCAAACACATCGTACTGCCCATCGGATCTTATAAGAACCATTAAGATGGCTCCTATTCCAAGGTAATCATTTCTCTCTTCATCCTTTTGCCATTCAATACCCACCCTTCCTTCCGTGCTCTCCACCTTGATCAGGTACTTATCTATACAATTCCCACGTTATCACCATGTCCACCACCACCGCCACAGAAACAACCACCCAAACCATCCCTCCATCCTCCGAGGCGCAGTACTATGGCAAACTCCGCTACATCCCTCATGGCGTTACGCCCAACCCATCCCCTCACAACTTCCACCTCCCCGTCATGGCCGAGTTCGGCGACGTCCGCCTCCAACCACTATTCGATATGCGCCCTGTGCCAACCATCGCCGAACTCGCCTCCGCCAAAGAACCGACCGCACAACTCTCAACACACGGCTTCGCGGCCGTCCACCACCCGGTGTCCATGAACTCCGCCCCTTACACCGTATCATCGTGGAAAGACCCCACCCTGCTCAAGAACTCGTACGTCCCCGAGACCGAAGCAATGGTCAAACAGATCACGGGCGCCACCACCGTGCTCACCGAAGCCCTCCTTCTCCGCTCCGCCGTCTGGTCCGAACAAGACGCACTGGCCACGCACGCCGGCCACGGCGAGGAGGACGGCACCACCCAGTCCTCCGCTTCCCTCCCAGCCGAGAAAACCCAAGAAGAAACCGATCTGGAACTCGGCTTCCCGCAATTCATCGGCTTCAGCGCCCAACACGGCGGCGCCTCCCCAGCGCCCAAAGTACATCTGGACTACGCCCCCAACGGCGCGCGCGAGCACATCCGCTACTTCCACCCGACCATGGCCGCCGCATCCAGCAAGATCATCGAGGCCGAAGAGAAACTCACATCCAAGGGTCAATCGCTGCGCGAGTCCTACGCCTCCTCCGGCCTCGGTCCGCGCTGGGCGCTGTTCTCCATCTGGCGGCCCCTGAAGCGCGTGCTCCGGGACCCTCTCGCGCTCGGCGACGCGCGCACCTTTCTCCAGGAAGACTACGTGCCCGTCATGATCAAGACGCCCCACCTGGGCATTTCCCCCGGCCACACCTCGACATTCGACACAGAGAGTTACCTGGCGCACTGGTCCGAGGGCCAGAAGTGGTACTTCGTCTCCAACCAGGAGCCCGAGGAGGTCTTGGTGATTGGGTTGTTCGATTCCGAGCGCGACAAGGAGACCGTCGCCGCTGGTGGCACGCTGCATAGTAGTGTCGACCTGCCCGGTACGGAGAACGAGGAGGCCCGAGAGAGTTTGGAGTTGAGATGTTTGGCCATTTGGGATTGAAGATAGGATTATGAATTTACGAGAGGACAGGCACGTCGCCTTCTGGGGAGCCGAACTTTCGAGTTATGAGACGACGGGCACTATGGAGTTGAATTTTTGAATTTTTGAAATATAACGACGGCAGTCTACTCGATAGAATTGAATCCGGAGGACAGACGTTGAGTATGAATTTGCCTCATCATACCATTTATCTACGCCGTGTACCACGATGTCTAAGGAAAACGAAACGACATTCATCTCGGTCATCTCAGTCATTGGGTATCCTTCTATTCTATCCAATCGTAGCTCATTACCATGTTCTGCAGACCATGTCAAGCCAAGCCAACCCAAGTCCCAGCCAAAAAGACCACACAAGCGCCATACTGAGCCATGCTGAATGCCGACAGTAACTCCCAATCCCAATCACAATCACTGCCGAATCGCAACCCCAATGCTGCTCAGATACCGACACCGCGCGCTTACCGAAGTGCTCACAATCTCCATACCCGTGGTCTTCTCGGTACCGAAAAGCATCCTCTGCCATCTCTCCTCGCCTTTGTCTTTCACGGTGTCCCTGTCGTCGTCGTCGTCGTTTTCAGAACCAGATCGAGAACCAACATCTTTACCTGCACCGCCAGCACGGGAAGCAGCAACAAACTCCTCCCACATTGGCGCTCCTTCCAGCCGATGCACATTCGGATCCAGCGCTCTGATGAAACTAGTCCAGTAACCCTGCATGAGCGGCACGATCCAGTGATTCGACCCGCCAGCATGATAACTCGAAGGGGCACTCCCACCAACGTTCTCGGGACCCCAGATCGCTCCGAGCTCGACTGTATGCGGCACTCCCATCCCACTCTTCATCTGTGCTGCATCTTCCACGTTGTATCTGTAATTCCAGTTGCCCTTGCCCTTGCCCTCAGCACCATACCGCGCAAAGGCGCTGGAGATAAACAAGGTCGGACACATGTACCGCATATAACCGTAAGCATTGGAGACTTGACGCCACCAGGAACCCGAGTTGGGGAAATCCGGGCCATGGTTGGGAAAAAGTCTCTTGATTCTTTTGAGGTGTTGTAGAGTCAGGTAGGGAAATTGATCGTGGAGGAAGGTGTTGGATTGTGCCAGGCTGGACGTCGACCGTGGGGTGAAGACTGTGCCTCCATTAGTATCATCACCAAAGATGACAGGGACATGGATGAAAGCTCCAGAATCGAAGGCGGCGTATGTGTAGTTTCGAATCAGATCATCATCCAGCACCGGGTTCCACATAAACAATGGTGGTTTCTGCGAACCAGGATATGGCGTATTGACGTTCTCTGACTGTAGTTCGGCGGTGGTTTTTGAGCGCAGGCAGGCCAGTGTGTCATGCCCCTCTGTTGTGCTTGCGCACTTGGCCTCCGATGTCGAACTGCTGCGATTTAGGCAGCCTAGTCGCACAGCAAGATCGTCATATTGATACTGGCTCTCCTCAACGGTCAGGGTTGTTGCAAAGCTGACCGATTCTGCTGCAGCACCGACGAAGAGTCCATCATTTCGGCCACCATAGGCTGTCAGATGCAAAGCAATGGATGCCGCACCAGCAGAATCTCCACCAAGCACAACATGACTGGGGTCACCGCCGAATCTGCTGATATGCCGTTGTACCCATTGCAACGCCTTCCGTTGATCTTTGATGCCGTTGTTAAGACTGTCGGTCTCGCGACCTGCAATGAATCCGTACGGACCGACACGGTAGTTGAAAGTTACCACAACAATGTTATAGTCAGAAGCGGCAATCAACCCGCTGCCATCGTAGTTTGCATTGGAATTGAAGTTGAAGCCGCCGCCTTGAATGAAGAAATAGACTGGTAGTTTCGATTCGCTGGTGGCATGAGTTGGTGCAAAGACATCGACAAACAAGCAATCCTCTGACATTCCTCCATTGTGCAGACTCTGACCAGTTCCGAGACAGACCTTGCCATGCTATGAGTTTTTTAGTGTCAATGCAAAGTCACTGCAATAGGTATTATTTACCTTGTCTGCCTTTTGTACACCTTCAACCACAGGAGGGTCTTGAGGAGCAGCGAATCTCAAATCGCCAACAGGAGCTGCAGCATATCGCATTCCCAGCCATGCTGTGATACCGTTCGAATGTGCAAGTCCCTCATAGGTAGAGTAACTAAGATCTACTGTGACTGTGATCGCCGTCACTGCTGTGAGATAATAGACCGCATAGAAGAGAATGAATGACATGATCATGATCAGCAGTCCCCGGCTGAAGAGATCGTAAGTGGATGCCGAGGATCTATTGATTGCTATCGTGGCTCGCTCTTGTAGTACCTCGCCTGCGACATCATCTTCACCGCCGTCGGTGAGTAGGTGCAGTGACTTTGAGAGTCCATGGGATTTGTGATCTGAGAAAACCTCCATCTTTCGTCACTGTTTATTTCACTCCCACCTTAGAGGCCAGCGTCATCACTATCTTGAGACGCAATGCATGACATGAGGTGGCTCTCCCAGGTCGGGACTTGGCCAGCCAGTAATATTTCCGAATAGACCTATGCATGGAAGCTGTCAAAGGCTCGCAAGGTTGACAGCTTGGAAGGAGGCACTGCAGGATAGCTCAAGAGCTGTACCTGGCGTTGGAGAGGTGTTTTGGTGGTGCGGGGGATGTGAAGGCTGGAATCTTCACAATGTTGTCATCGTTGCATTGTGATAGGATTCACCGCCCCCGTTGTTGTTTATTAGTCCATGGTGGTCCGAAGAGCTTGACGGTTCCTGCATAGGAGCTTACGTCGCCCATGGCATAGGATGGTCATTGATGGTCCACCAGGAGGTACAATCAATTCGGAATAGCTTGGGCAATCCCTGTCCTCACGTAATCCCAGCTAACTCCACCGATACTCTCTCCCTTCAGTCTGTTTAGAGCGCTGATGTCGGATGTCGACCTCCCCATTGCGATTCTTCGTGCCATTAATGAATCCTTTGCTCCGGCAAGTTTCGATCCACCACCGTTCAGCAAGGACTCCTCAAACCAAGCGTCCTCCTCAGCAGTGAATGGTAGGCCAGCAAGAAGAGTGGCGCGTTCAGCATGCTCAGACCCCGGGGTCTCTTGATGTACTGTGATAACCAGCTCTTCGAACAATGCCTTGTGTTTCTGATTATCCTGCTTCTTTGCAAAGTAGTATGCCTCGACGAGATTGTCACGGAGCAGTAATTGGAAATATGCCTCAAGTGCTGCTTGGTCTTTCAGTGGAGGAGAAACTGCAATGTAATATGCTGCCGCGAGAGCAGAATCGCATTTTGGATGCTGAAGGAGGGCTAGGAGGATATCGTCGGCGAAGGTAGGTGTCAGGGAGGGATCGGTCAAGTGTTCCAAAGCCCGTGAGAACTGCGCATGGTCCAGCTCCCACAGTCCGGTCACAAGAAGCTGGTATTTCTCAGCAAGGTATGTTCGGCGAGCGAAGTTTGAATCTGCGTTGGGTAGTTGCCGACAGTCTCGGAGGACGTAGCAGAGAAGGGCGAGTTTCTGTTCGTCTGCGGCAGATGACTCTACAATTTTGGTCCACAGATTGCGTAGATCTTGGTTGGTTCTAGGAGGATAGTTGTTACGTGAGGCTTCAAGTTGTCAGCATCTATATTGTTGCTGGGCCGTTCCGTACTCACGTCGTGTCAACCCGATTGACTTCCATATGCGATCAAAGAATAACTCGCCAAATTCCTTGCGATGTCTGGTGATGTTCTCGACGGTCTTGATGTCGTAGGCATAATCAGGCTTCGCCTGGAATACGACGTCAAAGTCTTGCCAATTCAGCATCATGAAGCTGTACTTCGAATGGCTCACGAGTCTGGTGGAAAACTCCGTACAGCAACAGCGCGTTCTCTCAGCGATGCAACTGCGCACATCGCATCGAGGGCATATATTAGAGAATGTACAGCGAATCATTCAGACCACTTTCACAAGCGCGGGGAATGTTTCGCCGTATCAATTTCTCCCACAACTCCGGGACTCTTCTTGCAGGCCTAATGTCTTCTTCCCCACACAACACCTGCTGTCAACACCATCGAAATCGGTTTAGCGATGCATCCGCCATCGTATTTGCACCAATTTCACGATGGTGGGTTCAACATCATCTTGTGGAGATGCATCAATGACAAGACATGACCCCGCCTTTCTGTGCCTCGATAGCATCGACTCGAATGGCAAGAAAGGAGTCCAGATTAATCACCTCCAAATGGGTTATAACCGAGGTGAATCGGCTTCTTCCATCATGTCCAGTACTAATGACCCTTGACCGGTTGCCAGCTAGGTGTTTTCATTCCCCTTATCTCAAGTTCGATCTCATTTCCACTCCTTTCAATCGTTACACTCTCTCTGATATCCGTCACAATGGGTTCCGAACGCTATCCAGTCCAGCAAAAGGGCATCTATCACAATCTTCCCACCTTTGATCCGTCCCTCAAAGGATTGACGGCCATCGTGACTGGAGCCAATGGCATATCAGGCTTCCATACCATGCGGGTATTGCTCGAAAGTCCAGAGCGCTGGACGAGAGTCTATGCATTATCACGAAGGCCTCCGCCAAAAGAAATGATGGCCCTGCTTACCGAAGCCCAGCGATCCCGTGTACAACATGTGGCGGTCGATTTCCTCGAGGATCCCCAGAAGATCGCAGATGCAATGAAGGCAGCCAATGTTACTGCTGATTATGTCTTCTTCTACTCGTACCTTCAGCCAAAGCCACCGCCAGGCGCAGCCGCTTGGTCCAATGCGGACGAGCTGGTCAAAGTCAACAAGGCTCTGCTCGACAATTTCTTGCAAGCACTGACTATTGCCAAAATCACTCCCAAACGCTTTCTTCTGCAGACTGGAGCAAAGAATTACGGCGTACACATTGGCCGCGCGCGAACCCCAGCCATTGAATCCGACCCTCAACCCTCTCATCTTGAGCCCAACTTCTACTATCCACAGGAGAAGTTGCTCTTCGATTATTGCAAGGCGAACAACACTTCCTGGAATGTCATCCGCCCCGCGTGGATTATCGGCGCCGTCAACAATGCTCAAATGAATGCTCTACACCCTTTCGCGATCTATGCGTCAGTCCAAGCCCAGAAAGGAGAACCATTGTACTTTCCCGGTGATTGGAATGCTTGGCAACATGAAGCGCATCACTCGACCGCAAGATTGACAGGATATTTATCCGAATGGGCGGTCCTGGAGGACAAATGTAAGAACGAGGCTTTCAATTCGCAAGATACCGGCCCTATGAGTTGGGACCGGTTTTACGAAGAACTCACGCGTTGGTTCGGCGTCGAGAAGGGTGTTCATCCGCCAGAAGAGGACTCGAGCAAATTTACCGAGATCAAAGGTAGAGCCGGGAAAGATACACCAATGGGGTAAGTTTGCTTGACCCTTCATTCATGTAAACTCGTGACTGATCATATCTAGCTATGGACCTCCGCCCATAATTCACACCTTGTTTTCACTCGTTGACTGGGCTTCCAAATCTGAAAATCAAGAAGCCTGGCAGACTCTGATGAAGAATTCCGGAGGCCAACTCACCGACAATCCTTTCAGCGACCCTGAAGCAAATTTCGTCTTTGGGGATGCCGCGTTCATGGGCATGGGCAGTTTGTGTATGAACAAAGCTCGAAGACTGGGTTGGACTGGCTTCGTGGATACCATGGAATCTCTTTTTGAGATGTACGCTGACATGGCCGAGCTCGGTATGGTGCCACGAATGAAGGTTGACAAACCAAAGCCATTGGTGTGAAGCAGCCAACAACAGGAAGAGCGAGATGTAAAAGATAAGTACTGAAAAGGGACTTTCCAGACCCGTTTTCTTCTCTTCTCAGCCCTTCCATTATGCCTTCCAAGATGGCTAGTATTCTTCGTTCGTCAACTCCTCACTCGTTCCGTCACCCAGGGTCTCACGCCTTCTTTGATGCCAATCCGTCCTCGCCCGCCCAAAGCGCCTACTGCCCCTTCTCGTCCCTATACTTCTGCACCTGCCCCTCAAGATACTGCTGCACACTCGTCGGCTCCCGACCCAGTAACCACCTCATCACACCCGGGTTCCCCTGCAATCCTCTCCTTCTATAAAAAAGAACCAACCTCTCTGCTCCATCGCGATCTCTTGGATCCACATTGTCCAACGATCCACGCGTCAGTGTCAACAACAAATTACTGGCAGCCTCGACACTCAAATCATCAGTGACCAACTCCATCCCTATGGCCTTGCTTGCCACCTGCATCACATCCGCCGGCTTCAGCGGCATCGTACTGCACAAGGGATACTGCGCCTGATAGTGGACCTCCCTCTCCCTGATGACTCTGGCGCCGACCTCGCCTAGATCCGCAAGAGCAGTGACACTCGACTTGGTGTTGTGGCTTGTGATGTTTGGCCACTTCAGCGGCTCCCCGTCGTCATTCTCTGCCGCAGCCATATACTACCTTACGGTGATGGGTCCTCCGTCCACCGCTCCGTCGTCGGTGCGGAAGCTGCAAGTTGGGTCGCCAGATCAGCAATATGGAATATCACCATCTGAGAAAGGCAACAGTTCCGTTGTCGATGCTGTAGGCAGCATAGCGCCTGGTCAGGCCGCCAATATCAGCTGTCTTCAGATGATTACCTAAGGAGTCTTGTAGCTGCACGAGGAACGAATTCGTGAAGATACATGGAGATGTAGGTCCTTCATAAACATGATGCCGGCTTAGATTCGCTTTAAGTCCGTCCGAACTGAGGTACGAGTGGGAAAGCCGGCGTAACACGAGGAGTGAGTGATACGAGGTTGGCGATACGAGGCGACGCCAAGCCAAAAATGCATCGCTGTCCTTTCTATCGACTTCGTGTCCTGAGGCTCAATCTAGGTACGCTCGGGCGTCGACAGCAATGACATGTCGTCGGTGGGAGACTCAGACCTAGACCTGACGGGATATTGTGAATGGATCATTCGTACCTAGGGATCTCAGATTCGAGCGCCACGGCAATCGCAATTGGGGGTCGTTTTCCTGTACCGTTGACTGCGCAATAGCGCTGTCAAGGCCATGGGCGTGGCCATCTGCGTACGGTGACGGTCATGCATGTGGTCAGGTATAGAATGCTCTTGACTTCACCAGATCATCGCATGCGAGAACTGCAAAGGCAGTGAAGAGGCAGGACTTGATTTCCTACTTCACTGCCTCTATGCACTCACCAGGTAGGCAACAGGCAGCGCGGTCACTTTGTGCCGCTACCATGCAACACCTGCTCACGGACAATCTTTCGATCCTCCTACAACAGATGTTGGCACCTCTTGCGTTGGACCTCAATCTCTACAAGCACAGATCCCGTCGAACCTGCTTTCAAGATCGACAACTGAGTTCACAATGCCACTTCGGACCGAAGTCGACCGCGTCGCATCCCCAAAGGAGGAACGCAATCTCCAAGCAAGAACTTTCCGATTCCTGGATCTACCGTCCGAGGTCAGACACGCAATATACGAATGCTGCCTCGTAGACGTTTCTGACGACGATCCACATCAGATACACGAGCTCCGAAGTTGTGGCCAACCGCCAAAGCCTCTCCGCCTTGTATGCCACCAAATCAATGAAGAATTGACTCTATTGTTTTTTCGCACCGCTACCTTCAAGGTCGACAGTAAGAGAGGTCCTCAAATTTTTGGAGCACCGCACCTTAATCATTCGGCCTTCTTTGAAGATCTATTCCTGAGAATCCTACCTGGCCACAAGATGCGAAACATCCGGAAGCTGAGCTACAATGCCAATGTCGAGGCTCGATTTCTCGCCGGTACCATGTCAGATGCTGTAGAATTTGATGGGCTCCGGGACTTCGCCGATATCCTCTCCAGATATGGAGACGCTCTCGAATGCTTACACCAAGTTCGGTTGTATGCTGAGCTCAGAAAGGTCTTGCCGCACGGCCCTCGTTGTCATGTCTTGACAGACGATCTCACTGCCTATTCCGCCAACCCCTTGTCGTCTAAGCATACCGCGGTCTATGCCTGGGATGCCATGGACCACGGCAAACATTGGGAGTCCATTGAGAGCAAACTCTGTGGAGGAGTGCTCAAGGGGTGGAATGTATCACGGAAGGTGTCTCTGATGACATTCGCAGTCGTGGGACAACCACTCTTTACGTTCGTAACAGCCGTGTCTGTCACCTTCTACAAGCCTGTTGTTGCCCCACAGGCTGATACGGACTGTCACACTGTCATTGAAACACGTGCTGAGAGATTCATTGGGGTGGAAAGCAATACAGTCTCAACTTGGGCTACAAAACAACACAGACCCATAGATGGAGTGTGATCATTTGAAAAGGGCTTTGGTGTTTACTTACGCAGACCCGGAGTGATATGCAGTGACGAGTGATGGCTTTGGTGTAGGAGCTGCTAGCTGGACAGTGATTTGGGCCTTGCTGTCGGACTGACTGACATTGTATCACAGCTCGAAGGGAAGATAGCCAGTAAGCTCATCAATTTCATGAAGTGAAGTTCAATTGAGATACCAAGGCATTCACTTCTGGTGGGCAAGGCAGTAAACAATTATGACAGGGGAACTTCCTGCGCTCCTGCTTCCAGCTTGCTTCTTTGCACACTTCTTCAAACTCATCTTTCTCTCCAGTCCACTTTTCTTTTCTTTCCAATCTCTCATATCCTTCCAGTACCCGGTAGCCAACATTCTGACTTCCTGTTCTTCTCATCGCCGACCATGCCGAAACTCAAGGCCAGTCGGCCAGCAAAGAAAACCGGTCCATACACCAAGCCCCCTACCAGCAAACAATCACCCAAGAAGGCCACTGCCACTCAGCAAGATGCGGTAGTGTCACAATTTCACTTCCTCAATCTTCCCGCTGAGGTCAGATTGCAGATCTACGACCTCTTTGCCACCGTCCCTCCCCTCAAAATCCCACTTAAACCATTCAATGACCACTTCATCGCTGTCCGGACTCGAAGAAACCTGATGCTTGTTTGCCATAAAATCACACAAGAGTTTGCACCTTTGTTTTACCGGACCACAACCGTGATAGTGCATACTCCAAAGGAGATCCATGAACTCAATCCACGACAATTCAAATTCGATTCCGTTACGGGAAAATACGAAGAGAGATTTGGTTGGCCAGGAAATTACTGTACGCCCGCACAGTTTGATCATCTCTTTCTGAAAAGACTTCAGCCACACAAGATATGCAACATCCGAAAGTTGGAATACAACGCAATGGCTTGGAGATACGACAGGGGCCGACTCGATTTTCACTTATTCGTGTCCCTCACCTCCATCCTCCGCTTATACAAGAGTGACCTGACCTCGTTGTCAGAGGTTGTGTTGCTGGGACCTCCTCGTGCATCCTTGATACGTTACCTATGGCCCTCGCAACCTAACGCAGACCCCTGTTGCGACCCAAAAGAGGTATGGAAGCGGGATGGATACAATGGCAACTGGGACGACACTTTGAGGTCGATGCAGAGTTCGAGGCGCTCCGGAATTTTCCGAGGTTGGCGCATCGAGAAGGAAGTGTCCATTACAGTCTGTGGGGTTACGCGGGTATATAAAATCCACGAAACGAAGATCACTTTTCGCAAGGTGCAAGGTTCAAATCACTTACCTCAGGCGGACTAAGTGAGTCCCCAGCTGAATATCGAGTGGATGCCCTGATGAGAATTAAGGGACACCGATCGAACCACGAGGCACAAGGAGAAGCTTCGGATGGGCTGTGGAGGCAAGCTGTGGTATCGTGCTTCTCTAGGCCATGGCCATGGTCGGCTAGAGCCATGGATCTGTGACAAGTTGGAAGCTCTGTGCAGCTAATTGACCAACAATTCGGAAGAGGCTGTGTAACTAGCAACAGAATTGATTAACGAAAGAATTGCTTGAGATATCTTCTTGGTTGCTCACGGTCGCTATTATACTTCACCGAATATCATCATCCCACGGTGAATTATAGCACGCTATTAGCACACTTACAGGGCCAGCATTTGTTCTTCAACTTCACTCTCTACCCATTCCAACGGCGCCATCTGCATCATGTTATCTTCTGTCCCTCCCTACTACTAGGTATGCATCAGGGACGTTATCGTACCTTCTTCTCGACTCCGTGATGCGCCATCGGCAATCATCATCACTATCCTATCACCCTCTGTTCGAACCTCGTTATGTGTTCTCGAACGACACCATTCATCAATCTGGCACGGTTTATTTATCTCGCAGGTACACACTGGCGAAGAACGGGCCCTGATATGGTTCTCGCGACTACCTGCCATCCTTAGGCTATGGAACGTGTGCTCCTCATGCTTGATTTTTTTCACTTTCCCCTGTCTGGACTCCGAACACTTTCGAGCTTCCTCTCTAGGCATACCTCATCTACTCTCCCCTCCTCTCCTCTCTGTCTTTAGACTCTCATCTCTAGACTTTCTCTCAATCTTCAACTTCCACCAGATGACCAAGCTTTTTCCAAACCTCGGAGGTAACCCCGCGGAATTGCCAATGCCCATCTCTCTTTCCACTCCGAAGCCATTCCGAACGCCGTACTCTAAAGCCTGCCAATCCCCCTTCGAATCAATCACGCCCCATGTCTGTCGGTAGGTCCCGGTTGGCGTCCCGTTGAACATTCTGGTGATGATGACCGGCAACGGCTCGTAAGGTTGCGGTCTGAAGAAGAGGGACAGCTCGTCCAGGTCGCCGAGGGCCCGGTATTTGCCTACGATGGCCTTTAGCTCGCGTATGCCACTGAAATCATCGAATGGAATACTGTTGAAGGGTTCAAGCGCCGATGTCCCACGGTCCCTCGCGGGGTAATACACGAGTCGTCGGATGCAGGACAGCAAGGGCTGCTCGATCTTGCACAGGAAGGTCTCTTCGAAGCGGCGCGGGGCTGGGTCGATACCGACGAATTCGGGACGAGCAGGGCAAGGATCACCGACGTGGATGGTGGTCGTGCGGTAGAAGGTTGGTGCCCATTCGGAGCGGACGGCTTTGCTGACCGAGAGCAGCGACTTGCGTGTCGTTGTGACATCGCGGTATTCTTGCCACTCCTTGGGGAGTTTCCAAGGATGATGCTCCCGTTCCCAGATGCTGAAGTATCTGATCGGCGACTCGTCGGGCTGAGCTCCGAAGTGACAGGGCTGTTTGCACTACAGACGGAAAGTCAGCGGCATGAAAAAAAGAATCAAGCAGGACGGCAAAGACATTTCGCACGATGCGCTTCGAGAGGTCGTTCAATTGCATTCGCCAACTGTCAGGCGATGAGACCGAGGTAGCCCATCGAAGATAACAGGAGGGATACCATGAGATGTGGGATTGCAAGATAACACAGTTCTGAAGCTCACAGTGGTGCCACGATCGACGTTGACGACGTCAATGTCATGAGGCTTGTCGACTCTCAGGAATGGATATGGTGGAACATCGGCAAAGTACGCCAGTACCACGTCGCGGACCTCCGGCGGCAGATCGAAGAACCGGAACGACGAGAAGATCGGCGGCGTACGTTCTGGCATTGGCATTGGTATGACGATGATTCCATTGCACTGCGCGCACGTCTCGACGGTCTTGTTGTCGTGCGAGATGGTCGGCGTCGTGTGTACTGGTAGTGGCTCTGTGCACGAGCATGCCGAGACGCACGGCGAGGACGAAGGGGAAGTGGCCATTCTTGGATATATCGATTCAACGTACGGCAGTAGGTTCGTGCGACGACAACGAAAGATGAGCAGATGAGCAGATGAGCAGATGAGAAAACTGAGCGACAACACCAGCGCCAGGGAGGAAAGGAAGAGATTTAAGTGCAGCAGCGCAGGGAAGAAGAAGGGAAAACAAGCGAGAGGTTTGCTTCATTATTTGTTGATTGTAAATCATTCGTTCATTCATCCCATTCATTCTTTGACTTACCCAGGCCGATCTGTTCTGGCAACTTCCCCAAAAACCGCCTCGCTTTCACCGCTCTCTTGTTTGTCACGCAATGTGTGGATGGAGGTGCGGCGAAGATCAACGTACAGGCCAGGGCGGCAGGATAGGCCTGAACATCAAAAGAGACGATATAAGCATGGCGCGAAGGGAAACCAAAAGCTGGAAGCAAAACCGATCTCGAAAGCCGGAGTCGGACTGTGGAGGACATATGGTGATAAGGCTGAACAACCCCCTTATCGTGCTTTGGAAAATGAGGTATTCCTAGCGATTCAGACTACAACAGCCAGGAAGTTGACGAGGCTCGACAACTCCTGATGAATCTGCGTCGAAAGCTAGAACGGTCTTCGCACTCCTTCATTCTCCCTGCAACAGCATGGTCTAGACGAATACACAAACAAAAAGCCCACTCCTTAAGGAGTACTACTGGATACTAATATTGGTCTTCGAATTTCGATTCTTCAATTCTCAATGCTGACTTTATCACTCCTCAAGAGTTCCGACTGGTCAGGGTAGCGTACGTACTGTACATTTCAAATCCATTTCCATGTCCATTTCCACTCCACAAAAGAAAACACAAGCAAACGCCGCTGGTTTATACTCCCCCGTATGCTGTCTTTGTAGCCTTGCCGATGCTGATGCTGGATCTATCTCGACGCCCATGACCATGACCATAACCATGCGAATGGTGGTATATCTCAAAGGCTCCGTACCCTGACAGAAACCAACCCCTTCCCATCACATGCATAGCGGATGCAAAGATGCATAAACAAAAATTTCGATTTCGGATTCTTTTGATTCATGTCTCATCACATAAGCCCATCCATTGTTTTCCCTTTCCCTTTTTGGCTGCAAAGTTCCCAATATTTCAGCCGCCAGGATCCAAATCCCACGAGCTCAAGATCGGTATGGACTGGCAGTTCGATCAGTGTCCTTAGCATACTCATGCCTCCACCAGTCTCGATCCCAATACCCGCTTTCGGACTTTTCGCTCATCTCCATTCGTCCCCTGCGGTCCTGACTTGGAGGATAATTTGATGGACTTTGCATTTCATCTCGCGCTGGGCCCGAGTGTTGTCAATCGTAGCCGGCTCCTCGTTGCCAAGGGCTGGCATTGTTTTGTGCTCGGAAGCCTTGCTGTGGAGCATAGCCACCAGCGGATCGAGGCGGTGCATAACCACTGCTTACGTTGCTCACACTATCACTGTATTGGTAATTTGGCGAAGTCGTTGGCCTGCTGGGATATCCCTGGTCGCCACTGTGGCTGTATCCTTGGCTGTACATTTGGCGTTGCTCATACGACTGCGGTGGTCCACGTCGGCCGTTGTTTTCGCTTGGATACATTGGAGTCTCTTGTTGTCCGTAGACTCCACGATTTTGTGACATGGGCCGATGTGACACGTCAGATTGATGCTTCAAGGACTCGCTAGAGAAGGAATCGTCATCCTCGTAGTTTTTGTAACCCGTCTTGGGTTCGTTTTCGCCTCTGGCGGTTGCACCCAATGCATCGAGCTCCGTCGTCAAAGCGGCTTGAGACTTGATGAAACTGCCTCTGTCGTCCCTCATTGGCTGATATCTGACTTCAGGATTCTTTGAAGCAATGGCGTAGATGGAAGCGACGAGAACCATGATCAACAGTACGGCGGCGAAGATGACGTTGTACAAGGCGAAAATAACACCCATGACACCCGAGACCATTTCCGGCTGGCCGAATGCATCTGAGAAAACCAGAAGGAAGATGGCGTTGAGAAAGTTGACTGACGCGATCGAGATGTTGAAAACGTTCGTCTTCTTGTCCATGAATGGCCGGATGACGCTCACGCCAATCAAAGCAACGGCTTCGACAACCACAAGACCGATGGCTTGGGCGACTGGTGACTTTTGTGCAAAGGCGATGAAGACCGCCTTGGCCACGATGTAACACAGCACAGCGACAACAAAATAGTAAGCAGTTGCCCGATACTGAACATAGAGGAACCCCCATTTGTTAAGGCACTGAGGATCGGAATAGAGGATGTAGGCCGGGTTCTTGTGCATGGTGACCGACTTCTTGGCGAGTTGGATGACCTTGAATGATGCCCATCCCAGAGCTGCAGCCATGGAAATGAAGACAACGAGCGCCAGGACGACCTCGGCGGCCGAGTCTCTTTCGACCAGCTCCCACAGGCAGAGAACGGACATTTGGACGAAGCCGAGCAGGACCTATCATCGTTAGTCAGAGTAATTACACGGCAAGTTCGAACATACCAATCGAAACAAGATACCCTTGATGACAATCTTCCAACCATTGCGGAACTCCAAGAACTTGTCGGATTTCATCCAGCCAGCCTTGGCACAACCATCCAGAATGGCCTTGGTCAACGCAACTAAGATAGCGGTCATGAAAAGGATGAAGATGAAGAAGATAAGACCAGTCATGAAGATATTGGTCTGCTCAATCCCCGCCCTGAATCCGACTCTATCGATGCCGCGGACGATCTTGGTGTTGGCAACGGTGGTGGTGGTGTCGGCGCGCTTGGCGAGATAGCGAGCGCCTCGCGAGGCGTAGGAGGCCACTGCGGCCATTGACGAAAGAGAGCGCTTGACGGCGACGGCGCGCTTCTGGACTTGGACAGAAATAGTGCTAAGGGTGGAAAGATAAGTGGTAGGAGTACCGCCCGTTGCTCTCTGATACCAGGTGGCGATGTTCTGAAGGAAACCAATTCTGATGATACCCATACTCCATTGGAAGTTCTGGGTCCAAGACTGGACAATGGGCGGCATAGTCACAGATGTCATACCAATGATGGCCTGGGCTTGGAAGAACCCAAACAGCGAGACGGCATTAGCGGCAACGTGAGCAGCCGTGTTAGGATGTCCAAGCCCAGAAGTAACACCGGCAGCGACGAGACCAGCTCCAGCAATAACAGCCGTGGCCCAACCGACGGCTGGCTGGTATACGCTCTTTCTGTTTGACAAATCTGCCTCCATGCATGCAATCACCTGGTTTGTATCAAGAGAGGTGACATAGACCCGAACGACACCATCCAGATCAGGGACACTGTATGCAATACCTGGCACTTGTGACGAGACATCAGAAGGCACAGCAATATTTGTTTCGATGTTGATCTGGCCAGTCTGCATTGGGCAAAACCCGGCGAGGTTATCGGCGCAAGGGTCGATTGTATCGTTCAGAATGGTGAAGCCGTAGGCAATGACTTCCAATTGTGCAGTGACATTTCCAGTAATCGACGAGACACCATTAATGTTGACCGTTATACTGTTGTTTTTGGGAGTATAGGCGACGTTGAACAACGTGGCCGTGAAGTTGGAACCGCTCTGACACGAGTTGAGAGAGTTGGACTCGATTACATCTTCAGCGAAGGCGAGGGACGATAATGAAAGAGCGGCGAGAAGAGAGAGGAGGTAGCGAAATGAGGTTTGCGGTCGCATCTTGGCTGTCGGTGGTGGTTATGACGACCAACGCGTGGTTGTTGCAAAGGGGCTGCGGTGCAGCGGGAATCGAGCGCCAACCAGTGGCAACGGCAACGTCAGGAGTCGACTATGGGCTGTTCGTTTGGTGGTTATTCTGGACTGAGATGGTATGTAGGATGTAATTTGGAGCTTTAATCGCAGGTGTTGGTCGATTGTGTCATTGACTCTGGAATCCGAGGAGGTTGGCGGGAGAAGTGGGAAACCGGCTTAGGAACGAGCGGCAAACTCTCCTGAACAACAGGAGATTTTCAAACGATGGTCTCGGTCGTCGATCGTCAAGGTGAACAAAGGGCCGTCAAGTCGACGTGCAGATTGTTTACACTTGAGATCGAGGAGGATAGCGAACGTGAGGGAGATTTGGGTCGAAGTCGAGGGTGTTGGCAGAAAGCGAGTGCGTGCCTCAGAGTGGTGACGGGGCTGGAACAAGAAGAGATGCAAGTTTGACAGGATGTAGGAGGAAGATACACCTGGGACAGGCTAAGGCTAAGGGCACCCTGCACCCTGACCGGGGCGAGGATCGAGCTCGGTTTGGGTCGAATCGGGTGGACACTGGGCGCTGCGGGCAGCCAGGCGGGACCTTCTTGTCGAGCAGGGGGTGTCGAGCTGTGCCGCGAAGGATGGGATGAATTTGCGGTTGGGCGAACTCGTGTTTGGAAGAGAGATGGTTGGTTGAAGAGGAGGAAAAATGGAGGCCGGGAGGAGTTGAATGTGGGTGAGAGACGATGAGGGTGTCACTGAGTTGGTCGAGGTCGATGCCGGAAAAAGCGCAGGCAGAGGGGGGGCAGACTCTGCACTTGGCACGCTAATCCCACTTGCAGACTAGCTCGGGGATAATGAGGACAACAAGGGATGACTCTCGTGACGCGCGGCGGCCAGTCTTCGAGGCGCAGCACAACACTTCGCAAATTGCTTTCCAAAACACCGGCCACCCCAGGCCACTGACCACTGTCGACAGAGTTGCCTTTACAAATTTTCTACGGAGTACATAGTAGTACCTGGTACCTTGAACGCGACGGTAAAGACGGAACCATCTTCTGCCGAACAATCACAAACAACAATGGTTGCATCAAAGACTCGTCTTCGTCTTCCGTGGCCCTTTTCATACCATACCGTCAACGTCCGTACTATGTACTCTGGACATCAGCCATCATAGTACTCCGTATGGTCAAGAGGGCATCTCGAACGCAGGACGGACGTCCGCTCGTGCAGTCGTGGCAGCCAAATATATCATCGTCATGTTCACGGTCTCTATCTACGTACCCACTCGATTGTTGATGTCGTGGCACTGATGACTGCACCAAGAAGACAGGCAGGATAGGTCACGGGCCAGATTCATCATCTGATTTCTTGTCTGCCCTGACACAGCAGACATCTACACTCACCGTTAGGACAATAATGGAAGCTGTCTTTGTCCTGGGCAGATGCGGGCTCTTTGTCTTATTACGAGGACGGGTACGCAGCAATGAGTACGAATAGTAGTACTCTCCTTTGCACCCCCCTGCACTCAGCCTACGCTGAGTAGGTTATCCATACTCCGTACTGTGGTATCCCAAACCCACGGTTCCATCGTCGAAGCCTCTCACGTCATTGTGTCTCGGCCTGTCGGCAACCGCGGATACCTGCAGAAGATCTGTGTGGTGACTCGATTCAGTTTCCGTTTCAGCAAGCGTTTCATACACCTCTGTACGACGCCTACCCTTTGCTTTGGTTCTTTTAGATCTACAATCCAACGTCGCAGGCCACCTCGCATCATCCTAGTTGAGACCTTCTGGCTCATTGGACATCTCGCTTTGCCATCTAGACCTTCCGTAGCCCGGCATCATACCGAGAAGCCTCAGATTCGGAACCACCCAATGATGATTGCTTCCTACTTTAACGTGGATTATCACGGCGGCTTTCAGACTCCCAAGTCCAAAATGTACAATGTCATGCTATTCAAGCATGAGCTGGGTATTATTATGGTCGTCCTGTCCTGGAATAGCCACCATACAAGTCTAGTATACACACATACGCTCTTGTTGAACCTCTCTTCCACTTCATGCCGGTCGCACTTGCATACTTGACTGAGGTCGTTGAGGTTGCTGCTGATGCTGCTGCTGCAGTGGTGGCGGCGCTGGCCGCCCACCTGCCACCGCCAGGTCTCTAAGTTCCTGCGCTCGCTTTTGCTGCATGAGATGTCCCCGAATGCCCCTCAGATACCGCGTGGCCTGCTCAATCAGTTCACGGCTTTCCGTGCTTTCCTTCAAGGTTTGCAGCAGGGTCGCAACTTGTCGATTGTCGTTGAGATGAGGACAAGTTCTGCCATGTCCAAGGTGGGCAATCCCGCATAGTCCACAGTGCTCGACACCCGCAACCTTCAGTCGGCACCAACCCATAGCATGCTGCTCACCGCATGCAGAGCATTGGTGCAAAGGGGGCATACTGTGGACCGGGCCGAAATTGTATGCTGCATCTCCATTAAAATGAGGTGCTTGTCCAAGGGGTACTCTGACTCGTTTAAAAGGCCGCGCTGTACAATCACTCCATCAGTATCGGCGACGTTGAGGCGTAGATGCTGTCCTACCTTGAATGGTCCGCTTGGGCCGGACATCCGAGTCGTCCGCGCTCAAGTCATCGACAGATTCTTCTTCGACTTCTGGGGCCTCCTGGTAATCTGGGTCCTGCCTCTTGAGTCTTCCACGGACTTTACCTGGGGCCGCTTCCACATGTTCTGTGGGTTCGCCGTCACCAGTACCACCATAGTCGACAGCCTATGCAATTTAGTTCTCATGCCCACATGAGATATACAACCCCAACTCACCTGTCTCTTGCGTTTGCCCCGGCCGAAAGCCTCTTCCTTCCTGGCCTGCTCTTCTGCGAACACTCGTTCGCGTTCCTGAAGAATCTTGTCCCAGATTCCCGGATTTGGAGTGTTGGTGCCCGTGTCAGGCATGTCTTCCTCAAGCGTGGATTTGTCGTTGGCCCAGATACGAGCGAAACTAAATTGAGACTCAGCCGATTTCTCCTCACTTGTCTTGGTGTCCTCAATCTGGGACCGATCCAGGAGACGATCGACGGAAGCGGAGTCGTAGACAATATCGTCAGCACCGGAATCATCTTCGAAAAGCCCTTGGGCACCATGCCTGAGGATTGACTCTAGATCATCGCCAGCCTCGTCCTCTCGATCCATCCGCTCGATCAATACATGATCCAGAGCCATCTTCTTACGCCCAATGGCCATGATTTTCTCTTCTGCGCTGTTCCTGATCATCAACTGGAACACGAGGACCTTGTGCTTTTGACCAATTCGATGAGCTCGTGACAAAGCTTGAATGTCTTGATGTGGATTGAAGTCTGGGTCCAGTATGATGACGGTGTCTGCTGTCGCGAGGTTGATACCAACACCACCGGCTCGAGTGGAGAGCAGAAACGCAAAATAAGGCGAATCGGGAGCATTGAACTCGTCAATGCGCTTCTGCTTCTCAGCTGCAGAGATCATGCCATCAAGTCGACGATGCTGCAGTCCCATTCCATCGAGGAAGTCCTCGACGACATCCAAATTGTCGAGAAACTGACTAAACATGAGCACACGGTGTCCGCGTTCATGCAGCTTTGGCAGCATGATCGAAAGTAGTTGTAACTTTCCCGAGGCTGCTACCAGATTCTGGAACGCGGTCATGCTGTCAACCTTTCGCTCCTCAATCTCACGGCTGTAGACAAAGGGATGACAGAGTGTCTTGCGCAGTTGCATGAGGATGTTGTTCAGATTTGTCCGCTCTTTAGGAGGAATATTGCCGTCCCGGGCAAAAATCGATCTCATCAATTGTGGATTCCTCGCCAAAATAGACTTGTACACCTTCTTTTGCACGCTTGACATGCTTACTGGCACAATCACTTGAGCCATGGGTGGGAGAAAGGTCAAGACCTGCGCTTTGGTTCGTCGTAGGAAAAACTTCCGAAGAGTCTCATGCAGCTCCGGCACGTTTTCCTGCGTGAGGTTGGCATATTTTGCTTCAAGTTCTGCTGCATTCACGCTTCTGTCCAAGAACTGCAGAAGGTTGAATAACTCGCGAGCGTTGTTCTGCAGTGGCGTACCGGTCAACAAGACCTTGAAGGGAAAGCGGAACTTGGACAAGGCATCATATATCTGCGTCCGATCACTCTTCAAACGCTGTCCTTCGTCGACCACTAGTGCTTGCCACGGTACCCTCATGAGATTTTTGCGCACCGAGTCTTCAACGATGGACTCATAGGAGGCGACAACAATATGAGCTTTAATGTCTTTGGCTTCGGACCGATTCTTCTTTTGCTTTTGCTTTTCCTTTTCTTCTTCGTCCTTGTTCTTGGGGAATAACTCGTATTCCTGTGTCAATCTCCTGGCCATGGAAGAGCCATAGTAGGTCACGACTCTGAGGGCTGGTGCCCATTTCTTGACCTCTCGCCGCCAATTGGGAACAGTCGCGTTCGGCACAACCACAAGGAACGGCCAGCATTTGTGGTCTTGAGCCAGTGTAGCAAAGAAGGAGATGAGTTGGATGGTCTTACCCAAACCCATTTCGTCTGCTAGGATGGCATTCTGGTTCTGAGACCATTGAAAAAGCAGCCAATTTAGACCTTCCACTTGATACTGCATCAATTCACCGCCACTTACCATGGACGGCTGTTTCTTTTTGATCAGGGTTTTCTGAAAGTCCATTGCCCGAACCTGGACCAAATGACGCCTCAACGTGGATTGAGCGGGTATCGAAAGGTGCAGTTTCGCAACGTAGTCTTCGTATGCTTCCTTGAAGTCATTCCAACGGTTGGTATCCGAATAAACAGGCGGCTTCTCCCATATGGCATCTTCATATCCCAAACCTTTGTACTTTACAAAGGCCATGTCGACTTCCTTGACACGGGCCAGGTCGATCTCCTTCGTGCTGTTCCTGACAACGCTTGAGTAGCGAACATCAAAGACGATGTCAACCCTGAAGACTTCTTCTGGAATCGCATCTGCGGTTGTCATTTTCGGTAGTTGGTTTTCGGGCTTCTTCATGAACGCTGTACGCATGGTACCCACAGCAATGCCCCAGACCCATGTTCCAGGCATCCAATTTGTGCGGAAGTATGATTGAGCTCTCCACTTCACTAGATACTCCTTTTCCTTTTCTTCCATTTGGTCGACTGTAGTTCCTGGAACGTAGGCCTCAAGATCGACAGGTCTCCAGGCTACTAGAGTATCAATCTGGTGTTGATTCTCGATACAGTCTTTACAGGTCCATGAACGGTGATAATGTTCAAAGCGCCTCTGTGCAAGTTCGGTCTCGTCTAGCATTTCTTCGTCATCATCGTCGTCAAGTGAATGGGCTGTTTTGCGTTGTGGCAGATGATGCATATGCCATGGACGATTACACTGCGCACATCTAAACATGACGTGTGCAGTGTTGTTGATCATGCTCGGCTCGACAATGGTAATCGGATCTTTCCCGCCATTCTCTTCCCTTTGAACTTGCTCTTGCCGGGTGGTGAGTCGGTTACGCAACGGCCTACAGCAGGATCCAAACTCGTTGCAGACAACACACCGACCCTGGTGAGGCGCCAACTCGTCTTTTATATGAGCAAGACCAATACATCGCCGGCACTGAAGGACGAACAAGTCGTCGCCTACTTTCGTGACTAGATGATCTCTGCTCCCTCTAGGGCCCAAGCAAGACTTGTGGTAAGAGTTTGTACATCCCTGGCAGAATACGAGTGGCCCTTTAGCCGGATCGTCACCAGTGTAGTTGCACGTATCGCAGTCCTGACGATGTCGTTTCCTAAAAGAATCGTGTTCCGAAAGACGAGGGAAATGCTCTTTTGTCCCGATAACTTTAGGAGCCGTCTTCTCCTCTTCAAGGCTCGAAATATCGTCTTCCTGCCGTTCGCGCATGCTATGTTGAGGCTTTGCACGTGTTCTTTCCGACCGGCGTTTGCCAGCTTCCGGCTCGGACGAGGAAGATAATCTGGATCTGGTGCCGCGTAGTGGTCGAGTTCGTCCTCTCGAAGGTTTGAGCGCAGACTGACGTGGTCGACCTTTTCGCCGACGGGGTGTGTCAGAGTCGTCATCGAGCTGGACAAATTCTTCTTTGAAGTAAGCAGTCTTTGCCTTTGACGTGAGGCGCGCGGAGCGTCTGCCGTGAGCCTCTGGAGCATCTGAAAATTCTTCCTCGGCTGTTTCTGATTCGTCTCTCATCTCCTGTTCAGAGACATCGCTGTCTTTGGCCCCAGACCGACGTCGACGCGGGCGAGATCGTTCGTCTTCATCTGACTCCGAGAGATTCATTGTGCTCCAGTCCACCATTCCCGATGCCGTCGATTTGCGCGAGCCTCTTCTATTGGATCTGGACTCGTCGCGCTGCTGGAATTCTCGAAGCGAAGCAGAGCCATTTCCAAGACCGCGTAGTTCGCGTGAGGAGACCTGGTTAGGAGACATTGTTAAGCGAGTGACCGGTGTCAGATAGAGGGATGAGTGAGAAGTGGAGGTAGGGGAAGTAGAAAGAAAGGTCCTAATCAGGAGGGCGAATAAAAGGAACATGTCGGCCAGTCTCAGGGACAAGTGAGAGTACTTACAATGTCTTTCTCGTCATTCTTCAGCCTGACGACATACTTGTCGCCCTTGAGTTTTGCAAGCACCTTCTGAACCGAGTAATGGCCTGGTAGATGTTCATATCCTTCCTTCTCTTCTTCGGACAGCTTCGGTACGTCGACGTGTAAGTCTTGCTGTATACGAGTGACAATAGACGTAACAAGTTCATCGTCACTCGATTGTTCGTCTGCATGGTTTCCAGGACCATCGTCGCTGATGGGTATCGGATTCTCATCGATGTGTTGTATGTCATCGCCGCTGCTGGTAACACTAGGTGCCGACACTGCGCTCTCGATTTCGGACCCGCGTGAACCCTGCGACTCGGTCTCTTTTGCCGCAGCATCATCGGCCTTCTCATTCTCTGGTGGCTTGCCTAGCCAGGAGGATATGTCTATACCGTCCATCTTCTTGCAGGTCTGCTGAACAGGGAATGGTGGGAGGAACAGGTGACGTTGGAACTGTCCTTCGACTCGCCGTGTATTATGTCGGGTGCGTGACTGAAGGAATCTGCCATGCAGATGTCTAAACTAACTCTCACATTGGACTTCTGATAAGAACAATCTTAAAAGGGCTGTATTCGCGATGAGTTTGGAATGAAGGTTGCGACTTGCGACTGCGACTTTCGGTTGGAGGAGACGCGCAGCGCGTTAATGGTCGTGTTAATGGCGTCGTCGGTAGCGGCGAGGCGGACGCAATTTCACATTTCATTTCTCCAAATTGCCGCATTTTTCTGCATCAGTCAACCACCCTTGTAGCCTTCCACATTCCTTGGACTCGTGAATGCAGTCAGTTCTACGCATTGCTCTACGCAACAAGCTTGGTTGTGCGGCGTCCGCTGAAACAACCACTCGCCGTGGGATCTCCCTTACTGGCGCCATCGAAAAGGGTAAACGAGATGGCCAGTACAGTCGAGTCAAGCACGAACGCCGCTATCAGGACCCACGAGCTTCTCCTGGTGCTGGGAAGCATGAGAACATAGAGAGCCACGATGGCATGGAGTTCGATGGATTCAAGAGTTATAGACAACGTCCAAAGAGTAATGGCCGCGGCAGGGACTCAGTCGCTGTCGAGGTACCCACGAGCCTTCCATACACTACAGCAACCTCGGAGTTCATCTGGGGGACTCACTCCGTCTTAGCTGCTCTGAAAGCCAAGCGTCGCAAGATATACAGGCTCTATCGACTGCTACCCGACATTGAAGACGCCGATGGCGAAAAAGAGGAGGAAGAGGCATTGAAGTCGCTCGGTAGTAGAGCTGAGAGCCGAATGAGAAGGAAGAACGAATTTAGTGTCTCCCTGACGTTGGCGGAAATCTACACACTTGCCCAACAAGAGGGCCTTCGTGTCGAAAGGGTCCGCGGTCGTGACTGGAAGAACAAGTTCAGCAAAGCTACTGGTGGACGACCGCATAACGGAATACTCTTGGAGACGTCGCCGCTCCCTCCTTTACCCGTCACGGCATTGCCTCCCGTCAAGCGACCCGACCATGACATTTCTGCTACCACTGGATGGCAAAAGCAGGAAACTAGTTCACACCAGGTCCAGGAACCTGAGATGGTCTTCGCCTTCCAGAACTACGTGGCCAGTAACCATCTAAATGCACATCGTCCGGCTCATCGTTATCCATTCATGCTGTTCCTGGACCGCATTACCGACACCGGCAACTTTGGCGCAATCGTACGTTCAGCCTGGTTCCTCGGTGTTGACGCCATACTGCTCCCCGAGTACGGCACCGCTTCTGCAGCAGGCAACACCAATGCTTTGAAAGCTTCTGCTGGCGCACTAGAATACATGCCCATCCTGCATGTCAAGACCGAGGGAGAATTCGTCAAGGCTTCTCGTGAAAATGGCTGGAAGTTTTTTGCTGCCGATGCGCCTGAGGCTGCTGGTGATTGGAACAGCCATAACACTCGAAGGTCCAACAACGTCGGACCATTGAAACCCGAAGGTGCCTTGCTGAAGTATCCTTGTGTCCTCGTCCTCGGCAACGAGGAGACCGGCGTTCGAAGTTTCATGCAGAACCTTTCCGACGGTGTGGTCGGAATACCTAACGCAAGACCGGACGTTGGAGACATTGACAGCTTGAACGTCAGCGTCGCTGCTGCTCTGTTGATCCAGAAATTTTTCGACTCGGCGCGAGCTGAAGATGTAGCAGTGTGATCGCGGAATGTATCTCATGCAGTCTCCGCCCTTGCCATCCAGTCCAGTCCCGGCGATAGATTCATAGTCGTCAGGCGGCAACTCACTCCCTGGACAGCCACTCGAGAGAATAAATCGGGCTGTCCCTCCTGAATGGAATGATCACATCTCCCGCCGCATGCGTTGCAGCACTCTGAATAGTCACCTTCTCCATGACTTTCTCCTCCTGGGCCGAAATCCTGATCTTCGCTCCACTAGCCTCTACACGATAGAATTTCCGTCCAAAGCCGCCCAAGAACCCCTCCAGCACATCTTGCGATAACCTCTCTCTTTCAATCATGCCCCTTTCTACCGCTCCCTCGAAAGCTTGCAGCACATACTGCGTGGCATAAGGCTGCGTGAACACACCCGCCGCACACTTGCCCACCTCGAAGTCCAACCCACCCTTCTTCGCGCGCAGCGGGTGCGGTGCACTATCCGTGCCCAGAAAGAATTTCTCATTTCCACTCGTCGCGGCCTTCAACAGCGCAAGCCGATCCTTCGGCAACTTCGCCACCGGCTTGCAAAAGTTGATTGGATCACCAGCCCAGTCGTCCACAATCAGGCTGAGATGATGCGCCGTGATGGTCGCCACGACATTGTCTCCGCATTGCTTCACCGCCTCGATCGCCGCGGCCGTGGTGCAGTGTTCGAGGACGATGCGCAACTTTGGGAACCGGCGATGCAAATCAAGCAGTGTCGGGAGAAACGCTTCTTCGGCGTTGAGCACCGTGATGTCTTCTGCGGGCGGTGCTTCGCCGTGCAGGTTCAAGACAAGGTCTTCCTGTTCCATGGCCCTGAAGACCGGGTAGAATTGCTCGTAGTCGACAACGCCCGAGGCAGAGTTCGTTGTCACGCCTGCTGGGTAGGACTTGACGCCGTAAATGATGCCGGATTGCTTGGCCTGGCGGATCGTGTCGGGCGTGATGGATGGGTGTAGATACAAGGACATCAGGCATTTTGTGTCCGTGTACTTGGAGATAGATTTCTGGTAAGACATGGCGTGCTCGACCGTGGTTATGGGTGGGACGAGGTTGGGCTGTTAGAGTAGAAGTCAATTACACATATCCCACATATTCCACGTCTATCCGATATTGGATTGACCTCGTTTCATTGAAAACGAGTACACGATACGAGCCCGGTTCTGAGAGAACTTACCATGACAAAAACAGTCTCGACACCACCCTGCTTGATTGTAGGGGCAACTGCTTCGAGCATAGCTCCATCACGAAGGTGGACGTGAAAATCCGCAGACGCTGGGAGTACCAGTCCGTCGAAAAGTCGGGACGACATCTTTTACAATCTCGAACAGAGTCTGGAGCGCAAGAGAATAAGCTGTGTACGCTCTATTGAACCCAAAAAAATGTGTGAAGCAATGAGATGTCAGTTCATCAAAGTTGTACTTGAGCGTATGAATTACGGCGGAGTATAACGAAGGTCAACAACTTGCTCAAGCACTCTCAGGTCTTTTTGGGAACATTCCTTTAGAGACCAACACTGAAAGTATGATTTGATGAGAGGGAAAGAGAACTGAATATCTCCATTTCTGTCTATTGTGTCAGTTGTACATAAGCTACGATGTCCCATCCTTGAGAACATCTCCATCATCCCAGGTCTCGTGTCAAACCATGTCACATCCCAAGCTCCAGAATATTTGCAATTTTTTAGTCGAATTTCCGGGTCCCTCATTATGTACTGACCACGACTTCTCTAATGACCTATCTTCCATAGCTTGACCGCCGATAAAATGCTTCATGCTGAATCGAATCCATCTTTGAACGCCAGTTGCTCTCATATTCATCCATCATTGAGATGCTTGTCGCGTTCTCGGGTATGCACAAATCAATAAAAGTCGCTCAAGTTTTCGTGGCCGTTATGCAATTTCAGTCCTGTCAAACGGTCAGCACAACAATTCATTCGCCGAGATCCGGGTGGTCATACTTCATCAGTAAGACGATCCAACAACTGTATGCTCAATATCATCACAAGTAATCCTAGTGTCACAATCACCAGGAGCCCAAAGCCGAACCAACCCAATACCATTGCGGCTGTTCCGACTCCCGACTTGACGCTTCCATTTCCGAGATCTTTGACAACTATGCTTGCAGCCACAGCCGCGGTGTGCTGCCACATCACCGACACCAGTACAAAGACTGATGCGATGAAGATAGTTGCCAATGCCACTTGTGACACAGCCCTTGAGGGAAATGGGCGTACTTCGTGTTCGGACCCATCGGGACCCGTGCTCGTGTGCCAACCGGGGAAGGTTGCGAGCAGGAGGAACGTCAAAAAGGCGAGTACAATGGCGATGATGAGTAGGTAGGGGAAGACAATGGCGTTCTTGAATGTGCTGGCCACCCATATCAGGTTGAGAGGATCTTGGTCGACGCTAACCAGGTCTGCCAATGCAGTCGAATTCTGGTTGCACATCCATGCTCCACCATCGGCTTTGATGCATATCCCAAAGTATCCAACTCGTACTGTAAGGTCTGCCTCATTGACAATGTTCGCAATGGCTGTCGAGATGCCTGGGTCGACCTGGACTGTGCTGAATACAGGAGGGTATTGTTGGTAGTAGAGTGAGATCAGGTAGATGTCGGGTATTAGAGGAGAGGTTGAGGAGCATCCTGCGAGTAGAAGAGCTAGAGGAGAGATGTTAGCTTGAGGTGAGGACCGGAAACAGGACGATACTCACATAGTAGGATGATTGCAATGGCTATCAAGATCATAAGAACATGATGGTAGCCTATGAATGGAACGAATCTCCTCCACCCGGTTGCGAATCTGGGTGCCATTCTGCTCGGAGGTCAATGCAGATGGAGTCGGGGAATTTTGTAGAGGTATCTGCGGGTTCCCGTCCGTGCGGACGGTAGAAGGTGTGGGAACTCAGCACGAGCAAAAAATCGGCACGCAGCACGGTTCGAGAGGTGGTCAAAGCAGATCGGTCGACGGCAGATATCGTGGAGTAAGAACAATTCGTGGATATGGTGTATCGTGCTTCAAGTAGCGATATTCACAAATTGCTGGAAGTTGTAGGTCAGCTTCCTGCGTCTTGCAAGTTGGGTGGAAGGATAGAGAGAAGTAGGGAAGGAGAAGAAGGGGAGAGAGGCGTAGCTTGATTTAGTCTTGGAATATTCTGAGACTGGGACTGAAGGCACCAACTGTCATAATGGCTCAGAGATCTGCCATTGATAATCGTGGAGGTTGGTCTGTGTGGTGAATGGAATATAGATGGCTGGGCTGAGCTGCACTTTTTTGAAGATGGGAACGGTTGCCAGTGTTATGATTTAACCTAATCGGGCTTAACGCAGCCTTCCAGGTTCACTTCCAAGTTGCTCAAAATCCGCAAGGCTCCATGACATCATCTCGCTTTATGGACTGCCAGGGTCTCTCGAATGCTCATCTCATTTAGCTAATTATTTTCATTCCGAACGATGGACTAACCCTTTCTTTTAGTCGCATTATCTGGATGTCCTCCAGTGGTGGATACCCAGTACTTGCTTCAAACCGCAATGCTGCGAAATGTTTCATAACCAATAGTCATTCATGCTTACGCTTCATGCTCATGCCCAATCCCAGTTTCATATCGACCAATCCAGACAACCCACGTTGCCGTTCAGGCTGGCTACATAAAATCAAACGCTAAACAAATGCCACTGAAACACATCTCTGATGCATCAAGTACGCACAAAAGCAAAAGCACTAAGGTCGAGTTGAGGCTTTCGACCTGGTGACCCAATTTCGGAACTACCGTCTTCGCTGTTCGGCACCATTGCATCCTCGCTCCCGCGCAATTCAGCTGTATTGTTCGCTGCTTTGGGCAACATGTCTCTACTGACAGCGGGCGATCCAAGTGACTCGAGTGCTGATTGTCGCCTCTTAGGTGATTGATACTGGAATGTTTGTAACAGATCCGGAGTTCGCTGATATCGTGATGCCGGCCCTGTCTTGACAAATGCATTCTCTAGACCCGCCTGCAACTCTTGCGGCTGCGCTGATATCCTAGATCTGCGCTGTTGTGGGTTAGAAGGCGAAAGAAAACTTGAGCTGCTCTTTTCCGAGGATTGAAACGCAAATCTTTCGAGCAGCTTTTCATTCTGCTTTCTGACATGATACTCTAATAAGTCCTCGAATGCGTCAGGATCGACATCTTGACTTATTTCACGCTCTGCTCCAGGATCAGGTGGAGTTCCGCTTTTCGAGTTGCTCTTTGATCGAGAAGATCCGTTCGGAAGGGATGGATAGAAAGGGGAAGGTGATCCTCCCACGGGAGAAGATTGAGGTATAGACTCAGGAGCGTCATCAGGCTCCTTGTGCCCGTCGGATGCAGGCTGTTGGAGAGCGATCTCCTTGTCTGGGCTGACCTTCTGCTGAATGTCGCAATCGAGCAGCACTTCTCCAACAGACGAATCAGAGAAAACTTCAAATCTGGATCGCCTGCTCTTCTTGACTTTGCCCTTCTTCTCAGCCAATGGGCTAGCCTCGATCTCTCCACTTGTAGCAGCGAAGAATGGACTTTCCTTGACTTCTCGACTGGGCGAAGGATCCATAGAGTCAGAGCACAAGCGCTGCCGTTTCGGAGGTTGATAGGTTGACATCGTTGAAGCTCTTGCTAGAAAAGCCGAACGGTCTGTACCTGCGGCGGTGCTGACAGAAGCAGTCACGCTGCGCCTGAGCGCAGGAGCAGAGTTGATCAGCCTTGGTTCCCAGGAGGCATTACGATGACGCTCGAGAAGCCTCTGCTGGGTTGGCGAGGGTGTAAGACTGTTCGGGTCCAATTCAGCAAGCGGCTGTCGCTGAGGCTTGAAGAACGTCTCAATGGATTTCTTGGGCTTCAACTCTGCGGGACTTGCGTAACTCTGTCGTCTGTTCTCGCCAAGCGCTGGTCGGCCAATCGATTTGGTATAGTCGAGTCGAAGAGGCTTCTTCGAGAAAGGGTCCAAGTCTCCACATGCCACGCCTATTGCCGTGTCTGGGTCGACATAGGGCCCTAGGTAAGGCATATCGCTATCCGACACGCCTGGACTAAGCTCGTTCAGGAAGACCATCTTTTGTGTAACAGGACAAAATACCCGGTGGTGAAGGAAGGTCAACTCGGCTTGCTGGAAACCATCCAGATAGCCGTTAGGAACCACTAATTTCCCCTCGAATTGGATCATGCGCAGGATCTTCTCAACGTCCTTGTACTTGCGAACATAGCCGTATGCAGTTTTGAGACCCAGCTTCTCGATGTTTGGCAAGTAGTCGCAGCCACTGAGGATAGCCAGTCGCATAAACATTGTGTCTGTCCAGCCTGCAAGGCTGATGTCTTTGCATAAGGGGAAATCTGCCCTCTCAATCTCTACCAATTCACCATATTGGTTGAGTTTGGTCAGGAGGCGCTTAGCACCAAACACTAGGAGATCTGAGTCTTCAGAGAGAATGCCGTCAATGATACCCTTCTGCTCCAGATAGACCAGCTGGGCGTCAGCTTCGTATGGAGCAACGATATACTGAACGTTGAGCTTCTTCAATTCTTCGATCAAATGCCGGGCCATT
The DNA here is from genome assembly GCA_035928285.1 of Vermiconidia calcicola. Taxonomy (NCBI): domain Eukaryota; kingdom Fungi; phylum Ascomycota; class Dothideomycetes; order Mycosphaerellales; family Extremaceae; genus Vermiconidia; species Vermiconidia calcicola. The sequence goes on from JAXLQG010000013.1 coordinate 608,389, forward strand.
AGCGGAGTCACATCCACAGACTTCTGAAGCTCTTGTTGTGCTTGACTTGTCTTCCTAGCTCTATGCAACTCCAGACCCAGTGTTTTGCTTTCCTCTCTTCTTTTTCGCCGTGCAGCATTCGTACCGGCCTTGCTGGGTAGGTTGTCTCCGTCAAATATGAGATAAGGCGTCACTCCGAAGTCGAGAAGCATTCGAACTCGGCTTAATACGAAATCGATATGGATAGTGGTGGGTTTGCCGAGCGCAAGGGCGAAGGCGCAGCCCACAACACCGCGGTGTAGCCATCCGTATGCGTCTACTCCAATTGTCTGCCCGGTGAATTTCTTCAAAGTACATGGCTTCTGTATCGATTTGAGCAAGGGCAATAAGCCTATTACCTTGTCAGCTCGCGGCCAGAGATCCTGTGCAAGAACTTACCCTTGATGCCCATTTCAAGAACGGTGTTGGCGCTCACCGCCTATTCCCAATGGTGTTTGATATTGTCAAGCCGACACGCAAACATGGAGTATGGCGCAGAAGACCCCGAGCTACAAGTACTCTGTCGTCTGAGCGAACCCGTGCCATTGAAACCTGGAAGTTATACTTGTTGGCGTAGTACAATAGTGGCCTGTGAGGCGCATTGACAGGGCATTCCCGCCTAGATTTCACGCGCTTCACCAAGTCCAGACGCGCCTTGGGGAAGGAATCAGCGTGAGAGGAAAGTGCGAGTGTCTGACGAGATCACTCATGCCGATTAGACGCGTTTGATCGAAGTTTGATCGTAACTATGACCGGTCTGACTGACACAGCTTTCAGTCAGGGCTCCGACCCTTCCGAAGTTCTACCGCCCCAGGGAACTTTTTTCGAAATACTCTCTGACCGTGCAAGGACTTGCCTCAGATACTCGCATCCTTTGAAGCGTCACATGAAAATCTTTGAGCCCTTCGAACCCATCTAACTTTTTCAAATGGCTCGCGCTCTGGATAAAGTACACAAGAAAATCTCTAAAAAGAGAGGCGGCAAGACCAACGCTCTTCACGAAAACAGCCGAGATGCGCAAAGATTAAGGTCAGCGGGCGCAAGGGAAGAAAAATTACAACGGGTGATGGATGCCGCTACGAGATCAAACCGAGTCTACGGTATGCTTACTCTCTGAGAATTTCTTTGTACGGGTGCTGACCAGGATGCCCATACAGTCGACAGAGTCGCTTGGTTCAAATCAGCCCTAGAGGGCTCGGTTGGCGCTTTAAGCGAAGAGGAAATGCATCTGCTGACACAGAGGTACGACTGGGTCATTTACGGTGGGATGCTTGTTTCTGACCTTTGCAGCTTCATCGACCGTGACGACGAAGAGCTAGAGGAAGCGCAACAGCAACGGCGACCTGGTCGGCCACCCGGCAAGCTAGAGGAACAAATCAAACAGAGGAAGGAGGCTGAGGAACGTGAGTTCCGAGCTGGCTTCTGGGTTCCTGATCTACGAAATGAAGAAAGCCGCTTCAAGGTGGAAAAATGGGGAGGAGACTGGAGTGGTTTGAACACGCTTAGTTATGTGCGTGTGGTAAAGTCAGGCGAGGTCAAACCATCGAGCTTCCCACCAAAAGGTCTCTCTTGAAATAAGCACGGCACATTTCTTAACATCGAACGAACGCATTGGCTGTGTGCACGATCGATTGGAGTCCCATCAATCAGTCTCCTGCAACGACATTGGAAGTCCTTGAACGCTTGGAGATATTCCTTCATACAGTATGGGACATCAAACAACTGCATGTTGTTGGCGAGAAAGTGCAATATTCAGCTATTGGTCAGGATCGGAAGACCAGTCTGTAACGGCTTGAAAATTGCAATGTGCCTGACAAGAATATACCATCGGTGTACTTCATGGACCCGATACGCAGGCCAAAGTCGCCGGAAGGTCATCCCCTGGGATGGAACACGCCGTTGTGGCCTACTAAGGAACGGAAACGGCGCTGATGAAGAGCTGGCAGCTTCGACTTTCGTATGCCACGCTCATCGGAGACACGATCGAACGGGACGCATTGCCGAGATGGACATGTCAGACTTTGGCAAGATCAGCTGCGGAAGACGTTTCCATACCACAGCTGATTCAGGCGGACGGACTATTGGTGAAGACAGGGAGTATGGTGAAAATCCATACTGTTATCCTCATCTTCCAGTAAAAGTAGAACGAATCTCTGGAGATGAAAGTGACGGAAGGCTCCAGATGGAATTTCTGTCATTTCAAACCTAAATTTTGGAGATGGCGTGTTCCCAAAAAATATCTTATTACAGGACAGCCATTGCCTTTATCCAACTGCGCAACTGAGTTCTTCGCTTCCACCATCCTTTCATTGACTGTTCCGCGTACTCAACTACTAGTATTCACGATGAACTCTCTGCGACTGTTTAGTCGGGCTCTGCCCAAGGCCTCACTGCGCCAATCTGCCATTCGATACTCCTCCTCAGTCTCGAGGTTTACCGCTCGCCGAGCAACATGGCAACCCGCAATGCGAACATCATACCCTGCCTTCTCGACGTCCACAATATGCAGAGAGCCAGCGGGGGACTGTAAGCAAGAATCATTTCCGGTCCGGGAATTCTCGCTAATCCAGCATTAGCTGATCTCGAGCTCGCCGAGAAGTTGAACTCCGAACGACAGCTCGAACTTGAAAACAACGACGAGAGCACAGTTGCTGCCATCGATGACTTCTTGAAGACCCACCCTTGGGAAGTGCAAGATAAGCCTGGTACACACGAAGTCACATTGACAAGAGAGTTTGGAAATGAAAAGTGAGGACGCTGCCTTACCGAGATCAAGACGGATGTTGACAATTCTATTTTCAGGATCAAGGTTGCCCTGAGCGTTGCCGAAATCGACAACATGCCCGAAGAGGACGAGTTCGGCGGATTAGATGAAGATGGTGCTCTCGAGGACGAAGCAGATTACGGCTCGAATAAGGCCACCATCAACCAGTCAGGTACAAGAGGAGGCAAAGTTGATGTGATGCCAGAGGACAGTATCGCACCTGCCGATAGAGAGGGAGAGGATGCGGCCGGTATGGCGGGTGAGACGCCAGCCTACCCTATTCACCTGACGATCACCATTACCAAACCTGGCAAGAAAGCTCTTGAGGTCCGAGCCGTTGCGCAGGAGGGTACTATCGAGATCGATACCATCAGTTTCTTCCCCAAGGAGTCGCTGCTGGAGGCGCAGACCCCCAAAGATGCTCAAGAAGCTCGCAATCTGTATGCTGGACCAGCGATTGGCAACCTTGACCCCGACCTTCAGGCCATGCTCGAGAAGTACCTTGAAGAGAGAGGGATTGACGCAGAATTGGCTGGCTTCTTGTTTGAATATGTCGACTACAAGGAGCAACGGGAATATGTCAAATGGCTCGATGGTAAGTGTGGTTGCTCTTGTTCACTGACGGCGAGCTAACTCTTCATGCAGATGTGAAGGCCTTCGTCGAGGAGTAAACACCCGTCGGCTTTTGGTGTCCCAATCTCGAAATTCGCTCCTGTCCTATCTAGACCCTCCACTTTCGGCAGAAGCCTGATATCAAAATGGTGTACATTATGTGATGAGGCAAATTGTAGCCCGACAATGAAATAATCAGATACCCTTGAATGCGCTCTCAAACTTGGGCTCGGACCTGTACATTTCTTGAAAACCACATTTCTCTGTCGTCCTGCTTATGACTGATCAGGGCTATGGCCCTTGTGTCGTCCTCAGGCTTAGTACATGCCATTCGCGATGGCCTGATCCCATCGTAGTACGAGATCATTGTCCGGGACACCGGAAGACTTTCACTCACCGAGGGCCGCCTTGGATCCTGCCACTATATTGGTCTATCTGCTGCATGGCAGGCCATCTGCATTGACTATTCAATCGTAGGCGAACCTATCAGCATCGATTTTCTGGAATCCTCGAGAGGTAATGCAGAATACGCGAACTTTGTCACGACCTCAACTGAGTTACCAGTTGTCAGGATAACACAACCTCCCTGACATGACTCAAAGCACACATCGAGGAACCTGACCTCGCAGACTCCAGACTGGAGGTTATCCCGCTTTCAGTGACAATGACTCGGCCCAAAACAATAAGACATGCCGCGAGAATCAACATCAAGCATCGTTTCATCGGAGAAGTCGTCGAAGAGGAGACAATTACGCCCAACCGGCATCTGCCCGGGTCGATGCACTAGAAGGAACGTCGCAGATGCCTTCACGGAACTGATATCGAGGGAACTGCTCGAGAAACAGTCCAGGACCCGTGCTACATTGCCCAACAGTCCTATCCAAAGCATGTGTTGCTAGTACTCCATCTCTAATCTGAACAGCGCTGTACTTTTGCATCCGAAGGTTCGAGTCAGGTATGCTGACCATCCTCCAGGTAAAGGCTTGTCCTGGACCGAGGCAAGATCCCAGACTCTGCAATCGGTTCAACTCATAAGCCCGGCTCCCTCGGACAAAGAGAACTCTGGCCAATCGCCTTGACCATGTTATACACAACGCGACCACGACGTTGATCCTTGTTACATAAGATGCAGACGAAGCAGCGGCCTATGCCGTCAAAGTGCGACGCCGTGACCCTTTCGGCTTTGGATTCATCCACAGATTGCGGGGGGCCTGATTCCCCCAACATTGACATCTGACGGGAGTTCATGATGGCACCAGGAGAGGTCAACGTTGCTAGGGATTACGACAAGACGAAGGAACCGCTAAACACTACCACGGTAGTCCATCCTACAGGCGTCCTACAAGTCAGCGCCCCTCAATTCTCAAATGTCTCATTCGGCTAATACAATACGATCTATCACACGAAATACGAACTAGAATCCTGAAAACAGGCGTACATTGTCCCGCTCGATTCGCCCCTGCTCGTCAGCACTATGTGCCCACTCGACAATTGAAATAACTACAGCCTGTTTCCTCACTCGTGCTCACCGTCAGTTTTGTACCCTCATCCTATCTTTTCCTGTTCACCATGGTGAACTACAAATTCGCGGCCCTCGGCCTGTTTCTTTCGACTGTCATCTTCTTCGTCATCTCCTCCATCATCTCAAAGAGTCGTCATGCTCGTCGAGCAAGACAGTGGGGATGTCAACCAGCCCAAGAGCGAAAAGCCAAGCTACCACTCGGCATTGATCTTGTCTGGGACATTATCAAAGCCGACAGGGATCAAGTTGTCCCTGCATTCTTCTTCGACATATACAAGGGGCAAGGAGTTCCAACATGGCGCCAAAACATTCTTGGTACCCAACAGTACATGACAACGGATCCCAAAAACATTCAAGCCATACTAGCCACGCAATTCAATGACTTCGAAATTGGCGAGCAACGTCGCGGGAATTTCTTCCCGATGTTTGGCAATGGTATATTCACCACGGACGGAAAAGCATGGTAAGTGGACGGTGTGCACAGGTGTGGCATCCAGTTGATGTGCAGTAATCTAACCTCGCTTCCAGGGAGCACTCCCGCACATTGCTTCGTCCTCAATTCGCCAGGCAGCAAGTGTCCGACTTGAACCTGGAAGAAGTCCATGTCCAAGATATGTTCCAACATCTTTCGACAAAAGACGGTTGGACCAATATCGTGGACCTGGGGACACTCTTCTTCCGCCTGACTCTCGACTCTGCTACGGAGTTCTTGTTCGGCCAAAGCGTGAACTCCCAGCTCGCTGCTCTACCAGGATATTCGAGCGAAAAAGTCAAACAAGCCGGCAATCTCGATTGGACCTCCTTTGGACGTGCTTTTGACGCTGGCACAATGACCGTCGGGGCGCGGGGTCGGCTGGCAGAGTTGTATTGGGTATACTCACCGAAGCATTTCCATGAGAACATCAAATTGGTCCACCAGTTCGCCGACTACTATGTCAATCTGGCCTTGACGACTGACTTGTCGTCTTTGAGCGAACATCACCTTGAGAAAGGACAGAAGAAAGAGAAATATATCTTCCTGAAAGAACTCGTGCAAGCGACTCGAGACCCGGTCGAGCTCAGGAGTCAGCTTCTCAACATCCTCCTAGCAGGTCGTGATACAACCGCCGGACTTCTCGGGTGGACATTCTACCATCTAGTCAGACATCCAGATATTTTCAAGAAACTGCGTGACACCATCGTGGACCAATTCGGCACGTACGAGGAGCCCAAGGAAATCAGTTTCGAAACACTGAAGGGATGTTCATATCTACAACACACCATGAGCGAGGTCCTCCGTCACAATGCTACAGTTCCCATGAACAGTCGACGAGCAACAAAGGACACCACGATTCCTCGAGGTGGCGGTCCGGACGGCAATTCTCCTTTGTATGTGCCCAAGGGAAGAGAGGTGGCCTATTCAGTCCACGTCATGCACAACAGGGAGGATATCTGGGGACCAGATGTGGCTGAATTCAAGCCCGAACGCTGGGTCGGACGGAAGCCGGGCTGGGAGTTCTTGCCGTTCAACGGAGGTCCACGGATCTGTCTGGGTCAGCAATTCGCCCTGACAGAGGCCGGGTACGTTATCGTCCGTATGCTTCAGAAGTTTGACAAGATTGAAAATCATGAGACGGATCCGATCATGCGGCATCAGTACAGTGTTACGACGGCGCCTGCGAGAGTGCCGGTTCGGCTGCACGAAGCAGCTGCGAGTAGCTAAGCGAGGAGGAGAATTTCCTGAGAGAGAAGTGTTTGAAAGCGTCGGATCTGTCAATGTCGATTTGGGATATCATGAAAAAGTTCATGTGCAGCGTTATATATCACTGTCCAGACACCGTCTTGTTTATACCTGATCCCTTTGTACTTTGATGACAGGGAAATGATAGCCGAGCAGCGATCAGAATTTGATTGATCAGATTTCCATCCCCCGCTTCGCTTCAGTGGCCGCTTATCTGAGAACTTGATTCCACATGGCATTTTTGTCCACTTGATTACCTTGTAGTACTCGTATCACCTTGTCGCCAGGGGTACGAGTACTATGTAATCTTTCGACCCATGATGGACCTTTCAGATGGACTTGCTCTTGTCATTGGATCTCCCAAGGCTCCCAAGAGCCATTTGTGTCAATCTTGGCGCATTGGAGGGTCGCACGACCATGGGTTCGACGGGTTCGATGGGTTGGCGTAGACATGACGTCGGAAGATTCTCAAACAGGTTTGCACCGCAGTGAATGCTACACAGATGGAGTGAAGTGATAAGTACCTTTCCAGTATTTCACCTTTGTCTTCTTTCATTATCATTTGCTTAATCGTCCACCGAACAAAAACACTTGAGAAAGCCGAGCAGACGTAGAAGACTACGAGAATTCCCCCATCGGATTACATCGCATCCCTTCTTATCTCACTTCAAAATGTCATCAGCTAGCTCAGCCGTATCCAGCGCCTACGCTTCCGCCTCAGCCAAGGCCGCCACCAGCAACAACCCCAACACAGGCATGTCAACCACGGGAGTCATCTTCACCAGCCTGACCGTCATCATCACCCTGCTCGCTCTGGTCGCTGGAACAATCTACTTCACTGGCTACGCTGACGACGTTGCCGAGTGGTGGGCCAAGCGATACTACAAGGCCAAGGCCATCGCCGAGGTCAAAGTTCTCGAGAACGTGGGAAGTGAGAAAGTCGAGGGTATGATGAAAGGTATGTTACTATTCCCCAACTTCCCCTCGGCTCAAATTTGTCAAAAGCAAGCGTGTGATACTGACGGTATCGGTGACTAGACTCGCTCAAGAAGAACCCCATCTTGGGCGAGGACGAGCTCGAGAATATCTCGGGCGGTTTGGGCAAGGAAGCGGCGCAGCAGGGTCTCGGCGGTGTCAGTGATAAGTTGGGTGCCGGATCTCTATTGTCCAAGGGAGCGATGTTAGGAGGGTCTTGAATTACAACGGCCGCAACGTATGCAGAGAATCGGGATCGGCTGGCGAAGGAGCCAACAAAAGGGGATAACGGCACACTCACTGCGACGATGATCAGTTGGGAGGATTAGAAGCAGCTCTCCTTCTCCGGGCCCAAGCACACGGATGGAGACTGCCAACTAATGTATCTATTACAGAGTAGGCAAAAAACGGATTCATTCCAAGTAATCCGGCCTCAACTCAAAATGCGTGTCTTTCGTCAACTTCTCGAATTCTTCATCGTCATAGAAATCCGCCCGGACCTCGACCATATCCTTGCCAGTAGGCAATCTCGTGAAGAAGTCCCGCTGCGATCCAGGCAGGTGGCACCGCATACTGTGATTCGGATAGAATGGGCTCTGTCAGCGCACCAACGTCTTTTGTGTCAGCTCATCTGTCCCACAGATCCAAAACAGCAGAACGGAAACGTTGCAAGATGGTACTACTGCGTACCTGATATCCCAATCCGATCATGATCCTATGCTGTTGTGTCGTGTTGGGCATGTTCGCGTGCCAGAGTCGCAAGTCACGGATCATGATATCTCCAGGGGAACAAGGCGGCTGGATCGGTGGCCGTACCGCTCTGCGCGCGTCTTTGGCTTCCTCTTTGATCGCGGGTAAGGGTTCACCTAGACGGCCGTACTCTGCGACCTGCGCTGGTTCGGTCGCGATGATCTGCTCGCGGTAGCTGGCCTGGACGTGCGAGCCGAGCCAGAATTCCGTCGCGCCGTTGTCCGTGGTGAACTCGCACAGCGGGATGTTGGCGATGAAATAGTACGGATACTGTGGGTGGGCGAAGGCGCAGTCCTTGTGTGGTGGTTGGCGCAAGCCCGAGGTATGGGAGAGTGCGACGTTTGAGGTCAGCCAGTTCCATATAGGTGTGTGGCCGAGGTAGCTGTGTCAAGCAGCAAGATTGGTTAGCTGGAGAGGGGACCGAGAACAAGAGGAAGAGTCGGATGGTGGCGAAGGAGGTGGGAAAACAACTGACGCATTGGCTAGTTGGAGGAGGAATGGGTTGAAGTAAACGTCCTCGAAGAGATAGGTGGCATCTGTGATGGGCGGGCGTTGGAGGAAGTTGGCTTGTTTCAATATGAGCATACCATGTCCAGGGATGTCTGCTTGTTACCTAGCACCTAGGTAGGTAGAGCATCTGGAGACGCACATTTAACGGCATGATTGTATATCTGATCCGGATCTGCTCGTTTCTTGTCGGCGTCCGCGCACATCTTCCCGTTCAGAGTGTCGATATGTTTGACGTCGATGACGCCCTTGAGGACGACGAGTCCGTCCTGGTGCATTGCCTCGAGAGCTTTCTGGAGCGTCAATGGAGAGTACTTTCCCTTACAACGTTCATCGTCGCTCAGCGTGATGGTTTGGACGTGGTCGGTTTCCATGCTGGCAATCATCTTGTCGGACGCGATGTCAATTGGTGATGGTGTATGTGAAGGGAGAAACGAGACACTGTTCGATTCATATCTAACGCTTCTCGAGTGAGTCTATCAACGGCACGACTTCTCCCATGGAAAGAGGACATGTCCGGGCGTGGTGTTGATTGATAGGCGTTCTGCGCTTCGAGGAGAGACTTCGCTTCTTCACCATGGCTGACACTTAGAGGGATAGTCGACTAGAGATGACCCTTCAGATCGCACCTTATCAACTTCTTGTCAGGTTCGGAAGAATTCATCTGCTGTCGTTATCAATCTCAAATTCTGAGCACTCATGCTTCTGTACCTTTTCTCGTCCGTCCGAGCATCAATGATGGGACCTTGCTGAGGGAGATCTGTGTGGTAATGCCGTATTTTTGATGACTGTATGTGCAAAATTTGTTAGACGATCGCTAGTCGACAGCCCGTCATTAGTGTGATTACATTGGTGTTACTCACCACGTATCACCAGGTAATTTTGCCTTGCCTTGTCGAATATGAGTCCTTGCGGCATCCCTCTTGAATGCACAATCGACAAACAGCTCTTGTTAAGCGAAACACACCTCACTGAGCGAGGAGGGTTGATATTGTTACCATACGGAGTTACATCACTCGAACCGCCACGATGAATCCTCCACTTCCAACCCCCTTGTGCAAATGGCATCACGCGTGCGAGAAATGCACCATGTGCTCGAATGCCACCATCCGCACCCATCGCAGAAGTTCATGAGGCCATCGGGAGTTGATCGGCACTTCATACTACAACACTGACAACGCTTCCATGGCTATGGTGCAATGCCTGGCTAGACCATCTGAGATGTTGTGTGCTTCTCCTGCTCGAAGGTCTCAAGCTCGCTCGTGGTCATGGCCCAGTCCTGTCTGCTCAACTCCGGGAAAATCCGCATCATTCAGGATCTAGACTTCGAGTGATCCTTCGTGGAACAGCGTCTGCACCGGGACCTTGACGGGAATCTTATTGGCGTCCCGTCCGCAAATGATTCCCAGTCACATAGAAGGCGAATCCGAGGATGCCATTCGAATGTCAGACGATACTGCTGTCCACAGCGTCCTCAAGTGTACGTCCACGGTTTGCGCTGATCACACAAGGCTCACCTACCATCATCAATAAACTATATTGGAGACATGCGAGCACTCCTTCTCAATCAGAGCTCGATGTGCTGGGCTGCGTGGGACGATCTTGACAGCAAACGGAGCGTAGTCGATTGCCGGCCAGACCACTTTGTCCAACTCGATCTCTTTACCCTACACATATTGTCAGCGGGAAATTTCTCCCATCTCAAAGCCAGGTGAAATGGTCTACCGGGATCGCCTGGAAATCGAAGCAGTATAACAAACGCGACAGGAACATCCAAAGATTTGTCTCTGCCACATTGTACCCCGGACAAACACGTCTTCCTAGTCTGGTTGTTAGCAGTTGGACATGTTGTTTTCGCCAAATTGGACATCGCCATACCTGCTCCAAACGCCCAATGACCTTTGAGCGGGTTGTTCAGGTCGTCGTTCATAAAGCGCTCTGGCCAGAATCTCTCCGGGTCCTCAAACTCATCTGGACTCCTCGAAAGGTGGTGCATATTCCAGGTTACCATGGTCCCGGCTGGCAGCTTGTATCCTTCATACTCATCGTCCTGGCTCATCATGTGGGGCACGCCGATCGGACCGAATGGGTACCACCTGAAGCCCTCCTTGACAGCGGCGGTGATGAACGGCAGGTTCGGCTTGTCTTCAAACCGTGGAAGACGCTTCGCATCACCGCATACTCGGTCGAGCTGCTCCCTTGCCCTTTCAACCCAGTCCGGTTGCAAGACCGCCGCGGCTATAAGCTGGCTCATGGTCATGCGCGAAGTATCGCTTCCGGCTTCCAACAAGCTGCCTAGCGCGAACAACTTCTGGTCGTCGTCCATGTTACTCTTCTCGGTCTCCTTGAGGAAGTCGATCGCAAAGCAAGGACGTGCATCGCCTTTGAGTATTCTCGCCTTCACCCGGTCCACTTCCTTGCCGTATACTCTGCATCATATTAGCAATCCATCAAAACTGAAGTCCAGTCCAGGTGCATGCAGGCTAGCTACCTCTTCGACTCCTCGAACATGGTCAACCCTTTCGCTCTCCACCACTGCATCCACAGCGGCAGCCTACTCAGGACCGGAAATGTGTCCACCAACGTCGACCCAGGCTGCAGATGATTGACCATGTCTTCCGCCTGTTTCAGCAACGGCTCCAGATTCTCGTCGTCGATCAACAATCTCCGTCCAAAAACCACACTCATGATGACGGCGTTCGCGTACCTCTGATTCGCCTTGAACCAGAGATCAGGCTGTTTCAGATAATCCCAGAGCAACTGCTTGCTCTCCAGGTCCTGGTACTCGGCGAACTGGGTCATCTGCCGCGAATTGAGGATGCTGTGCATGACCTTACGGAGCTCGCGCCATTGGTCAGTATACCCCATTAGTACGATGCGCTTGCCGCCGGACATTAGGTCCTGCACGAACGGCATGGGGTTGCGAGACGAGTACTTGGACGCGCGCTTTTCGAGAAGGTCCGCCACCACCCGTGAGGAGTTGAGGAAGACGAAGTCAGACGTGCCTAGCCGGAGGGTGAACCTGGGAGTTATAAGTCAAGACTGGACTCTGGAATTCAATACCAGTATTTGGGAAGTATTGCTCACATTTCGCCGTACTTCTGAGCGAGTTTCTGTGCCCACGGTGCTTGCTCGACTTGGGTCAGAGGCATTTGGAACGAGTTGCCAAAGATCGGTATGCCTGGTACTTGGGCGGGCAGTTTGTATTGACGTCGCCGTATGGTCGAGGAGATGATGAGGTGTAACGTCCATAGCAGTGTTGCAGCCGCCACTGCGAGGACGATGGTAGACGTCGAATAGCCCATTGTCAGGTCGGTGGCATTTAGGGGGATGAGAGAACCTTTTCAAGCGTATCCTTTTGTTATTCGCAGCCTTGTTGAATCTGCTGCAATGGGAATGGGATGCCGAAGAGTGTATGACACGTGCTCAGCGGTGTACGCAATACTAAAGTCCCTATCGGCTTGCGTGACGGATTTGTTATATACTTACTAACTCACTCTTAGCACCGACTGGATCTGTTCCATATCGCCATAGTCGTAGGCTCGTCGAGGCAAGGCACTGGGCACCGTATGTGGAAATTGTGGGGTAAGCAATCGGAGAAGAGGCGCGGCAGAGAAGACCGCATTGCGGGCGTCGTTTTTAGCAAGACCTAAGCATGCGGTCAAATTAGGCGCTGTCTTAACTAAGCAACCGCCTGGGAAGACTTGGTCCAGCCCCATTATGGCCCCACGAACTAGATCGTGGCCTGGTGGTCCTCTACGTTATCACCCACAACGTCCCCCATTCCAGATACCCAAGGATTCCTCTCCTGTTCCATCTCCCTCCACAGCTTCTCACCTCTTTCCTTGTCATCAATCAACCTCCCATCCTCCGTCACAGTCATAAACAGTCTGGACTCACGACCTTGCGTATCAGTATTCTCCAGTATACTCCCATCTTCCTCTTCCTCCTCCTTGTCCCTCTTCTTTCCCCCTTGAACAACCTCAATCTCGACATCATCCAAGCACACCTCCCAATCCCCCACTAGGTACCACCTATGCTTCGCCTTATCCCATCGATACAAGTCCGCCACCACTTCACCAATATCCACACCCTGTCCATACCCGGGGATGATTCTCGTGAACCGACTGTAGTCGATCTTGACACTCTGGTGCCGGCCCGGCCCAAAGACAACGATCAGCTGGTAAATATGCGCCCCCTGTGGAATACTAGGTGATCCGCCTATCAACCCAGGGAAACCAGTCCCCCATGACCCATCTCGGGATGACCCCGACCCAGACTCATCATACGATGGTAGTCTCAAAAGGCTGATTCGAAGATTGAGCAAAACTTGATCATTTCCATGTCCGGGGCCCGATACGTTGCCCGTCGGCGACAACGTGAGAGAGCGCATGTTGAACGTGACATTGGCGTCTCCTGCCTTCGGAGGCTTGCTGAGATCGTGAAAACTGAACCGCGGCCATGGGTGGCCTGCTTTCCGGGACGAGAACAATGCGTTGGGCGCAGAGCTGGCACAGAGGAGGTCGATCGGGTCGGGCAAGGAGTCGCGAGCTTTGGCGACATTGACGACGGTGAATGACTGGAAATACAGGTCATTGTAGTGCAGGGGGTTTGACTGGGTGTCTGGATCGAATCCGATGCCCGAGCTGTTGGTTGGGATGTCGTCGAACTGTAAGTTGGAGCCATCACCAGGTAAGTATGACATGTTGGTAACTGGGGTGGTGTGGTGGTTGTCACTTACGTTCAGTGTGACGTTGTACTTCTTGCCATAGTCTTCGTCGAGGCGGATTTGTTGCTCTTGGGCGACGGCGGCGACGGCGAGTAGACTCGTCCACAGAATGATGACACTCAACGCGCGCATTTCTGCAAGTTGATGATGTTGATGATGAGGAAATGGTCTGCACGCTCCTTGCCCTCTCGCATACAGGATTTTACGAAAGATGAGCAATGTCGTAGGTCCAGTCGAAGTTATACAAAGTGACAGAGTCGTTGCCTATTTTGTACCCCGCAAACGGCTTCATGCATATGTAACATAGAGGTGAGGCAGACCCTGACTAGGTAGCGTTCGGTAAGGTGCCTGGCTGCTCCTCGACTCAAGAGGTAAGTGATAGGCATGGGATGAGTATCCAGTGAGACACCAACATGAGGCCATGATTGGGCTAAGGCTGAAAAGTGCACTCGACATATCCAGTCGCCAGATAGAGTAAGTAAGGCGTGCATCGCCGTACTGTGGTGGTAGCAATGTTGCCCTTGCAAGTCGTTACCGGCGGCGAGACCGTCAGGTACACTCGTGGAGCCATCGAGCGTTGACGATGATGTACCAAACATCCATACCTTGTGAACCTAGTCGTAGTGCTGCTGGCATGCCGCAAACGTACACAAAGAGATCGTCTACAGCTTGTAGTAGGTGGTCGGCTGGTGACCAAGCCATCACAAGAACGGTCAATAGCGGACCAAATACAGGCTGCTCTTTCGGGCCTATTATCGACGTCAACTTGATCATAGAGAGACCGTCTCTTCCAAGCGTATAGGCCACCTAGCATTGAGAAGGGCTACCATCACGGCATCGTAGAACAGAATCACTCACGATAGGCATCAACGGAACCGTCCGATGTAATCAACGCATGGTATTGGACTACATAGTATGTAGATCGCCGTCCCTCCCACCCATGCCCATTTAAATGCAAGCAGTCACCACCACCACCAACACCAACACCACCACCCCCAGGTCTCCACCTAGACCTTCTCGATCCTCCTCAAGGAGTAGAACAACAGGTAGGCCTCCTGCCTCATCACATCCTCCGTCGTCGTGGCACTGACGATCTCATCGTCGAACCGGAACCACTTGTTGTCCTGGCGGCAGAACGCGAAGTAATGCCCATTTTGAGCATGTTCCCCCTGGTGCACCACCACGCAATCCAGGTCGTACATATACTTCTCGGCGTCCTCCTCGCCATTCTTCGGCGGTCGCGTCGTGTATGGCGCCATGTCTAACTGCAGGCCGAACTCCAGCCTTCCTTCGTACTTCTCTGGCACGAAGACGCCCGTACCAAGCTGTTTCATGCCAAATCGCTTGACATGGACACACAGAATGGCCGGCAATTTGCGAATGCGCGTCTGTTTGCTGGCCGACCGACGCTCCTTGCATTCCTGGCAGCTGTACTGTTCCGGCGAGAGAGGTTCGGGGGCGGTAAAGCTGCGTAGACACTCGTGGATGTTTGGGATTGCAATCTTGAGTGGTTCCTTGTCTTTGGTGTCGCTAGCATTGGCAGCGTCCTTGGCCGCCTTCTTCTTCTTCTTGACTTGTTTCTTGAAGTCCAGGCTGATGCTGGAGAATTCATCTTCACGAGAAGACACGGTATGGCATGTGTCGCAGGTGATTTGGTTGTTGTATCGGCCGTAAAAGACCTTGTGGAAGAAGCACACGCATTGCTTGTCGAGGGGTGGGATGCCGTTGGCTTCGTTGACTCTGTTGGTCTTCTCTGGAACCTTGTATTGGGCTACGGCTTCGTGGAGGCGGTCGACAATGTACATGAACCATTCTTGTGCGTCTTGCTGGCCTTTGCCGGACATTGCGGGGATGTTCTTCCAAGATGCAAAAAGTAGGTTGACGGCGTGGGCAGGAGTAGGCTGGTCCACCATCGTGACGTCGGAAAAGACTTCTGTCATGCCACAAGCGACGCAAGTTTGCTGCTCTTTCTTCTCTTCGTCGTCGTCCTCGGAATCGGATTCGTTCTTCTTCTCTGGCTCTTTGGAGATTGGACAAGTATGTGTAGGATGACCCATGCCGAGGAAATAGCTTGCCAGAAGTGGATTGTGGACCATCATTTGAAGAACGGCGTTCATGTAGCACGTCTCACCAAGGTTGAACAGACCCCGAACACCATTGCGACCACATGGACGTTGGGAAGTGTTGGAAGTCAAGTATGAGTCGTCATCCTCGTTGGTCTCTGCAAGTTTGCGTTTCTTGCCAGTGCTGAGTAAAGTTGGATCATAAACCAAGTCATTGCAACGACCACAATAGACGGTTTTATGGCTGACGGCGAGGTCGTGTTTGGTTTCTGTGAAATGCTTGTCCAAGGTGGGAAAGCTTCCAGTGGTTGAGCATTCGAGACATGTGTATTGCACAAGGTCTTCGCCATTCAGGTGTGTGGATCGAAATTCCCGGATTTTGGTGATGGAGTCGTCATTCATATGCTCGCAGCCAGCTGTCGGCATATGCATGGTGAGAGCCATGATCGTCAATCTCCAGGAGATGGGCAAAGGCAGGTTTGGATAGAGGAAGATGGCAAAAAAAGTGTGATGCTCTGGTTTCAGGAGACGGTTCACGATGGCGAGGGGATTGAGTGTCGTGGATGGGCGTGAGCTGTTTAAGTATGCAGAATCGTGCTCAATAGCTCTATTCAAGCTATTGTAGCCTATTGAAGGGTTCGCACAATAGAAGTACAGCGATTCAGGAATTGATTCAAGAGTGTGGCAGAAAAGACAATAAGTTTGATGGTTCGAGATTCAAAAGTTATTCGGATCTGCGGACCAATAATCAACGCTAAAAATAAGCCTCGCCACGTCCAGCTTCAGCCTCGTTCAGCCTCGTCAACTTCAGCCTTGCATACATTCACCATTTGTCGTCGGCGAGTACCTGTCTTACAAGCACGAGAGATGCGGTGGGCAGTAACTAGAAAACGAACGATACATACGAAGCACTTGATCATGACGGACAGCATCTAGACATATCGTGTTCATCATCATGTTGTTCACAACATCCAATTCTCATTCAAACAACTCGTCCAGCCGAGCCAGAATGGCAACGGCGTTGCCCTCGTATCCAAGCTCCTGGATGAACATGTTACTGAGGCCGCGGTAACGATATGTCTCGGAACCACCCCAAACCCCTTTCACGACCTGGATCTGTGTCATGCATTCTACAATCTGTTCCAACAGCCAAAGGATGTTGTTGCAGTATTGTAACGCTTCCAACGCCATTGCGCGATGGTTTTCCTCCTCCTCCAGTTCGTCCACTGCGTCCACGTTTCTTCCTCCGTCAAGTCTGCGCCGGATAGATGTGATTGTGATGTCAAATGCCGCAAGAGACGCACGCAAGTCGGCCACCCGCAGGATGTTTTCACGCGCGATGTCTGCGAAGAGAGTTATTGTCTCGGTGTGGATGGCTGCATCAAATAGGGTGGCTCAACAGCAAAGTCAGTGGGAAAGAACAACACTTGACCAGAGTCCTCGCTTACTAGTATGGGGATTGCGTTGCGACATGGTGGTGGTTGTATTATGGCGAGAGTTGCCTTGAACAGCTCGCGAAGATCAGGATGCTTCTCTTGCAGCGAGGTGTGGTGCTGGTTCATCAGGATGTCGTCGACGAGGAAGAGAGTGTGTTGGTGGTCAAGATGCTTTCGCAAGCTTCAACAGGCGAGACTCTGTTCTGCCGCACCGTCATAACGTTTGGAGAGCATTCACACGTTCTCTCTATCTGACTCCTCTTCCTCTGCCCCGCGGTAGACCACTGGCTCGTCCTGCGCGACCAGTACCTCTGCTTGCTCTTCCTGCATTTCCTCCGCGACTGCTTGCATTGCTTTGTTTCATTGTTGAGGTTGTGCTTGGTGTTACTGAAGGTGGGATTGTCTTACGACGTGGAGTTGCTTTGATACTTGTGAAGCTTGCGTCTGCAGTCATGAATGTTGCATCCGGGTCTCCAGTTCTTCCTTCTCCCGAATTGTTCTGTAAAATGGTTGTTTCCTCCATATTGCCTTGTCCCTGACGTTTCTGGTAGCGCTTGATGGATTCAGATATGGGTGCCTATGACAGAGGATCAGCAAGAGCCTGGTCAAGCAAAAGAACCGTCCTACTTCAGGAAAGTCCACCACAAAGGCATTCATGTTCAAGCCGTACAGGAAACTGGCAAAGCTTTCCCCGAATCTGCTCAGGCTTTCGTGCATCAATTGAAGATGCATCAGATTGGCTTCTAGGTCTGCAACCGAGTCGCTCAGTTCTGCAAATTGAGGCTCAAGGTCGTCCAGAGGAGACGGTCCTGCAAAGGCATTGCTTTGAGAAGTCCTGAACGATGACCGAGATGATGCTCGAAGCGGCGTTGTTGGTCGCGATATCGGAGACCGGGACTGAGTACGCCCACCCTGGCGACTTTGGGACGCTGCACCAGGCTGCGACATCCTGTGAACAATGGAGAGCAGTTGATTCTACGTGTTTCAAGATGTGCAGACCAGTCTAATGTTTGTATGAGACGCGTCTGGAAAATGACGTCGGTCAATCGGGCAAGCAAAGACCGACCACTCCGATACAGTGCAGTGTCACGTGCTGAGTTCATATCACTCTGGGAAGTTCATGAAGCCCAAGACTGCGGAGGAAGAAGATGCATGTAGGATCAATTACATTGGCACTGCTCTGATCATGCCAATCACTGTGATGGACCACTGTCTAGTCATCAGACGGACCAGATTCACTTGGTCCATGAAGGCCCTGAGCTCCGAATATCCCGCCATGATTCCCAATGCACAAGAGTTCCGGCTGCCAGACGAGGTCGCCTTAGGACATGCTCAAGCATGTACTGTCGTTGAAAACAGTAGAATATGGTGGCGTCCGGATCACAAGCCCTCAAAATCGCCACCCGGAGCATCATCGTCGTCCAGTTCACCTTCCACGATCTCCTTGGCCAGCTCTCGCTCACGTTCGCGTGCTTCTTGAGCATTCTTGAGTTCCAGTCGATGCTGGTTCATGGGGAAACGCATAGCCTGTGGGTATGTTAGTATTGATTGCAGAAAGCACAAGACCACAACATACCTTGACGCTCTCATCATGCAGAGCCAGACAGGCTTGAATGCGTTCATGGAAGGCATCTCCAGGTTCACCTGTGGCATAGATATCACCAACTTCCTTGCTCTTCATATAACCACACTCATGGTCAAGAGTAGCCTCGATAACCCCGTCTCGGATGGCTTTGGCAACAATATACTCGGCAGACTCTTCGCTTTCCAGACCCAGGCGTAGACACATGTCACGCAACGAGATACGGGCATATGACAGAGACATCATGCGAATGCCTGTTCTGATGACATTTTGTCTCAGTCTCAGAACCAGAGTGTATGTGTCGTCATTTCTGAAGGTGGCATTGTATCGTTGAACCAGCACCTGGAAGCCATTCACATCACCAGAGCTGACAGCTTGAACAAGCTGCAAATATGGTTGCAATGCCTTTTCTAGACTCGGCTGACGGAAGATTGCTCGGTCCGGAATATCGCCCATCAACAGTTCAACCACAATGAGCAGTTTAGTTGACGCTTGGTAGAATCCGCTGGCTTTGTAAGATGTCGGCGACTTCCGTGTGGCTCCTGTCAAATGCTCATGTGCTTCGGTGTAAGACAGTTGGATGGCTCGAATCCGGCCAAGATAATACAAGTATCGGGCGAACTGGTTGTTGACCGCTGTATCGGGAAATTTCGTGTGTGAGATCAACAGGTCTGCTTGTGTGACATGAGAGGTAGACAGGTAGTTTCGGAGAAGCAACGTTGTAACAGCAGCCTGGGTGTCTTGGTCTTTGCGCAATGTGGCTGTTCTGAGAGCGTCGAGGAGAGGTTTGCGGATGGTAATTACAGCAGCCGCAGGAGAAGGAGGCAAAGGCGCCATTTCCTCGAAGAACAGAGCATAGTAGAAATACACACGAGCTGCTAGCGAATCCAGGGTTCTTCGGTTCAGCGTCCGTAGGTGGTCCACAAGAGCGCTCGAGAATTGAGAACCAGCATCAATCGACTTCTTATCGTGAAGGTAGACCTGCACCAGGATCGATAGGTAGACATCAATTTCCGGGAGAATCTCCTTGGTAGAGCCCCTCTGTTGCGCCGCGTCTTTTCTGTTATGCCACTCTTCCACCTTTTGTTTGGGAAAGGACTGGTCGTCTTTGACAGCACTTAGAAGAGACATTGCCGTTGCGGTGGGGACTGGGTAGCTGTCGGTGACAACCGTAGCAATAACATATGCGGACAGGTGCTTTCGGACAGATGGTATCGATCTGAGGACTCTCAAGCTGAATCGCGGATCAAATTGGCTGACGGCTCGTTCCAATAACGGCAGATTGGCTTTGATTTCTGTGGAAGTGTTAGCATCACAATGGAATTATTCTAAGGTCGCGAGTCTTTACCTGCAATGGCCTTCTCTTGAGGATCAACAGGTAATTCGGTCTCTTTTGCAGAATCCTCAGTCATTGCTCCATTCACCAGGTCGGCTTCGGTCTTTTTGTCAGGAGCAGTTGGAGTTGACCCTTTGGACGGCGGAACGACCACGGTCATCTCATCATCTCCATCCTTATCCTTGTTTTGTTTTGATGCCTTTTTAGGGGTTTGTGATTGTTCCTTCATTTCGTGGTCTTCAGCGCCGTTCAAACCATTTCCGGTGCCATTGAGATGGGGTTTGTCGCCGCTCATATCTCAGGGTGTAGTCGACGGATGTCGGCTGGAAGTTGGTCTTTATTGCGATGAGGCAGGCAACGTGTACACAAAGGGATCGAGCTTCCGATGAGTTGACTCTGAGCCTCGTGACTTTCGCAGGAGTGATCTATCTGTAGTTGCAGATTGCGCCTAGTAACTGGCCTGATTCGCCCTGGCAAAAGGGTTTCTACCGGATTTGATCACTGATTCGAGACGAAAGGGTCCTCTGGAGGCGGCAAGAATTGTGATGAGGGGTCTGAAGGTTTGTAGATAGCAAGACGGGTCGAAAGGCGAAGGAAATGCGATGAGGTAAGTAACTTTGGATGGATGGGTGATTTCAAGCTCCGGTCGAGCGTACCTAGTGCAACTGCAGCCACAAGCCGCAGGCACGACTGCAGACGCGTTTACCCTTGTTTCTGCACCAATGATGCAGCCGAGCGTCAACAATCACTTCCGATGAGCAATAACTGTGTAAAGACACGGTAAGAAATATGTCTGGAAGTCGATGTTGATGAGTATGGACTCTACTATATCGAATTTCCTTTCTCTTCTTGCAACAAGTCTCGCAATTGGGGACTGAATTGCCTACACGTGCTCACCATTGTAAACAACAATGACGCTCCTAGCAAGCCATTTGGGGCAGATCTCTCTATCTACAAAATCAATAGCAGAGCTCGAGTATGTCTCAACCTGCGATGCGCGGATACATCCAGCTGACCAGACACTAGATTTCCCCCTCCCAAGATCTTTACCAATGCGCTATTGAAAGACCACGAGATTACCACGTTGATCCGCGACACGGAACCCCATGAGCGTGCCTTGTTCACACTTGACCCAACTGCTATCAGCAGAACTCGCCAGCAAGATGCAACTCTGACGAACGGAAGCTCGCAGGCCCGGAAAAGCCTCTTTCCGAACGCTTACCCGGTCAGACAGTCGGCTGTTACGAGGTTACTGGGTAGAGACATGCTTCAAGAGATAAGACAGTCGAGCAACAAACGTGATGGGGTCAATGTTGAGGTGCTACTGCGCGGAGCAGAGAAATTGTGCGATGTATATGCTGTTGCAGGAGTACCAGAAAAAATTCGAGCATTGCGAAACCGCTACCAAGAAGTCGCTGCCTCCTTATCGTCGCTGGAAGAGAAAGTGTCGAAACAACAATCGCTGCTAGAACGACGAAACAAAAACTTCGAGTTTGATGATGAAGCAGAAAATGACCCGAGGACTATTAATGGTGACAACACTGTGATGTTGACAGAGCAGGACTTTCAGAACGAGGAAAATGAAATCAGAGAGCTCGAAGCGAAGAAGAAGGCTCTAGAAGAGCGTGTCTCTGGCATGGAAAGAGATCTGGGCGGTCTCCTTCGGTAACCATGCTTGCAAGTTCTTAAGAACAGACAT
The DNA here is from genome assembly GCA_035928285.1 of Vermiconidia calcicola. NCBI lineage: Eukaryota > Fungi > Ascomycota > Dothideomycetes > Mycosphaerellales > Extremaceae > Vermiconidia > Vermiconidia calcicola. The sequence goes on from JAXLQG010000013.1 coordinate 630,102, forward strand.
TGACATCGACATCGACACCGACACCGACGGGTGCACCCAGCTCAGACGGATCCATCAGCCGTTGGCTCCCCGGAGGACCTCTCTTTCTCCAGCCGTCTGGTGTAGACGGTATATAGTCCGACTTTCACGGCGTCAGAGTCACTCGGTGCCTCTGGTCAAGGCAGGTAGGTCGTTGAACGAACATGGTCGATATGAAGACTAATACCTGCCAGTCAGTCAGCCCGATTGCAGTCACAATCTCGACGATGATGACTGTAGGCCGAGGCTCGAACGGCCGGGGATATTGAGGTGCATCAGCTTTGTATCGAGCTTGCGATGAGACCCATCTCGACACCAGGATAGGAACTCCAACAATGTATCACCACTCTGCAAGAGCGGAGTTGGATTGAAAGGCCCAGGATCCAGGGTTGACTATGGAAACTCGTCGCCATGGACCTAGCCTGCGGTTCCAGGGAAATAAATTTTTTGTGCTCGGCTCAGTATAGCCTTCGACAGAAGCAGGTCGGTCATCCACGCCAAGTGAATATGTTTCAGATCGCTCCCAGCACATGCTTCTTGCACGGTAGATATGGAGTCACCTACATACCTCTTTTCAACACGTAGGAGTTGCGGGCTGAAGAGGCTACAAGTACTCCGTACGGAGTACTTGTACTTCATATACAATGGCTAAAGCATACATCTTGAAACGGTTCGGCCCGTGAAGTCACGGAAACCACATATTCAAGGCGTTATCGAGGGGTTTGATCTGGAGCCGAACAGTATTCGACTGGCAATGCAGGCCTGAAAGATACACCTGCCGAATGATTTACCGACCCCTTAGCCCTGGCATGAGAGACCATTTCATAGTAATCAAACGCATGGATTATGGTTCCAAACTATGAGCACCGACTGTGGCCGAAAGCAAGCTAGAAGAACTTCAGTGTCTGGTAACTAACGTACTCAGTAGAGACGTAGCTCATAGTAATCTGTAGGGAAGCTAGCTGTAGATTCAGGGGTACTGACTAACTCATCGAGCCATGTTTTTTCACGAGGTTGGTAGAATGATTTTAGGCTTAGGATCTCCGGACCATATGAGTAGCACACGGATGAGCGCCCCAATCAAGCACTTTGCGTGCGCCACAAAAAGTCCCAATGGCGGATGGAGCTTTGGTGTACCCGCAAGCTACTCCAGAGCCGTCGAAAGGTGTCAGCTAAGGACAAATGGCAGTGTGGGAGTGGTTACCGGCATCACCATGATGGTCGCCAGTGGTCCACCATTATGCAAGGTCAATGCAGCCGCAGGGACGGTGTCAAACCCGCATCGGCCATCCCATATCCCAGTTGAAACACCAGCCCGAAAATGCCCAGCTGCGTTTGTCTCGTCAGTCACTGGGCTGGGCTGGGCTGCGCTCGCTCCAGCCTCAGCACAGTCTTTCAATCATTGGATTCTTTCAGCTTCACACATCATTCTCGTGTCTTTCGTCCGCCTAACCATATCGACATCGCATCCTACCAAGTCTCAAAGCCTCGTCGTAGGACACCCACTGACACGCAACTAAATCCCCAGTGTTGCGTCATCCCTACCTTGTTTGCGACAATCACTGCAACCGAAGATCTGCTACAAACACGGAGAAGAGAACAGGCGGGGTGTGACAATTCCTCGAGGCTGCCATTGGAACCGAGAAAACGAGAAAACATCGTCTACTTGAGCTCGGGCTGAAGTATCACCATGGAGCACTGATCGCCATCCTCTGCCTGCATTACACCGGATAGCCAGTGTAGAGAACGACTTGCCCCTGCTAGAATGGCCCGACGACCTTTGGCCTCGGAAAGCTTAGATTCTACTCCGAAAGGGTTGCGCACCATGGGCTCCTATACCGATATCCTTTCGATGTCCTCCAAATCTGGAAGGCCAGCCCTTCCATATGCGACTCCTCCACCCGCTTACGTCTCGGAGTCCGAGGCGGAAAAACTGGTCTATGCAGAAATGGAGCGGCAGGTCATCATATCAGAGGGCGCAATTGGCTTGGTCAATGGCTTCTTGGACCAGGTTCTGTATGACATCCTTTCCAGGTCGCATTCCACAACATTGCCGGCCGTACGTTCTGCTGTGCCAGTGGTCTTGAAGCAAAGACTAGGGAGATCTGCGGTACAAGCCGCCGATGAGGAATTACAAGATTACATACCAGAAGATGAAATGGACGAGGTTCTTTCGGCGCCGGCGACCCTCGATCCCAAAGCAGACTTTGATAATGATCTGGCTTGGAAGCTCACTAGATTGCGTTGCATGGTCTATGCGAAGCTGGGCGATATGGAAGAGGAAGACGAAGAGGACTACCTGGAAGACTTTCACCTGCGGGATCACATTGCAAGAGTGCATGAGTCGACGAGAGCATCAGCGGCTATCACACCAGCGGCTGCTATCTTCCTATCCACTGTCCTAGAATTCTTGGCTGAGCAAGCTTTGTGCATCGCAGCGCAACATGCTACGAAACGACATGCAGCATCGAAGGACACAAACGACGCTACACATCACGGCCTTGTTTTGCTGGAAGAGATAGACATGTCAGGGATCGGGAAAGAGGGGCCTCTGATAAGACTATGGCGGTCGTGGAAAGGCAGTATGCGCAGCGGCGGCAGTGGATCATCACGGCCAACAACACCTAGCATCATGTCGCCTGTCAGCCCCGATTCGCCCAACTACGAGTGGAAGTTTCCAGCTGTACCGCCATTTTCCACGATCCAGGAAGAACAAAGCCCGCTCATCAAGCCCAGATCCAGTCTGTCGCCAGCTGATGTTCCATTACCCACGAATGATAATGATGTTGACGAGCTCGAGGTACATGGACTAGCTCGTTCTGCTGACGAGGAGGCAAGTAGTGCTGCACGTCCTACATTTGACGCGAGGCGACCGTCAAGTATGTTGATCATGCCTGGGAAATTCCCAGATCCTTCAACGGCCACTACAAGCGACGAAATACAGAGACCTACATATGGAAGGAAGAGATCGCATTCTCTGCCTACTTCAGGTCCGAGCCTTGTTGCTCCACGATCGAGAACCGAAGTCGGCGGAAGGCTTTCAGATCAAGGTGCTTCCAGCTCACTTGAAGATCTGCAGGAGAAGGTTGGTGGTACAACAAAACCGGAGGCACGCACTACTCAACAATTAGACGAGCAAGCCATGTCCAGTTCACGATCGGGTGCAGAAAGCAGTACCGTGGCTGCCATTGCTGGAGCATTAAGCGTGGAAGCATCCAGAGCCCTGCGACGGGACCCCTCTTTGTCAAATCAAACCTCTCCCGTAGCGTCCGCCGGTGCTGCTCAGAGGGGCCAGGGTATCAGCAGTGAAGAGGACGACGATCAAAGAGCCTCATTTGCCGCAGATCATGAAGGCGGAAGTGACCCAGAAGATTTGGCATTGAGCTTGCCCGACGAACGTGATGGCCCGCAAAATCAAACAAATCCTCGAGATTCGGGCTTTGGTGTCGCTGGGGCTGAGGATGATCTTCCAATACAAGGTCAACAAGATCACGATATCCAAGAACAGACTGCGACTTACCCCGATCAAGTGAGACACGAGCGCGATACAATGATCGTCAGCACCCCCGGACAGGATCATTTTCCCCAGCCTCCTGCCGCTAACATTTACGATGACTATGATCCCTATTCTACTCAGAACTCGGCCCGTCCGCATGTCCGAATGAATACATCATCAAGACGGCAGAATGAACCAGTGGTGGCTGCAGTTTCTGCATACAATAACCGCACAACATCTCTGGAACATCAGGAACGCTCACCTACCGCCGTGAGATTTCCTCAGCACTTGCCAAACTCTCAGCATCTGCCTGTCACAGACCATAATCAAGATCGGGTTCCTCGATACGCTACCTCATCTACTTTGGGACAAAGTGCACACTCGAGGACTACCAGTGCTGGCAGACCATCCACTGCTGGTGATGCGACAGCACGACGACAGCATATCAGACTTCGGTCGGATGATGAGAAGGTTGAGGAACTGGAGAAGGCCAAGAAGAGTCTTGATGTGTTGATTGATAGTGATGAAACTCTTCATTATACATTGACGCCAAAAACTGCTCGAGAGGTTTGTCTGCTCCATCCACTTATTTACAGGACTAACAACTTCCCAGGGTGTCAAGCCGAAAGCCAAAAGCCAGACGCAAGAGCTTGCAGACTTCTTCCGCAACACTGCACCCCCTGGAGAGGATCCCGCAAGACCCAGGTCGTCCCGATCTGCCAAGGAATCCCTCGGTGGCCTCAGATCAAATCCATTGAGTGCTCAACCACCCCTTCCAGTAAATACGCAAGCAGCTTCATCCATTCCCGGGCAACAAGCCGTCAGCTCGCCTTCGAGGCCTAAGAATCCTTTAGGCGAGCCACGTGATCCTAGGATGACAAGAAACAACACTCGAGATCTTGCAGACTATGCGCGCTCAACTGGACCGGAGCATGAGATGCAACTTCCCAAAGCACTCGGCACTCGACCAGGCACTGCGCAGGTTGCAGAATCGACTACATCCTCTGATAACATGGCAGAGAACCGTCCAGTCACGAGCCCGGACAAGCGTGCTAACCGTCTGAAATTCCAAGCCCGGGATGCTCGAGCGCCAAGGACAGCTGAGAGCTCAGATTTGATCGACTTTATTAGAGAAGGTCCACCTCGAGCTCCTGGCGACCATCGCATCGACCGACGAGTGGCACCATTCCGGTCGACCATGGATTCCGATGACTTGAATGCTCTCGTGCCACCACCCGAGCTCGATACGAATGGCCGGAAGTCTGATGGCAGTGCGGTGGAAAGCGCGATGACCGGGAAATCCATGCCGTCGTCCATGAACTCTCGCACCGGCTTGCTGGAATCAACCAATCGCTCGGCTGGGAAGGCCACGAACGGTGTTGCCTCAAGACAGCCTATAATTCCCGAGACCGACGGTATACCCAAGAGGAACCGACGAAAAGTTCGTGATCCGTATGCGATTGACTTCAGCGACGAGGAGGAGGAGGAAATGGAGGAAGAATTGTTCCCTCCAAGACGCAGGACCGATGAAGAGTCGCTTGTGGATTTCTTGAGAAACACAGCCCCTGGACCAGGCATGTCGACGCAGCCTATCCTCGGTGCAACTCCGGGTCCGTCTCAAGCTGAATCTCCGGACACAGTCAAGCCGCAAACGAGCAGCTCAAAGTTGAGAGATTACTTGCAAGGTTCAGGGGCGGGCAGAAACGGGATCAGTGCGGGCAAATCGAACGGCGCCCGGGCAGAATCTCCTCACCTCACACAGATAGGCTCGAAGATGGACAAGTACCGCCCAACGCAGGTCACCCATGCGCCCCACGTCGAGCGGAATAGGGCCAGAATGCGTGCAGAACCACGAGATGCGACGTTGAACAATAACAGTGCCACGGCCGATCTAGCCGCGTATCTGATGAACTCTGGACCACCGCCTGGGTCGGAGGCGCCTGTGCAAAAGCTTGGAAGTCACAAGGATCAAGCTGGATTTATGAGATTCTTTCAGCGGAGAGGGAGTGTGAGAAAGTGAGGCAACAATGGAGATGGTTTTTAGGTGTTTTCATTTTCATTTTGATGTAACTGATGACGTGGGAAACGGGTGCTTTCTTCGAGCCTGAGCGTATGATACAGATACAATAGTGCGAAGATGGTGCCGAGTTAAGGGACCACTTAGATAGCAAACTGAGATGAGATGATTGCACATTAGCGATGAAAAACTATGACGACTCTGTTTTTGAACTCTAGGTCCTGGTGTCGCCGAGGAGTCCGATACAGATCCCTTATTTTATTACCAGTACTTGGCACTCTTCTATGTATCTCTATATCGTGGAGCCATGAGAGCCTCAATGCAACAATGCCCACCCTGTCGTTGACAAAGCACGTGACAAGGAAAAGGGGTTGATGACTTCTCACCGCACACGTGACCCGCTGGGAACACGGTGTTTCTGCCATCTCCTGAATATTGTTCAATTCGATGCCAGGTCGCATGCACATACACTTGTAATTGTTCTTGACGCTTTATTTTGACAGACGTCTGGCTCCTCTTCGAATTCCTGGAGGTGGATTGCTAGTCGAGACTTCGCAGACAAGATGAAGTCCCTCCTCAACCTGGCCGTCCTCTTCTTCCTTCTGTCCTTCTCCTCCGCATTGAAATTCGAACTCCTCGCCCAGCCAGGCCACAGCGCGAAGAACGAGAGATGTATACGGAACTTTGTCACGAAAGATACTCTCGTCGTTGTAACGGCAATTGTGAGCGGGAGCAGAGGGGATGGTATGATGGTCAATATGCATGTACGTCGCAAGGACCGCAGCTGGGTGGCATTGAAAGGCGAAGAGAAGCAGAAGGCGGATGCTGACGATTGATATCCTTCTAGATTAAAGATGCTGTTGGCAATGACTATGGTCGACCGAAAGACGTCGCAGGCGAGAAAAGAATGGCTTTCACGAGTCTGGCGGACACTGCGTTTGATGTGTGCTTCGAGAATACCTTGGTTGGACGATGTATGTTTCCTGCCTGACTCTATCCCGGTGAGCCGGACTGATACCTGGCGCAGCACATTTGCAGAATCCCTCTCGACACGTCGAACTCGACATCGATATCGGAGCGGACGCACGAGACTGGTCTGCAATCCAAGCCTCCGAAAAGCTGAAGCCCGTCGAGACGGAACTGAGACGGATAGAAGAGTCGGTCAATGAGATCGTTCAAGAGTTGGAGTACCTTCGGATTAGAGAGCAGAAACTCCGCGACACGAACGAGAGCACGAATGAGCGAGTAAAGTGGTTCGCCTTGGGGACGATGGGAATGCTGGTCGGACTCGGAGCGTGGCAGGTCGTGTATCTGCGAGCTTATTTCAGGTTTGTCATGCCTTCCATGCTGCTGTTGATGTGTCTTTGGGGGATTGCTGCTAATCCTTGTGTCCAATCTAGGTCGAAGCATCTTATCTAGAATCTTTCTCCACGACGGCACAGTGCTCTTGCCACACAAATAATCGAAAATAGCATGCAGGTTCTGGGAAAAAAGCAATGATGATCAATTGGCACGAACTGAGAGATCCGCCATGCTCCTGCGCTTCAAGTTCAAGAATCAGCTTTAGGCATTTGGTGCGACAGTATAGTGATGTGTTGGCGTGCTTCGTTGAGGCGAGCAGGTGTTGCTCTGTCCTTGAGGAGATGCACCAGGCTTGACAGACCTTTACAGATGCAGCGGAACGCTCCCTACGCGGTATGCTCCCACCGGAATTGCGGCCGAAGAAAGAGGTGTGGAGGGTTTTGCACGACACATGAGCGTCAAATATGGCATATGCGTCGAAGGTGACGTCGAAACTGCCAGTTCGACTCGCACGCTGGTATGGTAGTGTTTTTGAGCGACAGTTTCCTGTGTCGCCTTCTGCACTGCAAATGAATCCTATGAGGCAGAGCTGGGACGCGAAGTGACCTTTCTTGATCGGTCAAAGCAGCGAATGAACTCTCATATGTTCCATTCACTTTACATTCACTTTCTACCTTGCGAATTCTCCCTCCCTTCTCTGACAATGACTTGCATCTGAACAGGAGCTGACGTCGCGACGTACCTGCGTCAAACTCCAAGCCATCTCAAGACACGAAACAATGGCTGATGTCACTCCAACCAACCCTTCTCAAGCTCGAAACGATCCAGACGATCCAGACGATCCAGACGATTCAGACGATCCGAGCAGATACGAGATGTACGTCAAAGACGTTGCTCCTGATTTCTTAATGAACTCCGCTAACATGCGACCTCGTTCAGCTTTCCCCCTCCCGAGTTAATCACTGTCAATGTCGGACGAGACAAGGTGGTCTATAGCTTGAACAGAGACTGGTTGGTCTACAAGTGTCCTTTCTTCGAAAAATGCCTGCGATCTGGAATGAAAGAGGAGCAAGAAAAAACGGTCAACCTGCCTGAGGAACTGCCTGAGGCTTTCGACAAACTGGTGGGGTGGATGTACACCGGGACAGTTGGCGCTACACCCGGGTGGGACTGTATCAACGCCTATCTTCTGGCCGACAAATTCTGCATGCATGACCTTCAGAGTTCGATCTTGGATGCTCTCCGAAACCCCTACAGGACGAATGCCACGTATGCCACGTATGCCATCTGGCCAAAAACCCTGGATCACGTGTGGCAACGCAGTATGGAGAATTGTGAGCTCCGGAAGTTCTGCCTCGACAATGTTTACTCTACTCTTTCATATCTCTACGACTGGACCCCATCTAATACGTACGCTAAACTCACGACACAAGACAAGAAGAAATTCGACAATCTCAAGGCAGATTACAAGAACGAGTTAGACGAGTTGATTCAATCCGGCAGCCCCGTGATGAATGCGTTGTTCTGGAAGATGGCAAACTCCAATACCGTACCGCCCAATCCGGCTTTGTTGTTAGGGTGTTTCTATCATATTCACAAGGATGGAGAGAAGTGCATGTCATCGGGCTGAAGGTATGATGTCCTTCCACCATAGTTCCTGAGTCATGCTAAGCTATCTCCAGGGCGAACGGATTGGATTATCAAGGTGGTATGGAAGCCACTTCCGATGGGTCGCTCAGGCATCTGATCGTAAACGGCATGTTCCAGGGCAACAACTCTCGGATTTCGAATTCCAAGTTCGAGGTAGACGTGTTCAGCCAAAAAGGGCGCGCATTTCAACGTACAGCAGGAGTTCTTAGCATGGCGCCTACATAAGCGGCAAGTGAGCGCATGAATTCTATGTAGCTTCTCGAGGTTGGAAGGCGAACTCCAGAATATGATGCATTGACTTTCGGATTTCCTGGCTACGTGCCTTCACCTTGTACTCTCGACACTAGGTATGTATACTTAACCTGCAGGGTGGTGCTCTTTGTCACAAGCATACCACTGTTGCCCTCCGAAGCCTGCGCAGATATTGAATGCTTGGCTAGATGACAACGACTTCACTGGTCACTTCCTCTAGGTGCTGAGCGCGCAGCCTCGCCAAGGCGTCTCTGTAGTCCTTTGTCACTGCCTCTCAAATCCGATTGACATTCGCAGCGGAAGATCTGTTCGAAACCTCGATACCTCTTCGCAATCTTCCAGCCCCGGACGCCGCCATCATGTCCGACAACGATGGCAATCCCCCTTCGGACGGCCACCCTATGCCAACACCAGCTACCAAGAGGTACGTGTGCAACCGTCATCAAGTTCTTCTTGACCTGCACTGACACTTGTGACCAGATTCGCGCTCTCGAAAATAGTCTTTGTCTGCGTGGGCGAACAAAAACTACGATATGCCCTCCACGAAAGTATCCTAGTCTCCGAATGCCCGTTCTTCGAGAAATGCCTGAGCTCGGATATGAAAGAAGCTCAAGATGGAGAGATCCATTTGCCAGAAGACAACCCTTCAGCTTTCGATGTCCTCGTGCAGTGGATGTATACCAAGCATATCGCTCAGAATGACGCTACCAACCTTGCTCTTGCTTACAACCTTGCCGACAAGCTCTGCATGCCGGCCTTGCAGAACATCATCATCGACTGCGTGCGCAAGAAACCCATGATCCCAGGGAGCCTACGACCAGACTTTGTCCATTGGATCTGGAATCGCACGACGGAGGGATCAAAGCTGCGAGACCTCTACGTGGATAAGTTACATTATCATTTGTCCATGAAACCAGAAACATACAAGATTGGTGACGGCCAGCATGCCTCTGCGTTTCGAGCAATCCTGCAAGACGTGGATCCATTGGTGAGCGCGGTTCTTTGGAAATTCGTAGAGCAGGGCAAGACTGGCAAGAGTGTTACTGCACATCGAAATCTTCAGGATCCCGCCTCTTTGGTCGGCTGCGTCTACCACATCCACAAAAATGGAGAGAAGTGCGACTCGTCCGCTGACTGTAGGTCAACTTCCTCCCCATCACCTTTAATAATATGCTAACCTCAATCTATCCAGACCGAGGTATCCTGCACCCCGAGATCGTGTCTCCCTTTGGAAGGCATTCGTCGTCGTGACATGACCGATGCTGCTGCTGCTCATGCCCAACCTACGTTCTTGTCAAGCAAGCTGGTCCGGACGTCAGGGTGTCCCAGTGCTTGAATGAAGAATTGATCAGCTATTTGCTTGCAGGAGAAAGGTGTTATTGTGCCGATGTGTCATCGTTGGAGAGTTGGATGAATGGATTGGCAAATACGACCTACGTACCTGGTATCGACCTTTTGTCAGTGGTCACCAGATTACCACAGAGCCCAAACCATAGGATAGCACAATGAGCCAAACAAAAATTGTCCATTTCGTCTGCGTCGTAAGAAGCTTGCAATGTCTACTGTGAAGGGCTCTCTGAACTGAAATGGCCTCTTCTATCACTAAAGGACAGTGATGCAACAAGCCTACAGCGAGTGATTCTCCCAGCATACCCTCAATGTTCTCCCAATACGAACTCATGGACGACTCTGCCAGAAATCAATGTCACGATCGCCCCTAAGGTGTCACCTTTCATGACAGGCCACTGAAGTGTCCTTGTTGCATTGAATACTATATTATAGCTTGTGCTTTAGTGCTTGCGACACACTCTTTGCTACGCCCATGTTCCTGGTATTTTCTTCCTACGCCCATTTGTCTCCATTGGAAGTTTGACACCATCCCAAGCAATCGATGTCTAAAAGCAATCTTATGCTGACCGCCTATGATTATGCTTGCCATGGTCGCCCAATGATTGCGCGCATTCTACGCTCATTCAGCGTTGTCCCCGTAATCTCAAGAGCTGCGCAAGCGAAGGAGAAGCCTTCGTTGCTACTGTGATTGTCATCCTAGTTTGACTCAATTGTACAAAACATAAACTTGACGTTGTTTTGCCCAAATATCAAACGTCAAACATCAAACAGTCCTTCAGAGGTACCCCGTTCTTTATGAGACCTTGGTCGTTAGCACGATAAATATAAACCAGGGGCACTTCAGTCTCATCCAAAAGAACTTCTGACTGTAAACTTCAACCCCCAGAGCCACATGGAATCAATCATCGATCAAGACACAACCATGCCTCCATGGCATCATTTCTACGACGGTGCACAAGACACAGACATCCTATCAACACCGATAGTCACCTTCGTTGTTGGGAAGGAGAAGCGCGAATTCTATGCCCACCAGGGTATCCTCGTTTCGACCAGCGGCACCAGCCCCTATTTCAAAAGCTGCCTTGAAGGTGGTTTCAAGGAAGCGACGACCAAGAGAATCGAACTCCCAGAAGACGATGTCTCGGGCTTCAAGTTATTGATCACCTGGTTGTACACGGACCAGTTTATGCAGAAATACCTCCTCAACGACACCGGTGCGTTCGTGAGCATGCGGGCATGGACCCTCGGCGACAAGTTCATGATTCCGGAATTTCAAGACCGAATACTCTACCGACTCTGGACCTACTGGTCCAACCGCGACAATATGCCTATGGATCCAACGTTCTTTCAGTGGACGCTCGAGCACCTGCCCTTGACCAGCCAGCTGTACCGCGCGGTCAAACACATGTTCATCTACCATATTGCAGCCTCGCATGATAGTTACAAGGACAATGGGAAATGGGAGAAGGAATTTGCGGAATTGCTTACCAGCCACAACGATGCGATGGAAGAGCTTTTCTGGCACGGCATGGATATATTGGGAATGAAATGGAAGGCTGAATTGCCAAGTTACCTTGACTACCGGGTCACCGAGGAGCAACATGTCACCGGGCGAATTCGAGAGGTGACTGAAGAGTGGGCAGGGCCGACTCACTGCGGATATGTGCACTGGTGATTGCAGCTGGCCAGAGCGGCGCAGTGCATCAGCTGCATTCAGTTGCTTTGTTCAGCTCGCCAGAGTGCATCCTTACCATGAAATCAATATTGACAGCTTAGGTCATTCACTCGGATTTCTCTGCCTCGACTTCACTCCACACTAGGCCGCGCTCAAACCTGTGTATCACCATCCGATCTAACTTTCCATGATCTATATATATATATCACTACATATCATCTTTTTGCTCGCAAAGCCGTGCTTACCTGTCGACTCTGTCAACCTTGTTCCTGCCTCCTCAGCCTGGCCAAGACAAGGCTGAACCCCTTTACTGCGCCCGAATCACCTCATTCCCCAAACCAGCTCCTACTTTGCAAACCGTCTGAGGAAGCAACCATCAACGATGGCGGAGCAAGCCAACATCTACCCGATGTGGAATGAGTTTGAGACTACAATCTCCCGCTCGTAAGTTGAAATACTCCATCACACGCCCTGTCTAACAATTATGGCAGGTTCGCCATCTCACCCATCACGCAATCAAATTCCTCACCCGTCATCACCCTCATCGTTGGCGAAAGCAGGACGACATATTTCGTCAACAAGGACGTGCTCACAGAGGCTGGTCGCTTCTTCGAAAAGTGTCTCAACAGTGGCATGAAGGAGGCTCAAACTCATGTCATCGAACTTCCAGAAGACAACTGCCAGGCATTCGACGTGTTTGTCGATTATGCGTACGGGCGCAAGCTTGAGATCGTGGGCGACAAGGATGTGTTCGACTGCATGCAAGCGTGGATGCTGGGTGACAAGCTCCTGGCCCCGAAGTTTCAGAATGTACTCGTGGCCAGCATAATCAACTATTACCAAGGTGCAAACCGATTACTCCACCCGAGTTTGTTCGCGTGGGCTTCCGAAAATGTTCCTCTGGACAGTAAGCTATATCGAGCAACCCGGGACGTCTTGATTTGGACGTGGACCGGATGTTGGGGCACCTTCGACCTCGCGAGTCATCTTTACCAGGAGGCGTTTGCGGATTTGCTCGCCGACCACAAGGATGCCGTTGGTGATCTTTTACGTGGGACGTGGGACTTGTTGAGTGCTGGAACAGACAGAAGCGATTTCGTAAGACCAGGAGAGTACAGAGTCGAGGAAACGGATTGAACTTTCTCAATGCTTGTGGACAGGCCTCACACGCGGGAGAGTGGTTAGTTCAGGAATGGCCTGATGCTTCTTTCTTGCGCAGACGACGAATCATGCTCACTGGAACTCCGGACGATGTTGTTCGTGACTTTTGCCGAGTGATTTGCGGTTCAGCTACGACACCTCAGGCACAGCCAAGACGGTCGCGAATGACTGCCGACGACATCAACCGAGTTGTAGGTCCTTGACCTTGGGAAGTGGCATACCTTTGCCCGAATTGGCTTTGTTAGACATCGCTGGAGCGAAAAAGAGCGGGTGCAATTCGATCAGACAGGCAATCCTCCATGTTGGATTGGTATGCTTCCCTCCAAGACGCCAATGTTGACCCTCAACGTCATGAGCAGCAAGTGGCCTTGGAGCTATGCACCATATGAAGGGACAGGCTTGGATGTCCAGTCGTATCTAGATGCGAGTCCTTTCCTAGTCGCGATAACTGGGTCATCGATCGAAAGTGGCCATGATATCGTGCAGAGATGGCTGGTTCCAATGGAGTTCATGCCAAAACAACTCGGCAATGTCAAGAATGCCGGGAAGAAACCGTAGCCATGTACTGGAAAAATGCTCTTTTTCAATTCCCTGACGTCTGATAAATGTCCATCACACATGTCTTCGATATCATTCCACCTAAATATGATTCTCGCCAGGCCCAAACTGAGAACACAAGGAGCTCCATAGCAGGCGAGTGATTCAGTCAGGTAATTCTCATATGTTTCAATATCGAGCATACTAATCGTAATAAACGGTTTCATTCCCCCACACGTGAGGACACAAGGAACCATTATGACTTTCAGGTACGAGATCACAAGACACATGAAACAGCCAGACGTAGGGAATGAAAAATCCGGTTAGTCTATTTCAAGTAGGGCTCGGGGGCAACACCTTCAAGGATAGCTTTGATCCTGAGGGCCAGCTTCTTGGAATGATATCGGCCAGCCTGCAAAGTGCCCAGCATGAGCCACAAGCCAGGGACGCCGCTGGTCTTCCACGCGGAGTTGAGCTCGCCCTCTTCGTCCATACCCCAGATGGGATTACATCGATCGGCCACCTCATCACCGAGAATGTTGCGGACGGAATCGATGGTGTTGGAGAAACCAGTAGCCAGAACGACTAGGTCGTACTTTTGCTCTCGGCCGCCGTTCAGCACGATACTGTCCTCGGTGAAGCCGATCGGGTAGCCTTGTTCGACCTTGATCTTGCCGTCGATGATGGCCTTGCAGGCGCCGGCGTCGAAATAGAAGCCACCGTTCTTGGTATAACCCAGAGTGTGGGAACCAGTGTCTCGTTGGCCCCTCCAGACTCTGAAACCTACTGCTTCCATTTTGGCGATCAACTCGGCATCAGCATTCCAGATGTCCCTGGCCGTTCGACGGTTTAGCTCTTCGCCAGGACCGACAGGCATGCTGTAATTTAACCTGTCGGCGGTCTCCAAGTCTGGTCTTTTATGGTCCTTTGGCTCGTACAGAGGAGCGAGTATCTGAAGTAGTAGAGTGGTCAGTATTGGAAACTCCATCTGCAAATTGGGGGTGAAAGATCGAAATTCCTCACCCTTGGGACAGACTCTTCCAAAGACATCAGGTACGTAGGCGACCTTTGAAGAAGAGTCACGTCGATGTTGCGACGTGCGAAATCGTATGCAGTATCAAAGCCGGACGAGGACGTTCCTACGACGAGGACTTTTTTGCCAACCCACTCGCGAGCCGAGTCGTGCTCGGTAGAGTGCCTGATAGTGCCCTTGAACTTGTCCATACCAGGGATATCTGGAACGAAGGGGACACCCGCGAGTGAGGTGGCCATGACGACCTGCTTAGGATGGAAGGTTCGAGTCTGACGGTCCTCCTTGGATCCACGTTGAACGGCGATTTCCCAATCACCCGAGGGACTCTGTGAGGCGGCAACGACCTTCGAGTCAGTCCATGCGGTTAGCTCGAGCATGCTGGCGTACGATTCGAGCCAGTCGCCCATCTTACCGGCCGGAGTGTATGTCGGCCAGTGGTCCGGGTAAGGGAGGTAGGGAAAGTGGTCGGCCCAGTGGGGGAGATGTAGAGAGAGATACTCGTATCTGTTACGCCAATTGTCTCCGATACGTTTGTTGCGCTCGACAATGAGGGTCCTGACCCCTAGTGCTTTGAGTCGAGCAGCAATGTGTAGACCGCTGACAGTGGTTTAGCTAACTCCTTTCGACAGTACGATTCCGAGCAGGGCAACTCACCAGTGACCGCCGCCAATTACGACAACTTCAGGTTCGACGCCCTCCAGGTTGTCATCCTCGATTCTCTGGTGATGCCAGGACTTGTCTCCGATCATGTGGCCATCCGCGTTGGGCAGCTCCGGATGACCGTTCAGGCTCTCGATAGCGGTATGCAATGTCCAGATCTTAAAACCAGCTGTGGTTTTCACAAGATTCAAGACACCACTTGCGCCGACAAGGTCCGTTTCAAAGGAGTACACAATTTGAAGCCAAGCGATGTCTGGGTATGGCCGCTGGATCGATGGCGCTGGGTCAATCAACTTGTAGTTGCGTGTAGGTGTTCGAGGGAAGAGGTCAGAAGCGGCATTTTCGATATTCTTCGGAGTGTTGAAGGATCGGTAGTCCCACGTGAAAGCCACCTTGTCCCTCCATACCCCTATCATCATCAGTCCTCTCGGCACAGTCCATTCTCAGGAGTCTGGTCGAACTCACCGCTGTACAGAAACAGGCCCGCAAAAGCTTTGGAGTCACGGCTCTGAATCACCAGTTCCAACTGGTTTAGAAACCGCTCTGCGATCGCCCTTCGGTCCATTTCGTCATCTTCAGTGAAGTCGAGGGCATCCGAGCCATCGCTATTGTCATGGGTTGGAAGTGGAAAATTGTACTTGAAAGCGTACATGTAATCATCGGCGACTGGGCCTTTCCAGGTGTCATTGCGGTAGGCGGTTGGCGCATCTTTGACCTTGAGAAGCTGTTTCTGACCCACGGGCACCTGGGCCACAGTCTCGTATATTGCAGACGGAGCCATGGTACTAGTAGTTAGACGACATGAGACAGTCGGATGCTGTAGCTTTGGTTTATATTATATCTTCCGTATTGCGGTACTATGTAACTCGAAAGTTATGCCTTCGACTCTGATGGTCAATGAGGGACGCATGAGGAAATTCTAGCCCGGAACGCGACTGTGTATCTTTCGGCGAAATCAGAGACCAGGCTTTCGCCTGCTGGAATGTTTACTATACCTACATACTACCTTGTAGGTAGTCAGGTGTGACGGTCACCACCTGTATGTTTAAGATAACCAGGAGGTTGGGTCGCATGATATGGCCCACAGAATTCGCCGGTGCCTTCCTAAAGTGATCAAAGCAGGCTGGTGCAGGCTGAAGAGATCTCTGTTCCGTGCCGAAGGGTCCAGGCGAACCCCTAATTATATAGCCTGTCAGGGGCCCTTTGGGGTGCTTGGAATGCCTAAGTTTAACAAAGGTGGATGTGACCCCACTCGAGCCACTCCGGAGACTCCCCGCAGCCTCGCTGGGTATTCAGAGACCCTTGAAGGCGTCTACACGCTTGATGCGGGAAGTCTACAGGACTGAGTCCCAGGATTTCCTGCGCTACCGGCAGGACAATGATGACGACATGTTCATGGTCCTCCGTACAGCACCTCATCTAACTCTCTCAGAAGCCTTCGAGGTCCGTGATAGCAGTGCATCCATATAAGATAGCTCCGGCACTGGACTCGAGAACCCAGTAACGGTTCCAGAAGCGGTTTTCCCCGTTGTTAACATGACTACTGCGCAGCCCGGCAGCGTGACTTTCGCTGATGGACTCAGCATTCCCGCCATTGGTCTTGGTCAGTGGTTATCCTCGCAATGCTCAATCTCATTTATGCTAACGCGTTCGTAGGTACATGGCAGGCCCCTCCCGGTGAGGTCGAGGATGCCGTAGCTACCGCATTGCAGGAGGGTTATCGGCATATCGACTGCGCCCTCATCTACAAGAACGAAGCCGAAGTGGGTGAAGGCATCAAGCGGTCCGGTGTTCCACGCGATGAGATCTTCATCACCTCCAAGGTGTGGAACACCTTCCACCCAAACGCCGTCGAGAGTCTGAGTAGGTCACTTAAGGACCTGGGAACAGACTACCTAGATCTTTATGTGAGTACGCAAAGCCAAGGAACATGTAAATAGGCCCCATGAGTCGCAAAGACGACGCTTGGATGACCGCCTCGGCCCTGTTCTCTGGAATACGATTTATGAACAATGCTGACAAGACATGAAGCTGATCCACTGGCCTGTTCGACTGGTTCCCGTGAGTCTTTCCCATCCAGTCCTGACCTCGAAAGTCATTACTCACTGCTGCCAGAATGAAAGCTCTGATCTCTTGCCTGTCAATCCCGATGGCAGTCGTGCAATCGACCGCGACTGGGACATGGCGAAGACATGGGCTCAAATGGAGGATATCCTTGCTTCCGGCAAGGTCAAAGCCATCGGGGTTTGCAACTGGTCCATCCCTTATCTCGAGAAACTCAAGAAGACATGGCGAATCAAGCCTTCAGTCAATCAAGTCGAGCTTCACCCGCACCTTCCACAACATGACCTTGTGGCATGGTGCAAGAATGAGGGAATCCTGGTGGAGGCGTATTCACCCCTGGGCGGTGCAGGAGGTCCAATCTTGTCAGACCTGGACATCGCAAGCATTGCCGAGAAGCACAAGGTTTCGCCCGCCAACATTTTGATATCCTACCACGTCAGCAGAGGAATCGTGCCTCTTGTCAAAAGCACCTCCCCTACACGATTGAAGTCGAATCTTCAGACAGTCCACCTCGACGATGACGACCTGAAGAAGCTGAATGAGTTGAGCGAGCAGCCTGGAAAACATAAGCGTTATAACACGCCTCTCTTCGGCTGGGATTTAGGATTTGATGACTGGTATGGACCACCAAAAAAGTAGCACTACTCGCCACCGCTGAAGCTGGGGAAGACTCTATTGTCATTCTTGCCAATATAGTAGAATGGGAGGGGAGTTCACCATGAAGGCAGTGGTTAAGGCAGTGGTTAAGGATTTGGCTAATTGCTAAGACTGTCTTCTAAGATCATAAGGAGACTCGAAAATGAGATAGATACGGTGAGCCTTCGAGGGCTAAAACCATTCCAGCAGTGAGGTTATAGCGCCTCCCGAAAGTCCAGACTAGGCGGCCTTCTATTCCGGCACTATAGCACTGCGACCCACAACTACATGCAACTCATCCATGAAGATCTGTTCAAGTTCCTACCCATGTACTCTTTCTGAAAAAGCTCAAGAATCCGGCACAATCTAAACCCCCTTGAGGCCATTACCTCGTATCACAATCAAGCATTCAGATACGTTTCCCGTCCTTGTCAAAGTCGATTTTTTTACCCGTTCTGAAACTCTCCTGCAGAGCCTGTGCGATGGTCAAACTCGTAACGCATGACTCCAAGCTGATGGGCATCGGTTTCTGCTCAAGCACCGCGTCCGTAAACGCGATCACCTCCGACACGAAACTCGGTTTATACCGATCGTACCAGCTCGGCAAAGCCGAGACATGCACGCCACTTTCGTCCGACAGTTCCAATCTGTTGCTCTTGGAAACCAAGTTCACTGAAATCTTGCCGCTGGTGCCGAAGATTTCGGTCTGGTTGTCGTAACCGGCTGCGGCAGTGCGGGAATTGTAATGGAAGGCGATGTGGCCACCCCAGAATTGCACCATGCCCACGACGTTGTCCCCGTCGCGAATTTCCGGGTCTTGCGACTCGAGCTCCTTGAAGTGGGCGGCCGTGCCGAAGCCGCAGACGGACTGAGGCACGGTAGGTTTGTTGCCGGCCTCGAGAAACGAAAGCGTAAGATCGATGTCGTGAATGATGGAGTCGACAAAAAAGCCACCACCTCTCGCTGCGTTGACCACGTACGAGTGCATGAATGGAGCGTCGTCGAGCTTCTCGCAGCCCTGGGAGCGGATGACCACGGGCGACCCGATGGCGCCTGCGCGGATCTTTGCAGCCGCCTCTTGATAATTCTCGTCGAAACGTCGAGTGAAGCCTACCATGAGCCGAGGACCATTGGAGCCTGAGGACTGCTGAACTATCGAGATGAGATCCTGCAGCTGCTCGACCGTCTGCGTGACGGGCTTTTCACAGAGCACATGAATGCCTCGCTCCAGGGACGCTTTCGTATGTTGATAGTGGAGTTCGGAGAGAGATGCTACCACCACGGCGTCGAGACCAGGGAATTGAATCATCTCTTCGAAAGTAGGGTATACGGCAACTCCATGGGGGATCAGGTTTGTCTCGGCCCATTCAAGGTCTGCCTTGGCAGGTGAACAGGCACACACCAGCTGGGCCTGGGGCACCAGTCTGAGTATATTGAGCGCATGCAACTGTCCCATTCTGCCGATTCCGACCAATCCGAATCTCAGCACTCGTGGTCTGCTTCGCGACGCCGGCTTGTCAATTCCGGTCGACTGGTCGTTGACCGCCACGAGTGATCCTATGTCCCCCATTGCTGCCGGTTTCCTTGAATTTCTTTGTCGTGTCGAGTTTAGGTATGCTTGTACGACGATTCCGACAGCTAAGCAGGACCTCGTGTTATATCTGAAATCTGAAAACTTTGTGGAGGCTTTACTGCACTGGGCAAAGTGCACGATGATCTCTCTTGTGGTGTATGATGGTTGATGAACTATGAATTCGGCGAAAATTGCCGATTGTCAGGCATCCCGGTCAATCCACCTAGCGAACCCCCGTGAGCACTCCGTGGGGGTGAACCATCACAATTCACTCCGCGTAAGAAGATATCGTGGAGATTCTGGAGCCTGAAAGGCTTTGTACGGAGTATGTTTATTAGGAAGGAAGCGCCGAGAAGGTGCCATTCGGTCCAGACCGTGTTCGTCATAGGGTTGGGTCTTCATGACCGAAGATGGTACTATTTGGCTGTTTGGTATCCTGTTGCTACATGCCGCGTGCTATCCTATCCCTCCAATTCATCGATCAATAATCATATACACTAGCAACATCAAAGGAGGTTGAAGAGATCTCCGTTTAATGCCCGATGGCCCAGGTCGCCCCGTAACTACATAGCCTAACATGGGCTCTTAGGTGGCTGTGATTGTCTAAGGTTGACAATCAATTATTCCAAGATTGAGGATCTCTAGATGCGATTTGGGTCTTGCTGGGGTTGAATTCGGTCATGGCGAACTCTTTCAAGATAGTAGAGACTGTGGCTTTTGTGCTCCATGAGCGATGTTTCTGTCGTAGACCTGTGGTATCCACACATTGAAGCATTTTACTTGGGAGGATAGCTCTGGCTCTAGTCCAGGCCTTGGATTCGATGCTCATCTTGTCGGTCTCCAGCCTTATGTATCTTGCGGTCTCATATCGATCCTATATGCCTCAAGCTTGGCAACTGCCTCCAAAAAATTTCCCCTGCGATATCGGATGTGACTGAGACTTAATTTGCTTGAAAAGATTCTCAATATCTCACTATCCTACGCTCATCACAGCCACAGCTAGACCGACAACCATGCACCACAATACAGCAAGCATAAATCCATCCGCAATTTCCTTCATCAATCATTCTCATTCATATTGTAGCTGTCGTACCGTCCAGCAGGCTTCCAGTCCTTGCTTCAAGCCATAGACTGGGACAACGTCCCTCGATTGCTGGACTTAGTGTCCCCCAGCAATAGGGCGTTCCATGGTCCGCATTCTTTCCTTGATCTCGTCCTTTTTCTCGCGGCGGAGATTCCTAGCATATCTAACGCCGAAATCCTTATGCTTGAAGACCTCGCCGATTTCCTCGAGGGTCAAGCCAGAGACTTCAGGGTAGAAGAGGTAAATGAGAACCCACCCAATGCCACAAATCGCCGCGTAGAAGCCGAAGGCACCGGAAGGAGTCATGCCTTTCATCATGGACAGGAAAGTCGATGAGACGATGATGTTGGAGCCCCAGCAGCTGCAGGTCAACCACATGGTTCCCATGGCGCGAACTTCCATTGGAAAAAAGTCTGTCGACATCCAAGCCGTATTGCCTACGGAGACACCGTAGAAGAAGACGAACCAGATGATAAACACCAAGACTATGATCGCTGGGGTCGAGACTTTGGTCGTTTCCAGTTCGAGGGTGTGCGTGTTGACCGGGATGAAGGAGAAGGCAATGGCTACAGCCATCAGGCCGGCTGCCATGCCCCATACTGTCGATATCAGGACGCGGCGACGGCCGAGAGGGTCGACACAGGCCATGTTGACACCTGTCATGATCCAGTTGACTGGCAAAGCAGACAGCATCAGCAACGCATTCATTAAATCTCTGGGTATCCGATAATAGGGCTGGAGGGTGGCATGGGAGAAGTAGGGGGAATTTCACTCGGCGAGCAAAGTGCATGGGTAGAATGAGTACCTAGGTACCTAGGTAGGTACCTGCTCCGTAGCCTTGCTAGGTACGGAGTATGGGGATGGGCTCCACTCATTGTCTTGGCACAGCCAAGATGCCACGTGACCAGCCTGGAAGGCATAATTCAGGGGCAAACTTACCTCCAGCAACAACGAGGCCGACGGCGACTGGGTTGGAAAAGCCAACTAGAGCGAACAGTGTGCTCGAATAGTACATCAGTGTGTTGAAACCTTGGTCTAATTAGCTGTTGCGTACACCCGGAGGGGGTCTGATGCTTACCTGACATCTGGCTTATGACCATGAGACCGCAGGCGCAGAGCAGAGCGCGGAAATTGGCTGGGTTGGTGTGCAGTTGCTTGATTTTGGACCAACGTGATTGATCCTCGTTGAGTTCTTTAGCTTCTTCACACGCCGCAGCGATCAAGGCTGTTTTGGCCTGAATTTGCTCGCGTGTGGCGCCTTTGTAGATTTTGAGCAGGACGGCCTCGCCTTCGGCGATCTTTCCGTGGTAGATGAGTTGACGAGGTGATTCCTAAGGCGTATAGTCAGTGGGATTGCTTAGACGATATGATCTGGGTGGGGTCGAGAAACGTACCGGACAGAATGGCAACAAGCATCCCAGAAGGATAGCGGGAACAGCCCCAAGACCGACCATGTACCGCCAACCATGTGGGACATGCGCGAAGCCCGCTCCTATACCGTAGCTCACGACTGGAGTTGAAAGACGTAAGCTTGATGCCGATAAGAAGGATAAAGGAATGTATTTTACCTTGACCACCAGTGATGGACATATTGTTGAGACCGATGAGGCGCCCACGAACCTTGGTAGGTGCGATCTCCGCAATGTAGAGTGGCACGACCATGGCAGCGGAACCCACGCCAAAGCCAACAATTAGACGGCCGACTGACATCTGGGCAATGGTGTAAGCGGCTGCCTGGAGAATGGCTCCGATGGTGAAGAGAGCGCAGCCAACGTAGATAGCGACTTTGCGACCGAACTGCAAAACAGTCAGCAAGTGTCCATTTGATGTTTCGGGATATTTCCTTGAAGGCCTTACCTGATCGGCTGTCAAACCAGCAATGATAGCCCCGATAAAGGCACCACCCGAGCAGAGAGAGGTGATCAATTCCTTCTCGCTGGACGAGACAGGCCGGTTGTTCAAGTCGTTGTTCAGGTATACCAGAACGGCCGAGATGATGCCGGTGTCGTAGCCGAACAATGACCCTGCGATGGAAGCTGTGGCTGCCACAAGCCAGACGAACCAGGACGTGCCAAGGTCATCGATGGTGTTACGGCCCATCTCGTCATCGTTGATTTCCAGGTGAGTTGAGTCTGGGAACACGGTTGCCAGGTTGGATTTTTCGAAACTCTGGCGCATGGAACCACGACGGGATCCTGGACCTGATCCAGCGGCAACCGCGGAGTGGCGTCGGTCAAACGACGCCCTCGTCAAACTCTCACGACGGTCCCCATGTGCTTCGAGGTGTTGAAACTTCTGAGCCTTCTCCTGGAGGCCTTGCTCGTATGCCACATGATCGCGGTTGGCCATTGTGTGAGATGCAGAGAAGAGGTACTGGTATAGGGTGGGAGAAGTTTGGGAAAGATCTGATGGACGGCTAATTTTGAGCCTTGTTCCCTTGCTCAGAAAGATGCGCAGGTGTGGAACGAAAAGTGGAAGCAGATCAGAGGGAGACAAGCCAGGTTATATAGACAAACGACGGCAATAGCTCATCTAGGTTCCGTAGACAGTCATTTGCCGTAAGATGATGGAATTGAAGTCAGTCGAGAAGCGAGAGTACTCTGCACCAATTGCGACCTCCCTACACTAATGTTGGATGCGGCTAAGGGTGCGAGGTCTCGTGCCGGCGGACCTTCACTGGTTTTGCGGAGATGGCAGTGGCAAGCGGGCCAGTTGGACAGTTGGACAGGTGAATCCGGGGGTGGCCAGCGTAAACTGGAGAGGAGGACGGACGGAAGAAGAAGACATGTCGCCGAATTGATACCTTAGAAAGAGAAGGCACTAACGAACCTTTTTCCGGTCGTTTCTCATGCACGGCAATTCTCCAGCTCGGCGTGGCGGGGTTGTGGAGGTTGTCCCCGGATGTGGGCTCCTTGCTCGAGCTATGCGTCAAGGGCTTGGACTCTAAGTAGAGACACTCGGCGAAAATGGCACGTCCTGGGGATGGCGTGGCGTGGGATCATTTGGAATATTGGGAAAGACACTCCGGTGCAGGCGATCTTACCTCGCCCAACGTGCTGGTGATAGTTGCGCCTGCTGATATCACGACCTCTATGTGCGTAAATATATGGAATGAATTGAAATAAGAGGGACGATGGAAGGTGTTGCGAGGCCGAGGGCGTTCGATAGGTACCAGGTACGCACTCGGCAAAGTTGCCCATCCCTGGCACCTGCCCCAACAGTCACATGCATGCATGTGCAAGCGTGAAGTTGGAGGCCAAGCCTAAAATTCTTAACTAGGGCTTTAACTAAACAAATTTTGGGCTATCCTCCTAGGCACCCAACAGTTAAGAACTAATGCCATCACATGCTGAGACTGTAACGCGACTGTTTAGCTACTGAGGGAATAACAGCAATAATCGTTATGCGAAGAACCTGTCTTGAATCCTTTTGCAATAGCATCAATTCGTCACGCGCCATGTCAAGTATCTAAGTTCACAACGTGAAGACCCGGTACCAACGAGGGTCTTCCTACTCCGTAATATGTCTCCCTTCATGCCTCATCGGCGCTCTTTCTCCTCCACACTTTCAAAGGCATCGGACCCGGCGATAGGTTGAAATTCTCCCGTCTTGTAGGCTCCCACTCTGGGTACGGAAGAGCAAGCTCATACCGGTGTAGCAGCGAGGCTAGTAAAACCATTTGCTCGAGGTAACTGATGTTGCGACCAATACAGCCTCGGGCACCCGCAGAGAAGGCAATAAAATACGGCTGCAGTTCTTTTCCTTCCTCACCCAGCCATCGCTCTGGATTGTATGTTTCCGGATCTGGGAAGACGCTGGGATCTCGGTGCGCGACGTATGAGGACATTGAGACGCTGGTGTCGCCGGCAATATAGTCTCCGAGGACTGGAGCACCCTCTGGAGGCGTGCGACGAGGCAATCCAAAAGTTGTGGGAGGGAGCAGTCGCATGCTCTCGTCAAGACAAGCTCGCAGGAAAGGAAGCTGCTTCACCTTGTCATAGGGAGCAACAACTTCGTCATCCTCGAGCACGCCGTCGAGCTCTTCCCGTAACCTCTTCAGCTGTGCAGGGTGTTTAAGTAGCAGGTACATAGCATTGTTGATGGCAATAGCCGTTGTGTCGGATCCTGCATTCATCATGATGCTGACTTCTGCAACCATTTCACCCCATTCGAGGTTGTTGGGCACACCTGATTTATCCTGCAAGATGGCGGTAAAGAAGTCGTCAAGCTTCTCGCCAGCTTCGTATCTCTTGAATCTCGTTGTGGCCCTGTTTCGAACAATACCATCCCAATCCTGGTTCAGTTTCCATTTCTGCCGATAAGTGGGTGATACCAGTTTACTCAATTTAATCAAAGCCTGGTACCAATCGTAGGACCAGACCAAGTTCGATTGAGCCCAGGCTGTGGCATGCAGGCACTCTCTGAAGTGAACTTTCTTCGTGGTGCCGTCTGCTGCTTCCGAGGTAACCAAGTCGTCTCCGCGGTCGAGAAATCCAAGATCTTCGCTGAGGCCGATATTGGCTATGGCACATACGGTGAATAGGTTCGACCACATCCGATAGTCAACTGATAGATCCTGGTCCGCTGGGCGTTCTCCTTGTTTGAGGGGTGAGGTACATCGGGCGTCAAAGGCACGAATCATACGTGCCGTCATGTCGGCCACTTTGTGCTCCCAGTTTTCCAGATTCTTGATTGCATAGGCGCTTGACAACATCTTCCTTTTGCGAGCATGGTCAGGCTTGTCAATTACATCAGCCAGGTGAAAATGTGACCCGGCCAATTCTTGGTACATCAAATCTTTCCCGCACTTCGTGTTATGACCGTATATGTCCTTGACAGCCTCCTTGACCCCGTAAGAAAGAGCATTAGGCCCAATGCGAACGACAGGGTGCTTCTCGTGGGCCTTCAACAAAGCGTGAGAACGGAAGCCTTTGTGTGCTTCGTAGATAAAAGGGAGATCTGAGATACCGGACAGGAGTGTCAAGTTTGGGTACTTCCGAAGCCCTTTGGGATCGCGGAAGTACTCGATCAAGGGGACGACAACAAAATACGTGAATGTAAGGACAAGCGTCAGAATGGAGAACAGGAAGCCCAACATGTTGAGAGTCTTCGAGTTCGAGCGACTTGACAATGATCTGGGAATGGGAAAGCAGGATGAAGCAGAGCACTGATATGATGAGTTGTCTTGAATATAATGCGAGAGGTCACAATAGCAAACGGCGCAATTGGAACAGCAATTTTTACCCGCCCATCGAGGTCTTGTCCCTCTTTACCAAATCCACGGGTGACACAGCCACCCCTGGTAGCATACGCAGTATTCGCGCAACGACCATGCAAGTGCTCGCCGAGATCATGATCACGAACCAACAAACAAGATCTGGAAGAGTATACCAATGTAGGTTAGAGGGAGGAATTCAATTCGCCAAAATGAGTTGCTTGTTGTGACGAGATAGGTAAACCCACGGCGACGGCATAGTGATACTGAAAGAGAATCATAGAGTATGCTTCGGCGACATCGACAAGGACAAGGACACGGTGGACAGGAAATCCTCGCCTGCAGCTCCACGTCTCCACATCCCCCAGCTACCGACCTCGACCTCACTCGACCTCGGCTCATCTGCCCTCGACCGCTCGCCGGCTTGCTATCCATGTGCGCCGCTGTATCCTGGCCCTCGCCGATGGCGCGGGTCTGCATACTCCTTCCAGACACCCGTGCCTGCCGTGGAAGAGTTTCTCAATGGGGATCGCCGTATCTTTATTGCCTAGACACGAAAGTCTATGGACTGTGGTTTGACAATTCTCAGTGCGGGTGCCCCTCAGGCTGCTAATTGCGATTGTGCACGATGAGAATACATAAAACCGAAGCTCAAGATCTTCAAGTCCGGATTGTCGACATGGTGGCATCATTCCTCTACAACAATTGAAACCGCATGTCCTCGTCGATGGCTTCGTCCTCAAGCCTGGCCGATGCAGCCCCGTTACTCATCCGACAACTGATCGCAAGCCCAACTTACGATGACCTGCTGGTACTCGTGATACTCCTCCTCGGAGGACTCGCTTATGCCACTCATGGCACTTTCTGGGACAAGCCAGATCCGTATCACAACAATTGGTTCGAAAGGCCACAAGCAACAATTGCCAGCCTAGCCGCGAGCAGCCGATCGACGCGCAATATCGCGGAGAAGCTGGCTGAGACGGGCAAAAAGGCAGTCATATTCTGGGGATCTCAGTCTGGCACCGCCGAAGGCTTTGCACACCGTCTGGCAAGGGACTGTCATGGTCGTCTCAAGCTAGAAGTCCTGGTCGCTGATGTCTCGGACTACGACCACCAGACCATCGCCGAGCTCTCGACATCCCAGCATGCCATCTTCATCATGTCAACGTACGGGGAAGGTGATCCCAGCGACAACTCGACCAGCTTCCTCAGCTGGCTCAAGTCTGCGTCCGCGTCTGCGCCTGAAGCAGCGTCCCTGCAAAACCTCAGATTCGCCGCCTTCGGGTGTGGAAACAGCAACTACAAATACTACAATGCTGTCGTCGACACAGTCGTAACGTCTTTACAGGGGTTAGGAGCGAAAATGGTCCTCCCCGTCGGCAAGGCAGACGAAGCGAGAGGCACTACCGATGAAGACTTTCTGGAGTGGAAGACGACCTTGTTCGCCGCGCTTTGCACCCAGCTAGGTCTCACGGAGCGTGAGCAGGAATACGAACCAAGCATCAAGGTCGTGCTGGACGATTCCATTGACGTAAGCGGAGTGTATCTGGGCGAGCCAGTCGCTTCGAACAGTTCAAGTTTAAGCGGCCGACATACGCAGTCTGGCCCTTCATCTGCAATCGTGCCGCTACCAATCTGCGCAGCTCGAGAACTTTTTCTTGAGGGAGCCCTCGCGGGAGGGTCCAAGTCACGCAGTTGTCTGCATTTGGAAGTTGATCTGTCCGAGCACCCTGAAGTCAAGTACAAGACAGGAGACCATCTGGCCGTGCGGCCCATCAATCCATCTTCCGAAGTCACAGCCCTTATCGACATTCTCGGCCTCGCCGGACGCGAAAACACTCCTCTCATGATCCAGTGTGTCGACCAAAGCTCCTCAGACAACAACAGCAACCTAAACCTCCCGTCTCCGACGACCATTTCGGCCTTGTTTCATCACTACCTCGAGATCTGTGGGCCGGTGTCCCGAGAAAGCGTCCTCTCACTGGCGCAATTCGCCTCGACGTCCACCGCCAAAGCATACCTCCAGGACCTGGCGTCCGACAAAATTGTCTTTGCCAACTTCCTTGCAAAGCACCACATCACACTCGCCCGACTTCTCAAGCACGTTACACAAACCGTGGACCCTACAGCATCCTGGTCGGACCTGCCTCTGCCCTTCGTCATTGAGAGTCTCCGACCCATGACACCACGATACTACTCGATCGCCAGCTCGTCAATCACCTCGCCACGCCGCGCCGCCATCACCGTGGCCAACAACCCGCAACAACTCCTCCTCGACAACGACACCGTCTCCATCCCGGGCCTGGCAAGCACATACCTATCCTCGTTCGTTCCGTCGAACGTACAAAAGCCCGAGTCAGGCTCGCCGTCGTACCCACCCATCGTCAACCCGGCGTTCCTCACGGCCTCGAGCACCACTCCGGCCCTCGCCCTGCATGCGTCGATCCGTCGCTCGACGTTCAAACTTCCCGCATCGCCGAGCACACCGCTGATCCTGATCGCGGCAGGCACGGGCATCGCCCCCTTCCGAGCATTCCTCCAGGAACGCGCCCGTCTGGCGTCGCTGAACAAGCCTGTAGGTCGGATGGTCCTATTCTTCGGCTGCCGCCATCCGGAAAAGGACTTGCTGTACAAGGAGGAGCTCCAGCAGCTGCAGGCCGCACTGGCGGATAAGCTCGATATTGTGTATGCCTTTTCTCGTGTCGGGGGCGAAGGCGCCAAGAAGAAGTACGTGCAGGATCGTGTAGACGAGCGAAGGGATAGCCTCGTCGGTTTCCTCCTCGAGGAGGATGCGGCCCTGTACATTTGCGGCTCAGCGGTCATGGCGAGAGAAGTGGGCAATCGAGTGGGCGACGCTGTGAAGAATGCCAGGGGTTATGACGATGATGATTTGAAGAAGTGGAGAGAAGAGCGGAAGCGGGCGAAGAGGTGGCAGGAGGATGTTTGGGGTTGAAGTTGACAAAGTTTGGATTGGAGTCATCTCAAGTAGTCGAGTTTTCAGCCAGAGTGGCATAGATATAGACTTGTGGGTGATTCGAATCGCCATCTTTCACTGTTTCACCTACTTAGGTAGAGTCTACACAGAGATACTGCCATTCGGAATTCTCATTCTTCACATGCGCATGTCGGACTTTTCAGGATGCTTGGCCCCAAGCTTCCCTCAATGTTTGCCTGACATTCCCTGCTGGCCAGGCATTTCCAGCCTCCATCTCGTCCAGCATCCCAAGCAAAGCCTGCTGCTCGATCGGATCCTCGAAATGGTCACCACACATGGCAATGCCTAGAAACGCAGTCACCATTGCCGGCGGACATTTACGATTGCTCACGGCGATGCCACATAGACGGAGGACTGCGTTCTTGAGTTCCATGCTCAGTTTGCGCACGCTGGCTAGATATCCGGGCCCCAGTTTAGGCGCGGTCGGGTCGTAAACGGCGAGCAGGATGCGGGCGAGCTCTACGTGCTGCACCCCGGCAACATGGCAGTCGGCCATGTAGTAGATCTGGGGGAACACTTCGCCCTTAGCCCGATCCGGATCGCGGAAGTAGATGGGCTCGAAGCTGGCGGGCAAGACTTCGCTCCACATCCGTTCGTATTGCTTCAGGCTGAGCCATCGATCCTTGGGTGTGGCGGTCGACGAGTCATGCTGCGGCCGCGTCGGGGCGTTGGTACTGTTCCCGTAGCAGAATTCGAGGACGTCGGCGCAGAAGATGATGAGCCGGTCAGCCCAGACGGCGTCTTCCGCAGGCGAGAAGCTCCGAAAAGCCTCGCAACGTGACAGGGCCAGGTTGACTGCTCGCTGCTTCAGGAAAGCGCTGTGTATCTCCTGCCGGAAGGCAACCCAGAACGCAGCCTGACATAGCCCTTCCGCGGGCCATTCCGAACGAGGCCTTCGGGACGCCACTCTAGCACCCGACGCTGCGGTGGGTGATTGCATCGCTTCGGGAGACGGCACAGCCACATTGTTTGTGTGCCGGTCTGCCGGTCCGATCTTGGGGCCCGTGATCACTGGGGAGCTGTGCGGGACCAGTGGCACGGCGGGTATTTGGGCGTCGATGAAAACATTCATGACGCGCAGGAAGAGCTCACTGTCACGTTCCTCCTCCCGCAAGGGGGCGTCGATCTCTTCATAGAAACGCAACACTATGGCTGCAGCCAGTAGACTTGCGTCGCGCGTCTGGTCCGGATCCATGCTGCGTGTGAGCAAGTCCCTGATGCACTCGTTATGGTAGTGCAGGGCTGTCTCGTCGTTCAGGTCCGGTACTATCTCGCCGTCGTAATAGTAGACATGGCCTGCTCCAGACCTTTGGACACGAGTCAAGTGCCGAGCCGAGGCTGCGAGAACGGCATTCTTCAGAGGCGGACACCAGCGTGCTCGATGGGGTACAATGTCGGCAAAGTGCCTTTCAGGGTCACAGATATCGAACCAGCGTGCTAGTACATCGATGAAGTATCTCAATAGTACCACTTCGAGCCTGGAATCCGTGGATTGGAAGGTAGGGTTGGTGGGAGGCTTAACAAGGGTGCTGACGAAAGAGCTCCCGGTATTGCGGGCTGTGTTCGGAGACGGAAAGATCTGAGAGCCCCAAGACAGACCGCCTTGGGATTGAGGTGTTTGGGCGAAGACATTGCGAGTTTCCGAGGGCGATTGCCATAAAGTATTCGCTCCTTGCGGCAGGCCACCAAGACTCGCGCTACGTGCGGAGATCGCTTCAGTGGTGTCAAAAGAGGCCGCCGTGACATGATGAAAGTCAACAGGAGCCTGGTCGTCCACTTGATCGCCAGGATTCGTTGTGGGTTCAACTGGGAAGACTGCCTGTCGAACAGCGTACTCAGATGCAGACTGTGGCTGAAAGTCCTCTTGTGCACCGTCAGAGCCAGAAACATCTTCCGATTCCGGCTGAGGCTCGATTGTCAGACCAGGCGGAGAAGCCCATTCTTGATGTTGCTGTAGGTGATGCTCTTCATCGGCATCAGCTTTGTGTCCGTTCTGGTCGTAAATGGCTGTCAATTCTGCAGTCTCGTCGATGTATGTCAATTTCGCTAGACTGAAAGTCAGAACATCAAATTGCAAGCATGCTAAGTGGCCAACTGCATTACCGAATGGTTTGTTCTTCAGCCAGGTTTGGCTGGCAGGGAAGCTTTTCGTGTCATATCGTGCACTAGAGCCGTGCTGCTTGAATTGGATGCGGCTGGCTGTTCGGAGGCATCGTTCGCCATTCTTTTCACATCTCGTGCAGACCGAGGATATGTAATCGCCTGTACAGTTTAGACATGGTTACTCTCTCCAGCGCTCCAAAGCTTACACTTGAGATGCTTTTCTGTGTTGAAAGGTCAATACATCGAGCGAGGATGTTGGAGTTTGCAAGACCTATCTGCAGTTGTCACAAGGAGCAGCCCGACGCTTGCGTTTGCCTCGAACTCTGGTGGCCCTCGCCTCGGATCTGTTTACAGTTTCGGCTTCATGTTCTAAGTCAGTGGCTGCTTCGAGATTTGCTATTTCCGAAATCTTGATCATCTTGCGCGCCGAAGGGTATGGACGTTCGCCGAGTCAAGGTGTGGTCTGATGAAGGAAATACTCAAGCTGGGAGGGACGACGGTGACATTCAAGACGTTCGGCGGGAGTTGCCCTCTTTTTGTGCCCGCCGCCCACTAACTAGCCCCTCACCTTTCCCCGAGCTCTCCTCCTCGTCTCCCACCCATCATTGCCTATAAGCGACCCTGGAGATTCTCCCGGTGACAATAAGCGGGGAATCGAGCTTGGGGTCATCGAACGCGAAAACACGGCAACAACGGACGAGCGGGTTATCATGGTATTGATTCGCGTCTTCCACTGTCAAAAAGCCTCCTAAACGCCCGCTTCATTCAATTGGAATAAAGAGAATTGCAGGTCAAATGGCGAGTCATCGCGGTCATACTGGGGCTGGGCTACACGGATGCACGGTGTTGGATCCCTTGCCCTTTATGCGGCAATTGCATGCCATGTCTGTACATTGGAACTACACGGTTCCATCACATGCCGAATCAATCAAGAATCAATTCATTATGGTCAGAGCTGACGGGACCTTTGAATTTCCTACGGAATCTTGGTCAACTGCGACAACCTGGCGGTAGGCTTGACATCCTGCCGAACAGGACCCGTCAAGAACGGTAGAGGCTTGCCAGGATGAGGGTTCTCGACCCAATTTCCATGCACTTGATTTTTCGTCTGGAAAGGCAATTGCGCAATGGCGACCGGCTTTGAGAAGTCGTTGGTGTCGAGGATGATCAGTTCCCCCTTGTTCGACGAGGGTCTATCGGTATAAAAGATGATCCAGCCATCACCTTCCTCACCATCGGGCCCTCGAGGAATGTATGCTGGCTCCGCGACACTACCGTCTCCCGGGGCGTAGAAGATCGATTTCTCGAGCGTCTCCGTGTTCAACTTAATAACAGCATTGAAGATAGGTTGGCCCCTTTCTTCTGGGGACATCATACCACCCACGTAGAGGATCTTGGATGGGCGACCGGTCAGACGATGATCGTAAATGGGAAAATCAAAGATGCCTTCCAACAGCGTCTCACGTAGTGGTAGGGCCGTTCCATCTGGCTTGGAAAGATCCAGGGTCCAGCGCACCCAGTCGCCGCTAGGCTTCGCAGTCTCCTTGTAATCTTTCGGGCTAAAGAACTCAAAGACATTGAAGGTGACGAAATGACTTTCAAGCTTCAAGATGCCACCCTCCTCTTCCCATGCGTTGCCTGTGTGTATGATCAGACCATGTGGGGCAGTATATTTGCGGAACTCGCCAGGTTTCCAGTTTGGATGACTCGGAGAGTCTGCATAGCGTGGAGAGACAAGGAGCTCCGAGGGTTGACCAGGAACGAATCTCCAATAGTCGCCGCCAGCTTTAAGCACCGCCTCGTCGTTGTTCTCGTATGGCATGTTGGAAAGAATGATCCAGTGGTCCGTGATCCAACCATCGTGTGGCCAACCCGGCTTATCCTGCTGGTACCAGAATACGTTGGAGATGCGTCCGTCGGGATCAATCGCGTATGTGCAAATGTCTGGAGTCTTGAGGCCCTTGGCAGAATAGCTCCAGGCGACCAGCTCATTCTTGTGGGGATCGACTTTGGGGTGGGCTGTGAAGGTCTTCGCAGCTACCTGACCCGTGTAGGGATCTGAACTCCTGGTCTCAAGAGTGTCTGGATCCATAGAGTGCGGTAATCCTCTCTCTGCCAGGGCGAGGAGGTTGCCGCCCCAGTAAATGATATTAGTATTGCCGGTGGAGTCATTCGCAAGCCGCACACATGGGTGAGTGTCGTATGGATTCCTGTAACGACCAAAGAGGCGACGACCGGCCTTACGCTCCAGAAGCCACCTCTCAGTGTGGACGTATTTGATCTTCATAGAGACCCTGCCGTCTTCGATGCGGAAGGCGCAGACATGCCCATCCCCGTCAATGAAGGGAGTGTTCGGCAGCGGGCAGAAGTGAGGGTCTATCATCATACGATACCAGGTTCCGCTGATCTGCTTGGGAATCTCACCAAAGACGATCAGCTCGTCCAGTTCGCATTCGAATCGACCCTGAGGGGCAGTATTGGATGGGCGGTAGTAGGTTTCCCATGGCGAGGTAAGTCCGAAGTGGTAGTCTGTCTGGTTCTGGCTCTCGTCCGAA
The DNA here is from genome assembly GCA_035928285.1 of Vermiconidia calcicola. NCBI lineage: Eukaryota > Fungi > Ascomycota > Dothideomycetes > Mycosphaerellales > Extremaceae > Vermiconidia > Vermiconidia calcicola. The sequence goes on from JAXLQG010000013.1 coordinate 663,478, forward strand.
GGTACTTTGAGTTCGGTCTGCATAACTTCAGACCCTAGTGTCGCCATTGCGCTTCAGTGTAGTCTGCGGGTATTATCTCGGGATAGGTACAAGTGTGGTGCGAGAGAACTGGTATGTCCGAGTCGAAGTTTCTTCATATACCAAAGAGAGCAGCGTGTACGATGGTTGCTGCTGCGCTGCAGCTGTTCCCGCTCTCCTGACCATGGTGAGGGCGAAGAGCCCGGGGAAGTGTGGAGCTGGATAGATGAGAGAGTCTCCCGCGGAATTCCTGTCCCACAATTCGAGTTCAACCCCGGTCGTGCAATCATTGTGCAGCTGTGTCATGTACTATTCTGTGGTGCTACTGAGTACCGTACTACAATGTTCCGCGGAACATCGCTTGTGTTCGTTATATCGGAGCCGATTGAGCTTTCCCCAGACGTGCCACATACTAAGGTACCAGCCTCGCCAGGTACCATAGTTAAAGCTGTCAGGATTACTGGCTGATAACCGCCTCTTGGCGTTATTCCCGGACGACTGACTGCCAAACCGGAACTGCGCCGCACTCGAGACAAAGCCGTTAGATTCAATGTTTAACAACTATGGCTGCTGGAATTCGCGACAACGAGAAATACCCGATCTAAAAGACACCTCTCCAACCATGGACAGCTTTACCGTGCGACATCTCGGGACCTCTATAGGAGGATACCCAGAACTGGTTATGTAGGCTGCAGGAATTCACGCCTTTATCTGCCCAGGTGCTGTGCCAGGAAATCCACGCCTTTCTGGATGGGCTCAAAGACCGCATCGTCACGCTTCAATCTGGCATCAAAGCCGTGAGCCGCGCCTTCTACAAGGTACAGCTCAGTCTGCACCCCATTCTTCTGCAGCTCCCCATGGGCCAATTGTGCAAACCTTTTGTCGACGACGACATCCGCCGTCCCCTGAATGAAGAATGTTGGTGGGAAATCGGGTTTCTCCAACAATTTTTCTGGATCCACACGATCGTATTCATCTTCGGCTATAATTTCATCAAATTGGACACCCTTCTTGACCGATGTGACTAGATAGGCTTTGCGCGGTGTGCTCAGATCGGGTCCGTTGGGACCAAAGGGAGGAGGCGCAGCGGTTGGCGGAGGAACCTCATCAAAGACCCGTTTGATGAAATCGGCGGAGGGTGGAGCGGGTGCACCGGGTGGGGATGGGCCGCTGCTCCTGGTGTGGTAGAAGGGATCACGGAGATATTTGAAACCGAACAGATCAAGGATGGCCTTGGGCGGATGGGCGCGAGAAGCCTGGTTGTGCATGATGCCTCAATGATCAGCCTCTCGTGGTCCGCACAACTCCTACTTACCATCAGCAACGCAAGGCCTCCACCACAAGAGTGGCCAAGGGTGACGATGTCCTTGCCGTTCACTTGTATACCATGCTCTTTCTCGAGCAGAACAGGAAGCTCGTCCTGCGCCCATTTGTATGCGGCCACCGAATCGGCGACCGGACCGTCCAGGACAGAAATGGTTGGGCAGAGGCGATAGTCCGAAGACACGGCGACGAAGCCAGCTTCGTTCAAGGATGCTACGAGCGCAGCCGAAAGCATTGCCCTGCTACCAACGACGTAGCCGCCTCCGTGTAAATACAGCGCTGTAAGTCGGATCAGCATGGTGTTTCAGGAGCAGTTTAAATCTCCAAGAATCTCACCGATTCCCTTCACTAAGCTAGTGCTCTTGGGTAGGTACACGGTGGCCGTCAGGTTTACTGTCTGGGCCCCGTACTTTACAGCCTTGAAGACGTAATCGAAGCTTGCCATGTTTGTCAATATGTTCGATCTACGGTTCGGTGGTGGAAGGGACGGAGCCTGTATTTGCAGTGAAAACCTCTCGACAGGTCTGCGCAGTAGCTGTGATAGTACTCTACAAAGTCTCGCCTCCAGACTCGGAATGCTGAATGCACAGCTGCACGGAATCATCCGGCCGAATCGCTTGGTCGTAAACAAACAGAGACAAGTCCCACCACATGGTCAAATGAGCCGCCCTGGCAAGGGTCCGAATTCGCCGGAATCACCCTGAGCTCCCGCGGAAGCTGTGGTGGCTAGCGAACACCGGCACTGGCAAATCTCCGCCCACTACAATTTTGGCGTTGTTTAAGTACAATATGATAAAAAAGGGCCAAAAAGGCATGTCGGAACCCGAGTATTATTTGTGCGAAACACAAATTGGTGACATTGCTTAGTATACGGCTGCATCATGACCGAACCAAAGCTTGAGTTGGGGGGCTTTCCTATCCCATGGGTACCTGCCGTCCGACCTGAAGATGAGACAAATATGTATCCATACAGGAAGCAGAGCCGGAACACTAGGAAACTTCCTGTAGGCTGGAGATTTGCGGAAGGGAGGCGTGCCTTGCACGAAGAAACCATTCTTGATGAAGTGGTCGAAATTCCGCTCAGAGATGGAGTCAAGGTCCGTCAACCGAAATAGACTTGCAGAAAGCATCGCTAACATGGTGGCAAAGATCTATTGTGACGTTTTCAGGCCAGTCACAGATACAAAAATCCCCGCTGTATTGGCAGTAAGCCCATATGGTAAAAATGGACACGGTACGTGACTGAAATAGACATGCGGGCTTGGAACAAACTGACTGTGATATCGCCGCAAGGATTCCGCATATTCGACAACATTCCCTTCCGGCTCGGACTACCTGAAAGTGCCACCTCCGGTCTGGAGAAGTTCGAAGGGTAGACACGTCCTGCTTGATGCATCAGATATGACATACTGACCAGGTGATGTAGGCCAGATCCTGCCGAGTGGTGTCCTCGGGGCTATGCGATTGTCAACGTAGACATTCGAGGTTCTTGGGACAGTGAAGGAGACCTTTATATCGAGGGAGGCCAAATGGGTAAGCTGCTGCTCCATCAACAGGAAGACATATACACCGCGGCTACTGACAGAAGTCAGGTCTGGATGGCTACGATACGGTCGAATTCATCGCAGCACAATCATGGTGCAATGGAGCTGTCAGTATGGTTGGCAATTCCTGGCTCGCAACGGAGCAGTGGACGACCGCTATCAAGAAGCCACCTTCACTTAAGTGCATAGCACCTTGGGAAGCGTTCACAGACATGTACCGTGACTTGATCTGTCGCGGTGGTGTTCCTAAGGGCAACTTTACCTCGTTTGTCTTCAACAAAACTATTCGCGGCCGAAGTCTTCGGGAGGACATTGCGGGGGCTCTGGGGAAGTGGCCCCTTTTTAACGTATACTGGGAGGATAAAATTTACGACACCAGTGATCTTACGCTACCCATATATGCCGTTGCAAGTTATTCTTCAGGAAATCATGGCTCTGGTACTGTAAGAGGCTGGAAAAGCGCGGGCTCAAGAGACAAATGGATCCGCTTTCATCCGACCCAGGAGTGGTTCGATCTTTACACACCAAGATACGTCGACGACCTGCAACTGTTCTTCGATCGGTATCTGAAGGACATCGACAATGGATGGGAGAAAACTCCTAAAGCTAGGGTCTCCATTCTCACATATGGAAATCGTTTCGAGCCTGTACGTTACCATGACAAAAGCCTATGGAAGCCCATCTGACACGTTGCAATAGGGCCCAAAATGGGACGTACCGTTCACCGATTACCCAGTGCCGTCGACCGAGTATCGTAAACTCTACCTACAGGACTCTGGAAAGTTGGCCACCTCACCGCAAGCCAGCGAGAGCTCCGTCGCCCATCACGCGGACAGCTACCAAGCACAGCCGTCTGAATTTGTGTTGTCCTTCGACGAAGCGACCTCCATTGTTGGTCATTCAAAAGCGGAACTTTGGATGTCTTGCAGAGACAAGGATGACATGGATGTTTATGTGTCCATTCGCAAGCTGGCTAAGAGCGGAGAAGTATTGGAACACGTGAATGTTCCATGGGAGAACCTACCTGAAGGGGTCAACACCCAACACGATGTTGAAATGGCGCAGACGGTCAAGGTGAGTGGTTCGATCCAGCTAGGCATGCTGTGACAAGGCAATGAGACGCAGGCACTGACCGGGTTCGTATCACAGTACACTGGACCGACAGGTATCCTCCGGGCTTCGCACCGCGCCCAGGTCCCAGAACGGAGCACCCTAATGATTCCGTACCACCCACACGACAAGGAAGACAAGGTACCCCCAGGCGAGATCGTCAAACTCGAAATCTCTCTTTGGCCCATGGGAATCCACTTCGAAGCTGGGGAGGGTCTGCTGTTCCGTGTGCAAGGCTTCGTTGATACGAGCTCGGACTTCCCCAGCCACATCGATAAGAAGCTCGACAATCTGAACGAAGGTCAGCATACGATTCATTTCGGTGGGAAATATGACTCGACTATCATTGTGCCCGTTATTGCCCTACCAGCGCAATAGGTTAGAACATAAATATTAGCCATAGCCCGCAATGGGATCGTTGAAACGAATCAGAGCTCGTGCTCGTAGCGTGTGTAGGTATACGAACAGCTCTACGAGATGAGCAGAGATTTTTGTTCCAGCGTCTGTTCTAGTTCCCAACGTACTGTGACTGTTACATGCCTAGTCCTCCTCACGTTGGCGGCAAAGTTACCGTGTTTCAGTGCCGCGAGGACAACTACGTTAACTAACTTACGGAGTTAAGTCTAGGGGCCCGTGGGACCCGGACCCTGTGGCCCTCCGGGATTCTCTGGCCAATATGGGGGATGATTTATGGGGTCCCCTGGGCTTTTTACGAGCATGACGCGCCCATTCGCCTGTCCTTCAGCTATCCCAGATCTAGAGTTAGGTACTCCGTAAGTAGGGCCACTAGGCGTGGTAGGGGAGGGGGTGACTCGCCAAGTCGCTCCTGGCCAATCCATCCCATACTGAGGGAAACCTGCAGCTGTGTCCTTCGTCAACCCTTCGCTCTTGCTCGCACCTGCAACCGCCCTTCGCCATCTGGAATTCGATATGTTCCATTCATCGACAATGGACCGTGAGAGACTGCCCGCATCACGCAATTCGAAAATTAGTGAGGCGCGTCGGTCTAGAAGAAGGGAACGGTATACCCGCGTTGCTTGGTGAGCGATCAAATCTCTGGGCCTGATCCCTCAGCTGCAACTGCTGATTGTACGAAGCGAATCATGCAAAATCAGGAAGGTCAAATGCGGCGGCAACATACCTTGTAGCCGCTGCGTGGAACTCAACATCGAATGCAAATATCCTCTGATCGACCCTGTGTGCGTCCATAGTCTCCAACCTTGCAATTTGACTTGATTCCCTGACCTACAATGATAGACATACCAAACCTCGGAGGGAACAGGAGATCCGGCGCGTGCCCGAAGTTGCGCCACCAGATCTCACGCAGCTGCTTTCAACTATGAGGAAAGTCTGCGATGACATCCAATCATCGACGAACCATTTCAGCAATGTCCATTCACGCAGACCTTCGATGAAGCGACGACACCACGACAATCACGATGCGGCGCTCAAGGGCAGATTAACGTATCCGGCGAACTTGGTGTACCCGTTAGATCTGGCTCGAGCATTCGAGGCAAAGAGAGGTGCCGCCTCGACTGCTTGTAGTTATGAAGACCATGCAAATCAATCACCATTGACAGAAACGGTCCAGTCCGCAGATACCTCGACAGTGATTCTTCAAGCAGCTCTGCCAGTGTTCAGGCTGGGCTACGATAGGGTACTGCAATATATCACGATGTTCAGAAATGAAGTTTACCCCATGTACCCTTGTATTGGCTTGGAATTTGCTAGGAACAAGATAGATGCGCTCTTTGCAGAGCCATCGCCTTCTAGCACGGGCGAACGACAGGAGCTGGATGTGGATCTGATCGATATCGAAATTACCAAGGTGGTTTTGGCCATCTCGATGCTAATCGAGTCTGACGGTCACAACCCGTTGAGTTCCGATCTCGAAGCGCATCTTATTTGGAACGTTGACATAAAGCAAGAGGCTGTGCAGATCGAAGACATTATCATGGCTACCTTGATGGTAAGGCTCCTGTGTGGAGGTGCTCCTCGTCTTTCGTGGACGGCAAGATATTGAGATGCTCTTTCACAGACAATTTACTTCATTCTGGAGGACCAGCCAGTCAAGGCATGGCGAATGTCGGGATTCGGCGCAAAAGCATGCCTCGAGTTGGGCTTGCACAAGGAAAGTTCACTCGACACTCGTGATGATAGTCTTGCCGATAAGGCATTTCTGAAGGACATATTTTCCTGCGTATACGACCTGGATAAGAGGTCGAGCTTCTATACGAATCTTCCCTGGACGCTGCATGAGAAGGACCTGGACGAGAACGTCTTTGATCTGGTAAGTGCTTCCTTCCACTTCATCCGTTGTCATTGTCTAGGGCAGAGGACATCATTTTCGATATGGATTGGGTTGTACTTTTCTCCGTTGGAGATTTGAATTGACTTGACTGTGCACATCAGAATGGGAGACATCCGTACTTGTCCGCAATGGTCAGGGTGAATCGAGTTCACAGCGAGATCGTGGAACTCATCAACTCGTCGCCGGGACTTGGCACCAAAGAGATTGACGAGCGGGCGGAATTCCTGGGATATCGACTCCAAAAGCTCGTCGAAATCATTCACGAAAGCGAAATGTTCCCTCCTGAATCGCCGGAGCCCCTTCCTCCACCCGCGACGCGAACCGTTATGGAAGCCTTTGTTGCACTTCGCACCACCCACATCCGAATGCTCACCCACATGAGATCTCTGAGCTCCTTTGAAACATTCTCCCGCCGGCCGCAGTCGGTCCAGATACTCATCTCCCTGGCCATATCTTCAGTCGATCTACATGGGAAGATAGTCTTTGCAGGAGGTGACGAGGGGGCGAGCCGACTTTTGCGGACCACCATCGACAAGCTCCTTACGGTATGCGTGTCTTGTATGTTCTTGGCGGCTTCATATGACCCTCAAGTGTACGGGCCTATCTGTCGCAACGCTTTCCACACCGCGATCGATATCTTGAGTCAAGCCCAATCCCTACCGAGCGTGCATAGCTCGAAGACTATGTTGTCCTCATTAGCCGACTTGCGGAGGATGGGAGAGAGCATCCAGATGCCTGCACTGGACCGTTCGACGCTCAGTACGAGCGCTGTAGGGACGGATGGATCAGCAACGCAGAATCATCAGGTTCAGCCAGATTTTGGCGAAATGGATTTCTCCATACTGTCTGAGACCCCCAACCACGAACTGTTCGCATCTATGGGGGATGTCGACTCGAATTGGGAATTTGAAGTCGAAAATCTACCATTTGGATAGAGATGTGAGCGCAAACTCGGGATATCTTCCTGGAGAATTTCACCATGACCAGCCAGGACTCTAGCTGCGCTCGCAGACGTTAGTTCTTTTTGGGACACTTCTCTCGCCCTCCTCAGATTACTCACTTGGCACCCTCGAGATGATTTGTACAAGAGATTGGGCCAGGATTTATGGCAGACAGCCTTGGGACTATCTACCTATGTAGTTACACCTGAGCATGTGTCTAGTGGCTAGGTACCTCACAACTTCCCCTCCAGACCAGGGATAATACATTCGACAACCGCAGTGTTGCCTGCAAGGACAGCTTCGATCGCTTTGGGGAGCAGGTCTTCCAACTCACCTACCGTCGATGATTGTCCCGTGAAGATGCTTCCGCCACTTGCTGCTTTGGCGATGCCAGCAAGGTCTGGGTTCGGGTTATCGTGACTGATGGCCAAGGTCGCGTTACTGACGCGGCTGCCCACGCCAGACGGGTGCACCAGCTCCATTGACACGCGCGGAGCATTCCAGCCCTTGTTCTTGAGGATCACCACCAAGATGGGTATCGAATAGCGTGCCGAGATCCAGTATACGCTGCTCGGGTGGCTGAACAGATAAGTTCCATCACCAATTATTTGCGTGACGAACCGGTTCTCCCCAGAGGTCATGCTGGCCATCTTGATTCCAAGCGACGCGCCCCCTGCCCAACCTAGACCGGTTGCTCCTGAAGATAGATATGACCCGGGAGATGTGCATTGCAGCTGATTGAAGATTGGAATGGTGTTGGTGACTGCCTCGACACACCAGATGGATGATGTCGGACAAGTGCGTTTCAATGTCGAGGCAATGATGTGGGCATTCAGACCATCATTCTTGGACGTCGTCGCCGCGGATGCTGCAATTCGGTCCAATAATGCCGCATGAGAGCTCTGCCGACATTTCGCCAAAACCTCTGCCCGTCCCTGTTGTTCCTGTGACGTTGAGTCTCTTTGAGTGGCGACGACGTGTGCATTGATTTGCGTGATGGACGTGTACGCATCGACCCGCCATCTTCCCACAGCGTCGATGTAGTGAACGGCAATGGATGCTTTCAAGGGGTCAACGTCAAGGTGATAGATGACAGCATCCTTTCTCGGCCCGCCCTTTGTGGGCACCCACGGGACGTCACAATCCAGAACCAAGATAAAGTCTGCAGTTGGTATGCTGGCATGATGCGAATAAGCTCCACCAAGCCAGGCAGGGTGGTCAGCTGGAAAACATACATCGCCTAGAGAAGTGTCGAGAACGCGCAGTCCTGGAACTCTGTCTGCCAGGTTGACCAGCGCACCGGGCACCCTCGGATCTCTTCCAGAGTATCCAGTGATGATCAAAGGTTCCGAAGAGGCCAGTAGTGCGGCAGCGATCTCTTCGATGGCATCTTGCGGCAATCCCGAAGGCTTGACTGGCTGCCAGTAGATCTGATTCAGGTGATACGGGTCGACTTCTCTTTCCAGGATTTCTCGAGCAGCGTAGAGATAGACTGGTCCCTTGGGCGTCGATTGTGAGAATTGCAGAGCACGGGCCACCATTTGTTTGACATTTTTGCTGCTTCGGATCTCGTTGACATAGCGGCAATATTGCCTCACGACTGCGGATTGATCGGGTATGTCCTGGAGGAAATTTACAAATTCCGTTCTTGATCCACGCTCCTCGCCCTCGATCGTCGCCGGACACAGCCCGGCAAAGATGAGGACAGGACTTCGGGCAATGTGTGCATTGTGGACTGCACAGCCAAGGGCTTGCGTCCCTACATCCACATGTACAATCACCGCCTGGGGTTTCCCTGTGACACGAGCGTAGCCATCGGCCATCGACAAGGCGACCATCTGTTGATTCACGAATGATGAGTCAGTTCCCAGCAAAGCCAACGAGATACAAGGCATCTAAGTAACCGACCTCGCTTGGACAAGTGATGATGTTGGGAAAGTTTTCAACGGAACTCCCTTTGGCTATAGCCTCCATGATTGCGGGATGGTCTGATCCTAGGTTGACGAAACAGTATCTGACCCCGGCCTAAACGCACACAATGGTTAGTTTCTGGCATTCCCAAATTCCTCACTTGAATACGTGCCTCCCATAGCGCCTCGAAGAACGCGTCCGCAGCCGTGTACATGTTTTCAATTCGTGAGCTAGTTCCTGTGGCACGCGCTCGTTGCCTCGAATCTCGATATACATTTCCATCCCATCTATTGTACAAGTCAACATTATACCGATTCCAAGAATGCGCTTGGACCCGGAAAGGACACCACGGGTGGGGAGGGCCTGGAGAAGATGGCAATTCCTGAAAGCTCGTCGACAGGTTCCGCGGCGTTATGTGGCAGAGTCCCTGCAGAGGGTGTTCCCAATTGCCATAAATCAGTCCCATAGCTCCCTTTGTTGTCCCATATATCGGGACCGATCACGAGGCACATGCCGAAGCGTGCTCCCGAGAGTCAAAGGGACAGTATTTGCAATGTTTCTACAACGCCTTTCACAACCTTTGGGTTAGTGGCCAGCACTGCCACGAATAAATCACCATCAACGGAGTCAAGAGCAGAAGCGGTAAGCTCGAATGTTGAAGTCACCCCCGAGATTTATTGCACGTGCTCGATTCCGCGGCGGTCACCGCGGAATGGTAACCTTCAATCAGTGTTGGCATCCCCTCCCCTCCCCTCCCCCAGAACTCCCAGCCTCTACGGAGTGCAAATGTGCTCATTCACGCTCATTTTTGTCTTATTACTCCGTACGGGGCATCCGGATTTGGACCATATGTCCCACTTTTCCCCCACGAAAGCCGCGGAAGACGGACAAGGCAGGCATGCGTCCAACTGTGTGGGAAGAAATCCAACAAAGGCAAGTTAAAGAGTGAAGAGAAATATATCCGCGAGTTTTCAACAGGAGTCGAACCACCTTGGGCGAGTTTAATCTTGTGTTATTCCCTGCCCGACGATCGAAAGCATTTCGGTCGACAAGATGAGAATGGGATCCTCCCCCGTCGAGCATCCCAACGCTTCCGCTACTGCGGATGTCGCTGTTCGCGTACACTTCAAAACTATCATCGTAGTATTGGTATGGCAATCCTTCATCGTGAACCATAGCGTTGTGGTACCGATACTGACGTGTGGGGTTCTTCACAGGCGATCAATCTCATTTATTTTGGCCAGCTTTTTTCCACCGTTGGATCTGGCTTCCTCGCCCAGCCGATCGGGGAGCTTTTCCAAGGCTCTGATCGGACGGCTTGGTTGAGCACAGTCATCAACATTCTGAACACAGCCCTCGTTCCTCCCATTAGCGAGGCAGCCGACTACTGGGGCAGGAAATGGTTCATTATCATCACACAAACATGCGCCTTTGCCGGCGCGGTGGTGGTCTCTCGAGCCACCTCAATGAACGATGTCATCGCCGGTTTCACTGTCATCGGAATCGGCACAGGCAGTCAGGCTCTTCTGTTCTCCGTTGCGGCCGAGGTGTTGCCTCGGAAATATCGGCCCTTTGCGGCGGCAAGTCTCAATCTGACCGCAGGACTGGCTGCAATCACGTCGGTCTGCATGGGCGGAGCATTGATACGCTCAGGGGATCTGGAAAATTACCGCCCCTACTTCTACCTTGCGGCGTCCCTTTTCGGAATCGGCGTGATAGCATGCGCCTTCTGCTACAATCCTCCTCCACGGCCGCTGCAAATAGAGCTGACTACGAAGGAAAAGCTTCGGAGACTGGACTGGATAGGGTACTTTCTCTTGACACCCGGTCTGGTGCTCTTCTGCCTTGCTTTGGCTTGGAGTCAGAACCCTTACTCGTGGGACTCTGTCAACATCCTGGCCCCTTTCTTTCTCGGCGTCGCCTTACTGGCCGCTTTCGGGCTCTATGAATGGCGCGTCAAGAAAGACGGAATGGTCCACCATGGACTCTTCAGAGACAGGAACTTCCCACTTTCCTTGGTCACGATCTTCGTCGAAGGGATTGTGTTCTTCTCTCTGAACTCATACTACACCTTCCAGGTGAGCATCTTTGAACAAGCGGATCTTCTGGTGGCTGGACTCCACTTCATGATCTTGTTCCTGACCACCTCGGCGGTCGCCTTCGTGACGGCACCTCTCTCCAAGCACTATAAAGTGGTCCGGTACCCGACATTTTTCGGCTTTCTATGCCTTCTTCTCTTCAACATCATTCTGGCAACAGTGACGCCCCGAAGCAACGGCAAGGGTTTCTGGGCTTACCCAATTGTGGCGGGTGCGGGCATGGGTGTCATCCTACCTCTGATCATCGTGGCAGGACAACTGAGCACTACTCCCACACTCCTTTCGGTCGGTACAGGTCTTTTGATGTCCATCAGAGCTTTAGGTGCGAGCGTCGGTCTCGCAATCAACACTGCGATATTCAACAGCACGTTATCCAAGAACATCCCCAAGAAGATCGCAGCTGCTGCACTTCCACTTGGCCTGCCGCCAAGCTCTCTGGGTCTGCTGATTCAGGCCCTTCTTTCCGGAAAAAGTTCTGCAATCATGAAAGTTCCCGGAGTCACTCTGGAGATTGCAGCTGCTGCTGGCGCGGGCTTGGTAGAAGCGTATGGAAAAGGGTTCCAGAACGTATGGATCGCTGCAGCTTGCTTCTCCGTGGTCGCCGCCATCGGTAAGACAGACCACAACCCCGCAAGCCCTATGTTTTCGATCCATTGCTAACATTCGATAGCTGCATTCTTTTTCTTTGATCCCAAAAAGGAGTTCAATAACCACATCGACGCTCCGGCAGAAGCCGAGATCGTGGAAGAGCAGGCTCGGGTCGAAGGTGCTAACAGTGCGGTCCCTATCGAGAACAAATCAGTCGAAGAGACATCTCAGCATGATGAGAATGTCTCCAAGGCTTGACCAAATACTGTCGCGATCACAAGTACAGAAGAAAATGAGGATATCGTCTCCCGCTTTCCATACGTTTAACAAATATCATTTAGTATCTTTGTCTCGGCCATCGAATGTTCACGTTTCTGTTCATGTACCCGCCGAGGTAAGTATGTTCACGAACCTGTGATCAGATAAGCCTACCTCTTCTGAGATACCAGCTCAGATTGTTCAGGGAAGGAACGTACGCAGCGACTTGCACCTTCCCAGACTGCAGGCACGGGGAAATTGTGCTTGGTGCATCGGCATATGACGGGAACCTTAGTGGACGAGCCATTGCATGAAGCGAAAGCAAAGTGCGTAATGTAGGCATATGTTCTTTCAATGTACGGAGTACATTACACCGAATTCGCGACAGTAGCCTAACACTTGGGGATGTAAATTTTGTATATGACACTGCACCACCTGCATATAGAGATGTCTTGACTTCACCCCTGCAGCATGACCATTAATTGCTGGCTTGCCCAACACCGTCGCTCATTCACAGTCACACTGTGGGAATGGACGTTCTGCATTTCAGTGCCATGTGCGATTCCGTCTGTCTGCCGGTATTTGTGACCGATTCAGCAGCTCTTGTCTGGGACCCAACCGCAATACGACCACATGTCAAACATGATGCTAAGGGGGCGGATTTCGCGATCTTGAGGACTCGGCGCTGTTGTACACTTATTATCAAGAAAATATGGCTTGATGACTGGGATGTCCGCTTACCCTGGCAAGCCTAGACAAACAGTGATTTTGAGCCGGAATTTGATTGGTTGGATTTGGTAGGCTTGGCAACCCGAATCGGTTGCTGAGCCCAAATACCTACCTTAAGTACTATTTCGCGCTGCCTGCACTGCTCTTTTGATTTCTGCTCAGATCATCCTGCGAACTCGCTTTCTTGAAGAAGTCAAGATGCAGCCGGCTGTAAGTACCATTTCCCCCTTTTCGAACGACGATCTCTTTGCACACAGCGCTAGACAGGTGGTCGCGAGCAGCGCAACTCCCGACGGCTCCAACCATTACCAGCATCAATAACCACACGTCTGGCCACAAATGCTGACAACAATGCGATGATACAGGATCGCCCTCCTTCTGTTCGCCCTGTGCGCGGACGTCTTTTCGACCCTGCACGGTCACCTCCTTCTACGACTGGTTCTCAGGCGTTGCCGGAGACAATGTCGTCCTCTTCTCACTTGGAGACCCTGCCGCGCGCGGGGTCTTCATTGACTACCAGTATTCCCCATAGTGGGCTTTCACAATCATCCAGCTTCGCTCCTCGCGGCGATTCTGCTTCCCGCCCTTCATGGCATCTTACACAATCTTCCAACTCTGCCTCTGGCGGCCACTCTGGCTCCCATGCTGTCGCGCTAGCTAGCACCCGCCAGCACTCAAACCCGCTGCAGACTCATACCTATGGGCAGTTACATTCGCCAGCCTCCTATCATGAGTATCAGCAGCAAAATCTTGGAGGTTCTGTCGCGTATTCGAGTACTCGAGAATCAGTCCAACCACTGCCGTGCTCTAGGGAATGTGAGCAACAGAGAAGAGACTTGCAGCGCCAACTTGAGGATGCCCGCATCTCGTACAGCCGTCTCCTCGAGGACTACGAGATTTTGCAGCGGGACTCTCAAGCTCTTTCAGACGAGGCCGAGCGAATGAGGGCTAGGACTGACGATACTGGACCTATCATCACTCGTGAAGAGTGCCACTTGACCCTTGAGCGTGGTCGAGAAGCACTCGAGGAGCAGACTGGAGCCGACCGTCGGGAAGAACTCGAGGAACAGTTCAGTCGACCGGCCAGTGATCCACTACATGCTACTGTCCATTCCGACAATGTGACAGCCGGCCCTAGTGGCATCATGACTGCGGATGAAGATGATGACTCCGACCCGTATGGTCCTTCCAGCTTGATCTCAGGAAACTTCGACTCGGGTCGCAGCATTGTTGGTCCCGAGGAGCCAGAATCAATCGAAGCCATTCTATTCGGGCCGCCTACGAAGAGACGTCGCCTGGGAACCGCGTCCAGCCATAAGCCAAACCCTCCTCGAACCGGCCAGATCACGCCTACAGAGCGGCCGCAGCTCAATGACTTGGAAACAGAACGACATCAACCTAGTTCTCCAGTGTACGCAGGACAGGCTAATCCAGGACAAGTTATGCGACCATCTAATCCATCGTCTCAACCTGGTTCTGCTGTTTCTCCCATCGCTACAACCGGAGAGAGGTCGAGGATCGAACGGGAGCCACTGATACGGCCTCCGAAGAAGAATGCACTTTCCCCTCTCAAATTCCCGACTAGCGTATTCGCACCGCGTCGTATACAGGAGTCTGCCGTTTCGACGCCGCAGCAGACGAGGACTGACAATCAAGGTGATACGACCGATGGGAAAGGGCACCAAATAAATCCATCTAATCCATCGTCTCAACCTAGTTCTGTTGTTCCTCCCATCGCTACAACCGGAGAGAGGTCGAGGTTCGAACGGGAGCCACTGATACGGCCTCCGAAGAAGAATGCACTTTCCCCTCTCAAATCCACTCATCCGACTAGCGTATTCGCACCGAGTCGTATACAGGAGGGTGCCGTCCCAACGCCACAGCAGAGGCCGACTGGCAATCAGGGACACACGACGGATCAAAGCGACAGTATGTCTACGCGTACTGAGGCACCTGCGACGGACAGGAAAGGTCACCAAATGAATCCAGTCAATCGGCGGACGCCGACTGCTATCAAAGAGGCCACTTTTTGATACCTCGAAGCCAGCCAACCCAGCCTGGTCCAAAGAAGACAAAGGAGATGAAACTCCATCCATCAAAGACTGCGAAGCCTGAGAAGACACAGCCCACCACGCTCGCCACTCTTGAATGTTCACCGTGGCGTGAATTTAGTAGGGCCATCAGAGTGGATGAAGCTCAACAAAATGAACATGAACGCCTCCGTATTCAAGAAACCAACAAGTCTCTGGTCGGTCGGTGAGATCCAATCTAAATCCGATGAGACTATTCGCCAAGTCAGTGTTGACGCCACTATGGAGCGGACGATTGAGACAGTCTCAAAGTCAGTCGTGGATCCCGGCGCCGAGCCCAAGCCAAGGCAATGACCGAGCCAGCAATTTCAGACCCATATTCGCGCCTGTATTGGGCAGAGGACGTTGCAGAAGAGGAGGAGCAGCGCATGGGGTCTGATGGCGACCATATCTTGTTACTTCATGGTTGGCTCTTCGGGTCAGGGCAAGAAGAAAGGCAAACCGAGTGGCTCTAACGCTGGACAAGAGGATCATTCCAATAGTGGTGAGAACATTCCCTCTCGCGATTTGGAAGGGAAGGCGAGACCAGAGTCTAAGAACTTCTAAGGAGCCCGGATGTCATGTGGATGAGTGTCGACGGGGTTCTAGTCGGTTCAAATAAGTGTCACCATAGCAGAGCGACTTTCTGCAGAAGTTCTGATCACGGCTAGGAGGCAGGGCTGATGCCAGAGCTGATCGTGTACATAGGAAAGAGAACCTACTATAAGCTCATCGCCTTTTTGTGACGGAGTCATGCTTCCAGATTCCGCAGTCTTGGGGTACTATTGCGAGAGTTTGAGGCTGATAGCCGCGGGAAGTATAGTTGCTTCAACGACACCGAACTCCGATTCTATAATCCTGAAACATCCTTCCCATCCTATTGTTTGTGCCCAATAGGGTCTTGTCTTGTATCGAGAAACGTTGGTCATGATGGTCCATCACATAATTGGATCATTACATGCTACAATCAGACCCAAGTATATACCAATTCCTTGTTGCACCGACACCCTGTACAGTTGGAGCAATGCCTGCCTTTAACACCTGCGAGTCTCACCCGACTCACTCGACCCACGTGCTTGTTGTTTGATGTGGTGCGCCCAATGCTCACGGTACTGTATTGATCCAACACTCCGTATCCTCCTTTCCACCATTCCTGATTTCTGCTCGCAGAGGAACAATTGCCAATCGTCCTCGAGCCACGCGACGTATGCAAACGCGACGATCCTCTTCACAATGGCGACAAGCCGCGTCCTTTTCAATAATGTCTGTGGCCCGCTTTTGAGCTCTTCTTGTCATGCATTTCTCCGCTGCCTCAGTCGCCTTATCTATCCAGTCAGGCCACTTCTTATTCCACGAAGACAACTGAACTGCGATAGATTCTTGGACGCCTGGTGGTAACCAATTCGGGAAGTCTTCAGATTCTACTTGCTCCACCGTAAAATGGACAGGTTTGACTTGCCGTTTCTTGGCAGGAGGCTTTTCTCCATAAGAGCTCCGGAGCTGCCTGTCCTCAGTCTCTATGGAACGCCTCCACTCGTGACGTAGTGGGGATTCGGTGTGAGGCGTGTCTGCCGATGCGCTCATGCTGAGGGGTCTCTCAAGGCCGTCTCGACGGCGACTCTTGGTGTTGGCTTCCGAAGTACCCAAGCGAGATCGTGTTGCAGAAGAAAGCTTTGGGGGAGTTGGGGATATAGGTCGTCTGATCTCTTGTTCTGGAGAATAACGGGAGGCCCGCTCCTCGTCGACCGACTCGCGCCCACTAGTAAATATTCTCCTTTTTGGCAAAGGTTTGTTTGGTGACGCCTCCGAAACACGCTGGCTCGTCTTCCAAAAAGACTTTGATCGAGTATCGCCCGTACCAGTCGGAGGTCTTACTTTGACATGAGCTGACTGTCGAACAGGTACCCCAGTTGAGTCATAACGAAGTTCACGAGCTCTGATATCGCCTAGCTCAACTGATCCTTCGTTGCTCACGACTGTGATTCTCGCGCGAGAGGATCTGAAGATGGCTGCTCTTCTGCCTGATTGCGCGACTTCTGCCTGATTGCGCGATATTGTTGTGCTTCGCTGTTTTCATCTCCCGGGATGTTTGCACGCACGTCTTCCTCTTCGGAGCTTTCAGCTTCTCTTAACCTCTTTCGCCTCTCA
Source organism: Vermiconidia calcicola (assembly GCA_035928285.1). Lineage (NCBI taxonomy): Eukaryota > Fungi > Ascomycota > Dothideomycetes > Mycosphaerellales > Extremaceae > Vermiconidia > Vermiconidia calcicola. Next base: position 680,527 of record JAXLQG010000013.1, read on the forward strand.
GCTCTCGCCTTTGATGTGTCGTCGTGCCAGTCCGAGTTCCGTTGCTCCTGTAGTAGTTTCCTCAACTCTCGTTCTTGCTCGAGCTTTTGTTTCAAGGCTGCGTTTTCCTTTTCATACGCCTTTCGCAGTGAAGGAAGCTCTTCCGCATGCTTTGTCTTCCAGTGCTTCTTTTCATCGATTGCCGCCTCGAGTTTTCGCTCAAGGGCCTCGTTCTCCGACGCAGCCTTTGTTAGGGTTCTCAGCCTTGACGAGAGCTGTTGTTGCAGATCGTCAATCTCTTCTTCCAGTCCACTGACTTTATCTGACAACTCATTGTATCTTTGGCGGTGCTGGCTATGGTATTCCGATAGATTGTCCACTGCCTGTTCCACTTGGTTGCTTTGGCGCTGATAGTGGATTGGCAGACCTTCCAACTCCCGGACCCTTCGCTCCATCTCGAGGCTGTGATCTGTGTATTGGCGCAGTGATTTCTCCGCATCTTTTAGCTTTGTGGTCGTTTCATCCAAACGCTCTTTCTGTGATGTACGATCGCGCAGGGCCTTTGTCATGCTGGCATTGAGCTGTCTGAGGCTGACTTCGAGTTTGAACCTGTCAGTTCGAGCGCTCCTGGCTTGATCCTTAGCTGCCGCAAGATCATCTTCAAGCCTATCCCGCTCAAGTGTTACCAAATTCAATTGATTCTGCATGTCTTCAAGTTGGACCTTCGAGCCGTTTCTGGCATCTCTGACTTTTTCCAGGTGCTCAAGTCTGGCACTCTGCGCAAGCAATGCATTCTGCATGCAATGAATCGAATCTTTGAAAGCCTCCCTCTCTTTCAGGTCTAGTGACTTTGATGTCGACATCATGCAGATGGATGAGTGATAATGAATTCCCCACAGGGAGTTGGTCTTAATCGCTCGCCTGGGAAGCCCAGGCTCACGATTATGAAAGAAAGAAAGAAGAGCTGCAAGACTGCAGCGAGAGAGTGGCAAAGACCGACTTAAAGTATCGGGGCAAAGCAAAACGCACGCACAAGAGCAAAGGATGTGCTAAGTGAGGTAAAGGAAAATCAAATTTAATAAACGACGCCGAAGCTTTTGAACATCCTTCCCGTCGAGGAAGCCAAGCAGCTATGGATTACCTTAGGCAGGCAGTCACGCAGATGTCGTCATGTGCGAAATCTTCACCAGTGCACCTCGAGACTGGTGCGGGTGTGGCTGCCTGGTTACCAGTACCTGTAGGTACGCCATACCATGATTCATTCGGTCACTCAGTATGAGTCCGTCAAAGGTGACAAATTTATAGAGGTGTATCTGGGTTTGGCTTCCAACAGCAAACACTGGCTATTCAATTGAGCTCGAAAACCAAAGATACCCGTTTACTATTAGTCCATAAACAGTAGCGCCATCATCAACCCACGTAGACTTGTGTTTTGTGGGAGTGGCTAGCGTGCTGTTTTCTCAGATGTAGAGACATAACATGAACCCGAACCGGACTTTGTGGAACGCAGATCCTTGCATTCAACATTGTGGCACCGTCCGAAAGTCGTTGGAGTAATCTTAAATTGACCACGCTTCCGATCGAGTATGTTGCCTTCCTGCGCGTTTGTCTCACAGATTGTGTAACATGCCCATATCAAAGAATGTCCGAACTCTCCAGATCTTCAGGAGGATAATGCAGCCCAAGGGACATCTTGTAAATACGCGCAACACTTCTCGCAGACACCTTCTGGTGGAGAATGTTGCCGCTCGTGCGAGCGAGAGTGCCTGAGAGTAAAGTCTGTCAGCGAAATGGCTTGTGAGGACGTTCAAGTGACTTTTGTTCGTGCCTTCAGGGGAGTGAGGCGATTTGGTGACTTACCTGGCCCTCAATCTGGTGGACGTCACTTTTGTATCGATTGGTCCGTCGGAAGGTCGATATCGAAGGAGCCTGTCTGGTATCGGATGACTTGTCTGGAGGTCAGTGTCGAAGGTGTCTTTCTTGTATTCATTGGCTTGTCTGGTGGTAAGTATCGCAGGCGTCTTTTTGGTGTCCACGACTCGTCAGGAGGTCAATATTGCGGACGTTTCGCGGGTATCTATCATCTCGTCAGAGGTCAGTATTGCCGACGTCTCTTTGGTATCGATACAGTCGTCTGCGGGTCGATACTTTAGGAGCCTTTCTGGTGTCGAGTGACTCGTCTGAAGATCAGTGTTGCGGGCATGTCCTCGGTATCCATCGATCAGTGCGTGACGGTTGGAGTAACAGCAAGCACCTTGAAGAAACTGATCAACAGAGGAGTGTTTTGCAAATGGCAAGTCAGGCGGCAATGTCTGCACAAAAAGGCGGTGGCATATCTGTGACGCATCCCCAAACACCACTCACTGCTTATGTCTTTGAACTCTGATTCTCATCCCACTTTCAAGTTTCTTCCTTTTCATAAACCCCCAAACACCAATTCCTGAGCATTTACGTTCAGGAAGTCCTTTCTCCCCTCCCCCTTCGGATGCGGCTAGAGATTTTGCTTACCTTCACAGGTTTCCCTTGCGTTCAGTCCCGACGCGTTCGGACTCGTTCGCCACTCTCGCGATTAGGTCTGATTCTGTCAGACCTTTTCGCAGCACTATAGTAGTTGCTTTGGCCTTGCCAAGGCGACTGCTGTGCACCCTATCCCCGAGGGGTTTTTTGTTTACGAACATCTCTTATAAAAATGTCTGAACCAGTCATATATGGACAAGGCAACAAGCGCAAGTCTGCCGCGGAAGACGAGCGACTTGCAAAGTATCGACGAGCTCAACTTGATGCCAGTTCGGGGCAGGCTAGCGGAGATAGATTTGCAGCCATCGCTGACGCGACCAACATGGATACTCCAATGAGGACCGATCCGTCGACTTCGGTTGACCATGGTATCCAAGGTATTCGCGCATCAGTTAACGAGATTCAGTTGCGCCAAGCTGCACGTCGATTAGAGGCACAGCGGCTGAGGGCAGAAAGCGCCAAGCAAGAGGACGGAATCTTCGACGAGTACATGTACCTGGACAAACCTCATCCAGAGGCTGATACTTATCAGGACAGACCCAATTCTCTCAAAAAGGTCCCCGTTGCATTGCGCATGGGGACTGCCGCTGACAAGACCTTTGGTACATTCGGGACTGGGAACGACGGCTTGAAGGACGACTTCGCGTTCTTCCTTACTTGTGATTTCGGTCAACGTGGTGTGCCCTTTGTCTCCCTGACCGTTTCTCGCAAGAGAAACATGACGGAAGCCAAACCTTTGGTCGAACTCGAAGATGAAAAGGTCATAAAGGCTACTTTTGTCTGGTCTCCAAGCATATCCTCTCCAACTCCCATTGCTGGTAAGAAATACCAGCTCGATGACTGCACATGGAGCGCTATGAGTCGACGTCACCGCGATGCTGCTGTGCGGAACGGCATTTTCTGTCGAGGAGGAACACACGACTACATTGAGAACGCCTTCCAAAAGGAATGGGATGAATACATGACGTTGTTCAAGTTCACTGGACATGCTGCCCGTATCGATTCAACAAATCCTGGCATAGAGAACGTGATGAGGGCCAATGTCTCCGACCCTCTTTGGAAGCGTCTCATGGATTACCTGTTCAGAGAGCAAGACGTCACTCTTTCGCTCTTCTTTCTAATCCCAGAGAGTTACAGCCTCTCCTCTGGCGATTCGCCAAAAGCCTCTGAATTTGTCAGACACGTAACGCCCGTCTTCCAGAAATTGTTGGACGAACGCCGCGGTCCGTTCGAGGCATACGTCGACAAGGACAACATGCCGGCGATTTCTCCCGAGATGCCGCTAATCAACACCTTCGGGAATAGGATGCATGTGGTCTTCCATGAGGTGAATGGTTCTATGTGGTCAGTGGTAGATGGACGGAAGACTTGCCGGGCGCCCGACGCAATTCACACCTATCCTCGAAAACCATTCTCCAACAAAGAGTCCTTTGGAGTGGTCTTCGGTACCTCCCTCGTTCGTCAGCATCAATACCGACTCGCCGAGCGGCTCACCTTTTCTCGGCACTCGCTGAAGATGACACTCTTCAAAACCTTTCGTGGTTCTCGAACGACGCGGCTTGTCAGTCCGGTACAGCGACTGCAAGAGACGACATTTTATGCCGTCCTACATCGTCAAAAGGACCTTGCCCAATGGTTGCCACCAGCCAACTCGTGCTGGAATATCATATGGCTTGAGAAGGATCTCACAGGCGAGATAGTGTACCCTGACCCCAAGGATTACTGGACGGCCATCGTTCGCGAGTTCAAAGATGGCGAACGGGACATCACCGGCGGTGCTGCTCTCCTCGTCTGCACAAAACCCCACAATGGTCAGGAAGTGCCAGCCCTCAACAATTTCGTACGTTGTACCGACCAAAACGCACTCAGCGCAATGCTCGTGCCGATCGAGAACAAGATTCCGTTGCAGCGCCAGTTGAACGCAATCTTGCAATTTGCCACCCGCGAAGGTGATACCAACTTCAACCGCTTCCGCAATGCACTCATTTTTGGTATGGAGAAGTATGAGTCGGATCCAATCAATCTCATCACCATGAACGCACCGAACTCTATGGAGAAGCACTATCAAGATCTATGGGACGCCGCCTTCGAGCTTTCTGCCAAGGATCTGAACCAAAACATGATCGAAATTCTGACCAAAGTCTACGCCGACATCAAGAACCCTTTGCAAGGCATTTTCGGCGGACCAGGCTGCCAAAAAACAACATTTATGGCACTATCCAGTGTGCTCCTGGGCCTGGTCCAGCACAAGTTGTTAATCCTTTCGGTTGGAAACAATTGCTTGGACTCGTTTGCACAGAAATTGGTTGACGTGCGTCAGAGACTTCTGGACTTCGCTGTCGAGAAAGCCAACAAGCAACGTGGAATTGCCATGACCGATAACCAGACTGACCTCGACGACGCCGACAAATCGGACTTGAGAGCACACAAGGTTAACGACGCCATTCATCCGAACCTTTGTAAGGACCTAGTCGACCGGCTACGAAATCAGAGCTACTATCGATTCCTGCCTCCCAGTGATGATCAAGACATGACTTTGGCGCGTTATCATGCTCTGGCAGAGCAACCTAGACCTAATGACGACTACGGCACAACGACACTGGATGACTGGCAACAGGATACCAAGGTCATAGAACTTCATACTGCTGCCGAGGCCGAAAAAGTCGAAGCTCTACGTAACGAAGAAGCGGCCAAGGCTGCGGAATTCGATGTTGCTCAAGCGGAGCTTTTCAACGCCCGGGCTGATCGCAACTGGCAGAACTTTGAGGAACTCGACGCACAAATCACCCGGATCAGGGATGACTATGAGCGACTTCCTGGAAATCAGTTGAAGGGCCGTAGGGTCCCTTTGGAAGTGACGACTGCTTATCTCATTAAAAAGCTCCGGTCGGTCCCTCTCGGGACTTTGGAAGCGGATTTCACAGTTCTCGAGAGTATTCGAGATCATCTCGACAATCTCGACACCGAATGCAGCGACGAAGAACATCAATCTGCAGTCAAGGATCTCTACGACGTGGTTAGAAAACTGCAATGTCACATAATCGAGCACGCAACTGTCGTCATCACCACTTACAGCAACGCACATCAGGAGACATTGATTGCGAATTTCAAACCCTCGATAGCTATTCACGAAGAAAGCAGTCGAGCAAATGCTGGTACAATGGCGACTGCAACAGTTTTCGACTCTATCAAAGTGCACATCGCCACTGGCGATCCGAAACAACTGCGGCCAGACACTTGCGAAGGGGCCACAGGCAACGAGTTCTTCGAGTACATGGCAAAACCGGTGGTTGAGGAGCTGATTGAAAAGGAGGTCAAGTTCGATTGGTTGAACCAGCAGAGACGTGGACATCCGTCTTTGCTCGAATTCTGGAATCAAGAATTCTACGGGGGCTTACTCACCCATGCTCCTGGTATTGAGGAAGACAATCCCATACGGTCAACTTTCCGAGCGTATGCCAAGGCGGTATACAAGAAAGATCTGAACAAGCCAGTGATGAACAACCGGGAGCTGAACGCCTACGACTTCAACTTCGAGCAGCTATTCGCCCTCGATGTTCGCATGTCTGTTTCCATGGTCACGCAAGGGACTACCACATGGGAGAACCATGGATCTGCGGCAGCCGTTGTTCGATTCGTCACAGGATTGTTGCAATTCGAGCATGAGTGGAAGGGCCAGCCTTTCAAGATTAGAGGGAACGATGTCAGCATTCTGACATTCTACACGGGCCAGCACCCTCTAATACGAGTCGGACTGCACGCTAATGGGATCGAGGTCAGAGATATCATGACGATCGATGCATTTCAAGGCCGTGACAATAACATCATTGTACTGGATGCAGGCGCAGCAGCCTGTGTTACATCCATGATGCGGGACCTTGAACACATGGAATCGGCGGCAAGTGGCGCCTCTTTGAGATCGGGCGCCTTCATGAAAAATGGGCCTCGCTGGTACGCCGCGTCGACTAAAGGTAAAGATGCCACGGTTATTGTTGGCAACCTGACGTCTTTTGGGAAAGCTGTGCAGATTGCTCATGGCGGCGACCACACGCTGCATGTCATCCAGAATCTCCTGATGAACCTGGCTAGGCGAGACCTCATCCGCACAGAGGATTCGGAAGACCGCAATCCAGCTTTCCAGGTGGGCAAGGGCCGCGAACACTTCGAAGATCTCATGGATCAGCTGCGAGATTTCCGGTGGACCGACTATATGCAAGATCGGCAGCTCAAGACTGACGTCCATCGCCCTCCTCCGAAGACGAGTGCCGTATTCAGTGGTCCAAATGTTGCTGGACCTTTGGCTGCCTTCCCACCAGACGTCGCCGCTGAGGTCAAAGAGCGGGGTGAGGGTCAAAAGATCATTCGTCCTACTCAAGCTATGGCGAGTCTTGCGAATTTTCTACGCTACGACACGCAGGCAGCGAAGAACAAGGCCAGGAGAGACAAGAACAAGAGATGACTCGGCCTCCAGTTGTAAGTCACAGCCACTGAGGTAGTTGCACAATATCCGCTGGAAGCTTGCCATGAGAAAGGACATAGGTGGATGGGCATGGCTTTGTGGCAGCTTGGTTGATTGATACTCTTGAACATGTTTGTCTGTAACAAAGATTGTGAGGCAGTTTCAAAGGCAGAAGGATCTGGAAGCGAGATGAATTTGCTCGTTTGACATGCCTCAAGCAAAGGCTGGAGCAGTGAGACTTAGCAAACTGCTTAAGGTATAGCAAGTTGTTCTTCAAGAATCATGATCCTCCTTTTCATCTTCTCTTCTCAGCATACTGATTCCCTCATGGTTCCCTCATGCAAGCCGCTCTCTTTTCATACAGGTACCTAGGTAGCTACTTTGACCTCGACGACGCCGATATCCTCAACAGAGGAAGCTCAGCAGCCATGGAAGCGGAGGTACCTGCACGACGACTTGGAAGGTAGGCTGCATCAACTCGCAGATCTGCACATCAGTCTGACTTATTTATCCAGCTTTGCGCAATCACGGTTCATCACAATCATCGTGGGTGCAGAGGAGTCCAAGTATACGGCCCATCAAGAGATTCTCGTTGCCAAATGCCCATTCTTCGCCACATGCTTGACTGCTGGTATGATTGAGGCGAGCAGCGGAGAAGTCAGGCTGCCAGAAGATAGCCCCGAGGCTTTTGGCTATTTCATTGACTGGGTATATTACGGCAAAGTCCAGGACATCGGTGACGATACCGAGAAGGTCACCCTCGCCATGGAAGCTTGGGTTCTCGCCGACAAATTCTGCATGCCGGAGTGGCAAGATCAACTGATGGACCAAATACTGCAATATGCGCGCATCTATGTCATCGAGCCAGCAATGGTCGCCTGGGTCGTTGACAAGCTTGAAACAACGAGTCTGCTACACCAATTCATCATGGACCAACTCGCCTGGGATCAGGTACACTCCGAAGATGTTTATACCGCATCCAGCGAAATAGCGATCCGTGCAGCCCGTGCAGAGGAGCTTAAGGCTTTGCTTGACAGAAAAGACTTCCCTCATGCCGAACTACGGCAGTCCACGTTGGAGTGTGCCAGAGCAAGTCGCCAAGCGCAAGTCCATAACCAGAAAGGGCAGTTGAACCCGCCAGCAAAAAATCCTTGCAAGTACCATGTTCATGAGCAGGGTACGCCATGCAAGGAAGCAAAGGCCTAAGGCGGGATTCGACGGGCGATCAACAGGGACACAAGGCTAATGGTCTTCGCGATAGGACTGAAGGGTGTCTTGAGATGATCGCAAATAGGGAGAAGACTGAAGCCATGAGATAGGACTGAAGGGTGACCAGAGATGATCGAAGACAGGAACAAGTCTGGAGCGATGAGATGGCATTCATTGTACACGCCACAGCCAGGCAATCAGTCTCAATCAGCTAGTGAAGATATCAAGCTGATTCAAATGAAACTTTCCCGTCTTTTCCGATGCTTGCTATTGACACTTTAGGTTGCGGCTTCGACGGTGCCACTGCCGCTGCCGAACTGTTTGCATTCTGCGTCTTTTGGGCGTTGCCGATGGCTTCTTTCACAGTCCCAGCCGGAGCATCGGCAATCTCATTTACATCCTGGGGGGTCAAAACATCGTTGACTCGAGCAGCTCGGCTCTGAATGAGTAGGGTTGTCGGGCCGCGAAACTGCAAAAATAATCTGTCGCCCCATATCGTCCTCCTGCTCCAAGTACGTATCCTGAGAAGTGCGTTTGCGAGTAATTTGTAGGTATTGCTGGTCTTTAATGTGTCCACAAACTTCGATGATGGGAAGAAGTTGCCTAACTGCAACGGTATCTGTAATCGAATGTTGTTGGATTTGAATCGATATGGGTCGGGACGAGGGGAGGGCGAGGAAGCAGAGTAAGCCAGGACATTCGAAGGATGCACGACATAGGTCTCGCCTTCCGCCAGTTCAATTGCATAGACCTGCCCCTGGCCAGCAAGAGCAAGCAGACCCCTCCCAGTCACATCTGAACTTCCCCAGTACGCTAGAGATAATCTGGCGTTCAAGCTCGGTTTCACGGACAATGTGCTTCCAGTCCATGCTAACAATGCTTTTCTCTGCGCCAATTTCCAGTCTGTTGTGCCGTCGAGTTGCAGTATTGTGAATGTGGTCAAAGGGGATCTCGTGGATATGAGGGCATTTGCAGCTGATGTGGAAGTGATCTTCTGGTAAAGAAAGGGCATTCCAACCATTGCACGGCGGATAGGGTTGAGCATTCGGAGGCTTGAAACAGTGCCATCTGGATCACCGGCAAATCCGACCAACGTCCCGCGACGCGTATGGAGATCTTGAGAAGGGGAAAGAGTGACGGAGAGAAGCGAGTAGGGGCTGCCGATGACCTCGAATGTGGCATCTGGACTGGTCAGTGGAATTCCCCAGCTTGGTTTCTCAACTGACCTGGCGAAGAAGCAGACACTGATAGGCCACCAACTTCAATTCTGCTCGTGTCTGTTGCAGGCGTGGCTTGGATTGAAATGTATTTATAGCCTCCAACTCTTCGACCAGCAACCAGATGCGCTGGAAACGCCCATTTTCGAGGATGGTGTGTCAATTGGCGCAGGCTGCAAGCCGGGATTGCAGGCATTTTGACTACGTCGACAACTCTTCGGCGTCTTTGGGGCACTCTGGACGCCGACGGGAGAAAGAGCAGTCAAGGTAGGCCGTACGGAGGGTGCCTCTTCTCGAGTCAAAAAGTACACGTTTGGACTGAAGCTCCAGCTTCTGAGCTCTTGATGCTGCGGTTGTCAAACTTGCCAAGCAGCCGGAAGACCTGCCCCAAACATTGTTGGGGCAGCTGGGCAGCCTCGCACAGCCTCGCCACCTCAGTCTGATCATCGAAACATCAAACACTCTCGTCTTACAACTTCAGCACAAGGCTGTCAGAACCATGCGTTTGCTGTGGAACCGGCTTTGATTGCACGACATATGCATCCTCGCGAACAACGTACCAGATGTCATAGCAATCCTGTCACACCTAGCAAGGAGACAGCATACATTCGACTACTCTCGAGGTTTTCTGCGGTTCCCTGCGTTTCCCATGATTATTCAACAAGTCCTTCCTCATCACCTACGCGTTCTGCAGGCGTATGTCCGTTGCAGAATAGCCGCTCTATCAACGATGTAACGGAGAGAACTTGCAAATCGCAAATCCGAAGTTCAGCCATCAAATCTGGATCCATTGTCCCAACCCTTGACAGGTGGGCAGATCGGGAATTAGCTGCCGAAGCAATCTTGTTATAGGCATGATAGGCGGCATATTTTAGGCCAAGCCGCCCACCGCCCTCCGTCTTTTGTGGGTGCAGCCTCCCCCAAAGCCAATGAATACCGCACAAGCCAAAGGCATACCGCACGTCACACTGTTCATCTGACATCCCCTCGTCTAGTTCAGGAATGATGTCGACGGGTCATGGAACCAGACCGCTGTTCTACCGCCACCATAGACCGCGAGATGAAAGACTCCAGAGGACTTCGGAGCTCGACTCCTCTGAGTACTCTCCATTCCCGGATTCCAAACTCTATGCAGAGTCAGCTTCCAGTTTTGGAGGTTTATATTGCTATACTTGTTATCATTTGGACTGTCTTTGGCTGTGAAATGGCGCCTCACGAATCATTACCGGCCGGGCACGATGAGGATGCGGAGGACGCCTTTCCATACAAACAGCTGGCCGTCATAGGTGAGTACATCATGGCTGGCTCTCAATTCGTGCTACTGATTTGACCCCAGCCATCTGTCGACTGGCGGAGCCAATCGCTTTTACTTCCATAACAGCGTATACCTTTGTTATGGTCAAAGATATCAAAGGTGAAGAGGATGCGTCTTTCTATGCCGGTCTACTCATTTCGGCCTTTGCCATGGCCGAAGCATCTACTGCCATGATCTGGGGTAACATTTCAGATCGATATGGAAGAAAACCTATCATTCTCGTCGCCTTGGCAGGCACAGCCCTTTCGAGTCTGATATTCGGGTTTGCAAAACGATACTGGGTGGCTCTTCTCGCTCGAGTTATTGGTGGTGCGTTGAATGGCAATGTTGCTGTCATGCAGACAATGGTTGCCGAAATGATCAAGAACCCCAAGCACGAACGTAAGTTTCTTCCCGTGAAATGTGTGGGCGTCCGAGTGACTCTCCTCCAGCTGCGGCATATGCTGTCCAGCCTTTCATGTGGAGTCTGGGTTCGATAGTCGGATCAGCCTTGGGTGGGTTTACAGCACAACCTGCTCAATCCTATCCCACCCTATTTTCTCCAGACGGCATTTTTGGTGAATATCCTTATCTGTTGCCCAACCTTGTTGCTGTCGTCGCAATTCTCATCGCCATGATTCAGGGTTGGCTACTTCTAGAGGAGACCAATCCAAGAGTCTTATTCCGAACGACGCCGCTCCAAGAGCAGTCCAGGCACGAAGAACCTATTAGTGAGAGAACGCCACTGGTACGCTCAAGGTTCCGGAGAGAGTCGGCAGTTGAATCGATAGCGGTATCGCTTGGTCGAAACAGCATCCGCGGCAGCACTCGAGGCAGCGTGTCCTATGCTGCTAGTTCTGCTCCTCTTCCGAATGATCAAGCCTTTGACCTACGGCGGGCTTCATTCGCATCCATCAGCTCGTTCAAGCCATTGATAGGCCTAGCCCCCACCATTTCCAATGCCGTTGTTGAGGACGATGAAGACCAAGCTGCGCCGGATGAATCGATAAAGGCGTTCAACAAGTCGGTCATATTCTGGACGGTCGCCCTGGTTCTTATGTGTTACCATCAAATGGCCTTTTACTCTCTCTATCCAGTCTATCTCCTTGACGACCCACAGGGAACTAACCGACACCTGGATCTGGTTGGCGGATTGGGCTTGACATTGCCCAAAGTGGGAGTTTTCCTTGCGGCAAATAGCATATTGTCATTGTTCTTTCAAGGTGTCATCTTTCCTATATATGTTGGCAGGCTGGGCGTATGGAGGGCTGTTCTGTCGCTTACCATCCTCACACCACTGGCGCACATCTTGGCTCCGTTCGTTTCGGCATTGCCAAATCCTGCGCTCGGACTCTGGGCTCTTCTCGCACTACAGAGTTTCACGTGCATCATCATCTTTCCCTGCTTGTTGATATTGCTGAAGAACGCGACCGAGTCACCCCTCGTACTGGGCAAGGTCAATGGGTTGGCCATGTCCGCATGTTCGGCTGCAAGGACTGTCGCACCACCGCTTGGGGGTATTGTTTACAGCTCTTTGGGTTCCGCTGCAGCATGGTGGAGCTGTGCGATTTTCTCGATTGCCGCTATTGTCCAGCTCCTTTTTGCACCCCGACCAGAGGAGGATAACGCCACGATATTACGGAGAGCTTCGGTTGTGGTCGAGGCTCCGCCGATGGCAGACAATGCGAGGGATTAGGTCGAGGGTCCACCATCCAGCTTTGATCGTTTTTCCCACAGTATATTCCGGAGTCTGGTAAGGGACGTCTGTAGCACATCACTCGCCTAGAGGTCACTGTTGTGGGCGGCTCTCTGCTATTCATCGACTCGTCGGAAGGTCAATTGTGGACGACCCTCTGGGATCCATTACTCGTCTGGGGTCCAATATTGTGGACGTCTCTCTAGTATTCAACGACACGTCTGAAGGCAATGTTGCGGTGAATACTGGACAGTTTGTAATGCAATGTTTTGTCACTTCTGCATCGCATCATATATACTCTCTAAGTCACTGTAGTCTCTCGCTCAACCAAGTTTTGATAGCAGCCTCCTGACAATCATCTCCCAACTTCTTCAGCTCGATGTCCGGCTTGGGCTTCAATGGCGCATCATGGATCTCTTTCTTGCCTATGGCCAGTCTCAACACATCGCTACCAACACCTTGCTTGAACTTCTCGGCGAAACTGACGATTGCATCGCGCAGCTGTTCTTCTTGGCCGGCCGTCACCAGCACGGAGGACACTTTCGAGCCTAACCACCAACTTGCTGGTGCGAGCTCGGGAACAGTGTACTCATCATCCTTCACGCCCTTGCCTCTGCCTTTGTAGGAATCGATCCAATAGTTTGCGCACACTGGGTTCACAATATCCCGATGCTGGAATTCGGTCATGGACTTGAACTTGGTGTGGTCAGAGGATACCCATGGCGCAATCATTACTGCGCCGTGCAGCTTGCCAGACAACTCGAACGGCTTGACGATATTGGAATTCGGATGCGGATGGCCAGAGATATGACTGAGCACGGCGCATACCAAGTTCCCACCAGCAGAGTCTCCTCCGAGAAGGGTTGTATCGGGCGTACGACCCGGTAGAGAGAGCACATAGCGCAGCGCTTCGACGCTTTCGGCAATTTGCAGCGGATAGAGACCTTGAGGTGCAAGCGTGTATGCGTTACAGAAGACGGCGAGTTTGCCGTTTGACCACTGCACGAAGCGGAAGAGCAAGTCTAGATGGTCGGGGAAGCCGGGCATGACGAACCCGCCGCCATGGAAAAAGAGCATCACGTATGTCGCCGAGTCCGGATTGCCGAGCCAGAAGCCCTTCGTGGAGGTGCCTGGGATATCGACGATCTGGGCGGGCAGTTTGTGCTGTTTGCAGAATTTCTCGTACGACGAAATGAACGGTGGGAGGAGCATCCTAGGACAATGTCAGCACTGTCCGCAACTTGCGTCATGGGAGTTGTATCATACTGCAATTGACCAGTCGTGAAGTGTGTGAAAATGGTCCGAAAGGCGGTGTTTTGGACATGTTCACCGACCGTTGGAGCGCCCTTTGCTCCTCGAAGGGGACTACCAACTAGTGAGAGGATGGTCCTTGCGAGGACATAGGAAAGTCCTGGGACTATCAGGACTTTGTCGGTGACTGTCGACGGCATGATTGGTGTCTCCCGGCTGTGTCGGATTGATTCTCGAGAAATCGCGAAGTAGAGGTGTATTTCTAGATGGTGTAAAGAGGAAGTGCAAGGTGTTCGGCGGTTTCTTTTATATATGTCCAAATCCTGTAAGCTGAGTTAGTGGTACCGCTTATAGCACGCTACCTCGTAAGACCTCACTATGTAAGTCCTGGCGCTCGCAAGGGAAACCTGAACCGGACATGACCAAGCATTCAGGCGTCCAAGGTTTCGACGGCATTTCCCCTCTACGTCGTTTGGGAAATGATGCAAATTGTCCTTTGGGGGATCATATAGTTCCAGCAGCAAGGACATGTTCTATCCCGTAAGAGTGTCGCGTTCTAGAGGCCGCTGCGACATACACGTACATAATCAGGATAATCTTGAAGTGTAAGATGCACGGCATCCACCGGTGGCAAGGCTGAACAAGGCTCAACTCGGCTGAACAAGGCTGAAGTGAATGAGACTTTAGACAATCTAACCTCGTGAGGACTAGCCTAGAGTACGGCGAAGCATACCACTCCTTCGCGGCTGAGACGGAGAATTCTTGCCCGACCACAGAGATGGCATCAGATTCAGCAGAAATGGCTCATCCTTCCAATTCGATATATCAACGCGTCTGATCGCAGGCCGAAGCCAATCGGAGCGCAGGTCCAAATCTATTGAGCAGCTGATGATAGTGCCCATGTCGTAAATTGGTGCCCAAGGGCTCAGGGAACCCCGATGCTCGTTGTTGGGAGGCTAGGACCTGCTTATCAAATCATGCTTTCGCGGACGGTTCACAGCTGTGGAAGGCGACACCTTTACAATCCAGGCCACACGAAAACGTCGACATGGAGTCTCGCATATCAATTGTCGGCGAGGAATGGCATTCGTCGTTCCTTCACCCAATCAGCATTGCTAAGACAAGATGACGCCGCCAAAAGATCAATTCAAGCCAGCAAGGTTGCCGAAGCTCCGCCCAGCCGAGCAGAAGGAGCCGAAGTTACCAAGCCAGAGACATTACAGGGTACCAACACGACCAAGGCTCTCGAAGAGACAGCCAAAAGGGATGCGACTCTTTTATCGGAAAAAGTCGTGTCCAACAAGGAACAGCGCAAAGTCGACTTTGCCATTATGAAAGAAATGCTTCAATATCTCTGGCCCAAGGGAGACTGGGGCACCAAATTACGCGTCAGTGCAGCTTTGGGTCTTCTGGTGTCGGCCAAGATATTGAACGTCAACGTGCCCTTTTATTTCAAGAACATTGTCGACTCGATGAACATTGATTTCCTGGCTGTTGGTGGAACCGCCTGGACAGTTGCCGGCTCAATGCTTGTCGCTTACGGCGCGACCAGAATCGGCGCTACCTTATTCCAAGAATTGCGCAATGCCGTCTTTGCCAGCGTGGCTCAGAAAGCTATAAGAAATGTTGCTCGCAATGTGTTTCAGCACCTGCTGCGCCTGGATCTCAACTTCCATCTGTCGAGGCAAACTGGTGGTCTCACCAGAGCACTTGACCGAGGTACAAAAGGTATCAGCTTCTTGCTGACCTCTATGCTGTTCCACATCTTCCCTACCATACTAGAGATTGGCATGGTCTGCGGCATTTTGACATATCAGTATGGGGCTCAGTTCGCCGCCATCACTGGAGCCACGATGGTAGCGTATTCAGCTTTTACAATTACCACAACGTCGTGGAGAACGAAATTCCGGAAACAAGCAAACGCAGCAGACAACCAGGGAGCTACAGTGGCAGTGGACACGCTCATCAATTATGAGGCGGTCAAGTACTTTAACAACGAAAAGTTCGAAGTCAGCCGCTACGATACAGCACTCAAGAAATACGAGGATGCGTCCATCAAGGTTACAACATCATTGGCATTCTTGAACACTGGCCAGAATGTCATCTTCTCGGGTGCACTGGCAGGGATGATGTACATGGCCGCAAATGGAGTGGCTGAAGGTTCATTGACTGTGGGAGATCTGGTGATGGTCAACCAGCTTGTCTTCCAGTTGTCAGTTCCGTTGAATTTTCTGGGGTCGGTCTATCGAGAACTTCGACAATCCCTGCTGGATATGGAAACACTCTTCAATTTGCAAAAGGTTAACGTCACAGTGGAAGAAGTGGCGCATGCAAAGCCACTGGCCCTGACTAAGGGTGGAGAGATCAAGTTTGAGAATGTCAGCTTTGGCTACCACGCCGACCGACCAATCCTGAAGAATCTGAGCATGACCATCCCAGCAGGCAAGAAGGTTGCCATTGTCGGACCAAGTGGTTGTGGGAAGTCAACAATCCTTCGACTATTGTTCCGCTTCTATGACGCAGACTCTGGTAATGTTACCATCGACGGACAGGATGTGCGTGATGTCAGCCTGGACAGCTTGCGGCAAAGCATTGGAGTGGTGCCGCAGGACACGCCGCTATTCAACAACACCATCGAGCATAATATTCGATACGGCAAAATCGACGCTTCCCTAGACGATGTCAAACGAGCAGCTCAACGAGCCAGAATCTTCGACCTCATCGAACGTCTGCCCGCTGGATGGAACACTATGGTCGGCGAAAGAGGCATGATGATCTCAGGTGGTGAAAAGCAACGCCTTGCTGTTGCTCGACTCATTTTGAAGGATCCACCTCTACTGTTCTTCGATGAAGCTACCTCAGCACTCGATACGTACACAGAACAGACTCTGCTCCAGAACATCAACAGCATTCTGAAGGAGAAAGCACGCACAAGTGTGTTTGTGGCGCATCGACTTCGTACCATATATGACAGCGACATCATCTTTGTGCTGAAGGAGGGTCGTGTGTTTGAGCAAGGTACTCATGCAGAGTTGCTTGCTAAGAATGGGTTGTATGCCGATTTGTGGACCGCACAAGAAGTCTCCATCGGGCAAGACATGACGCTGGAGCGATCATTGGAAGAAGAGCGCCAGTCGGAGGAGAAAAAGAACTGATATCGCCCCGATTATAGCCGAGCTTGGTTCAGAAGCAACGCAGGAACACTGCATCTGTGAATTCGAGCATGGCACACATTATCAGAAGCCCGGCCTGCAGGGAGAGCCAATTCTGCAATTCCCGTCTACTGTCTCGGAGGTCGACCAGAAGCGGACTCAGCTGACATGCCGATGCAAATATGAAGCTCAATATCACTGAAAGCACCTGGACAGCCAAGCAGTGCAGACGAGGTTACGCTGGAACCGAGATGATGGAGTCTGTTCAGAGACAGGGGTCACCTTCGGCCCCTGGCACGTGGCATTCGCTTGCCGCAGGGAACATGCCCTTGATGCCCACACTTGACCGCTCGAGAAGAACTTTTACTGGCGGATCTGCTTGAGTCCGTCGATCATTTTGACTTCTTGGCTTGCATGGAAAACCACCGTCGTGCGCATGGTAAAGGGCGGCGTGCTTTGGATAGCAACGGTCTCGCTTGGGTCTCTGAAGGAACGCATACTGGGTACAGCTGGAGAACTCATGCAAGACGCCCAGATAGGATGTAAATGATCGCATCTCCTTCATCAACGATAACTTCGAGGACTTCCCTCAGACCTGTCATTCTCAATTCCCCAGCTTCTGAGATTCGTCGCTTGACGTGCCCCGCTAGAAGAGTGCCACTAGAGACAGGTCTTGGGGCTCTTTAGGCTCCGTCTCTAGGCTCTCTAGGCAGGAACCATCGCCGTCTAGGCTAACTAATTAGGCTAGTTCCCGTCTAACGTCCAACTAAAAGATGCCCGCAGAAATTGCGACTGTCACGACTGTCCCGTTTCTTTCTCGAGCCGACTCCTATTCTTGCCAGGACTGTGGAATGCCACCCTGCCTCCCCTTGATAATGGGTACCACTTCCCACAGGACCTTGTCGCTGGCGACGAGCATGACATCTTTCTTGACATCCCTCCCTTGACTTTACTTTCGCCGTTGATCCCGTCCAGACCCAGTGTTGCAGCAGTCCACGTCAAACGACTTCCTCCTGCGGTCGTTTTCTGTTTCAGAAAACCCGCTCAAACCTGGCAGAACAAGCCTTCATTGCGATCTAGACATCCTGCGACCGAGATCCCGTATAAGCCCAGTGCATACGGATACACCACTCCTACATCACATACCTGTGTGAGATCATATCTCTTCCATACGTTCCTCCGCCCGGCTCGCTACCGTGACGACCTATTGCGACACCCTCTCTCCTCGGAAGGCCGCATCGAAAGTGTCAACGGATTGGCTTTCCAATCGCTGGTCACGAGGCTCTGGAGATAGACGCATCCTCTGGAGGGATCAGACGAGATCAGCTCACTGTTGGATTGTGGACTATAAGCAATATCCTTCTCAACCCGCACCACATCACCATCTCTCTGCGTTATTGAGCCGTTCAAAATGGGTCTCTTTGACAAGCTACAGTCAAGTGAGTCGCAACCTGCCACATTTGCTTGCTTGACATGGCATGCGCACCGGTTCGGGATATCTGGCTAACCCATCTTTCTGCAGAACTCGAACTCTACCGCCTCGAGCAGAAATACGCCCGTCGCAAGAATCGATTGACCTACAACACCGGCGCCCAGTACGTCGATGGAGAATATGTCTACCCAAGCGGAGGTGACTACCTCGAAAGTCCTGTATCTGCCAATTCAACCGGTAGTTCCGGCAGTTCGAACAAGAGACGGACCATGTTTTGGGCACCGCCTAGTCAACGCAGATGACGGCTCGGGACAATGGTGACGACCTTTTTTGGAAGTACTGCTGTACATTCTACGTCTATATCTTTATCGATTGCAATTCAGCATAGCATTGGGCGTCCTGCGTTTTTGGGTTTGAAGCAGCATTGATTCTTGATCTTTACAGTCACACGGACAAGAACGAAGATTTCATTTGTTACGAGAAGTATTACTAGAGAAAGTGGTGCTCGGAGGTCTTTGTCCTGGGGACAAGTACAGGTATAGGTACAGGTACTACGCACTGCTGTTAAGCAAGTGTACCTACATCGGGAGGGGGGATGTCGGCGGAGGAGAGGGAGTACAGCAACTTCAGCTTCACCTCACTGAGAGGCAGGGGTGGTGAATATTACATTTATCTTTCCAGTCCATGCTCTGACGTTCTCTATCTCGATCTCTATCTCGTTTGCGGCGCGCTTATCGATTTCGAACGTTGTGCTCAGACCATCGCGTTCAGCCGGGGCCAACGCTCGGAGCAGCAGCTCCGCACGTCGTCTGTAGAAGATACTCCGTAAAAGGGGAGCAAGCTGTAATGGACGGGGCCTGTCAGAGCATATAATAGTACAACTCGCTCGAAGGAAACCCTCTGTGGAATATCAAGGAAATGACAATGTATATCAATCTTCTTAACAGCCGAGATCGTCCATCACAGGCGATGGTGCCAGGATTAGGATGAGGAGCACCACTTAAGGAAACTATTCTGGCTTCATCATACGCCAGCACGAGGTCCGTGAACAAAGTGCTGCTATGCGTTGCGTCGCATCCCTTATCGTTAGGAGATTATATGAGGCTTTGACGAGACAGTCGCATGGTGCTTGATCGATGCCTCGTCTTGTTGATTCGGCAGGGCCGTTGTTGGGCGTTTCGCGTCTCTAGACACACCTTATGCCGAATGCTTGAGGATCGTACCAGGATAGGAGATAGGCGGCCGTCCTATTATCACTGGCAGTCCCATGTAGTGTCCTTGTGCTCCATAGGGAAGGAGACGTTATCAAAGATCCCCAACCACATGTCGAATGCCGTAAGATGTCGATAGTGTTTAGCTGGACAGAGATGCGCGAAGTGTCGAAATAGTGCATCGACACCAGAGCATGGCAGAATGTACTTCACTTGGGGATATCTCAGGGTGTCGCTTGATTTGTACAAATTGTAGTGTAGGTTGTTATCTCTCCTCGTATTTTCAGCCCAACCTCATCTTCTGTGATTCCTGCCGCAAGTGAGACTCCACGCAAAGGCGGTCTTCCACAGGGCATTTCAGCCTTGCGCCTTGGAAGATTCCGTCGGTTTCGCAGGGTCACGATTCGGTTTCATCGGCTGAAGCTCAATGTCTTTGGCGATGCGCTTGGAACTGGCGGTGAAGCTCTCTGAAAGACTGCGGATCTGCGGCTGGACGACCCGAGAGATGTTGTGGTAGCCGTGTTGGGGAACTTGGATGAGAATGGAATGTAGGTATGCGAAGAATCGGGATATGCGGGCCATTGTTCTCTCGTTCCGCGTAGTTCAATAGAGTCGGATCGTTGCTCAAAGCACTGACGACGTTTCTGCGGTTCGTTGGGCGTGTGTTGAACTACTGTTCCAGTGTTTATTGGATGATACTGTGGAATGCGCGGTCCTGATGGAACGAACGAGGGTCAAATATGCACTGGCTTCAAAGACGAGAAAAGTGAGATCACATCGCCGAGGATCCGAGATATACACAGTAGAGAGAATGATGTACGCCGTGACGGACTAAGCGCTGGGGCACGAACAGAGAGGTATCAAGGTTGTGTTGACGATTGTTGAGATAGGCGGCAGAAGGCCTCACTAGCCTTATCAGATGGCACGGTTGGGGCTGGTGAGGTCGAAGTATGGGGGGCCTGAACTGGAGATAACCGCCCATGATGAGCCCAACCACGCCTAACTGGCTGCAAGCATAGAGGCATGGGGGAGCCAATCAAGATGAGGCACACAAGGTGCTTCTGGTCTTCCGTACATCTGCCTTTTCCATCGAGCCTTCTTCGTGTGATATCAGTCAAATGCACAACAACCAAAGGTGAAATGTTTCACGCTAACGAGGATACTATGGTATATCCAGCTGCCAGCGATCACCAATCACCTATCAGTGATGAGCAATGAGCGATCAAAATATCCTATGGAGCATGTATCTACCCAGGGAATGGCCGTTGCCGCTCCTTGGATTCGAGGGTGCCGCCATCATAAGCTGACAGAACCAGCTTTGCGCAGGTAGGTTCGAAGTCTTCCTGGCACGACTGCCCAAGTCCCCATGCAAGTGAAGACAATGTCTCGATCAGTGGTTGCCTGCGGGTGAATTCGAGCCCCAGAAAAACTCTTTTGCCAGGCAGCAAACTCCCACTCGAATGGTACGAAGGTTCTCCCCACATATCAAAGACAACATCCTTTCCTACCATGGTACACTCGATACAATTCGCGACAGAACCGGAAAATACGAACAAGTTGGGAGAAAGTTTTATTCAACAGTGGTCGCCGAAGACAAGCAGATATATATAAATACGTCCGCCTGCCGCTTCATCATGTCCATTCTCGCCTCAAGTCATTTTCATTTTGCACAAGTATTCTCTCATTCCTACGGGCCTTCCTTCCATCTTTCGCAGACTTACTAGTATCTCTTCACTCAGCTTTGCTCCGTCCTTGGCTTGAACTGCCAAAGCTCGTCAGCCTTGTGGACCGAATAATTCTGATCATCACCAGGTAGGCCTTTGGTCCTAGACTTCAGGGAAGTGATGACTAACACGAGATAGTCATGTCTTCTCTATTGATGCCAATCACAGTAACACTCGGGGGCACTCAGAGCAGGCCGCTGGAAGACTGGCATATTTTTGGCAAGAAGAATCCAACTCCATACAAAACCAAAGTTCGCATATGGGCCGGCTTGGACTACAACAGGACAAACGCCGGGCGCAGCAGCTTAGGAGGGACGAGGCCAAAAATTCTGCTGTATGACGAATTGGGAAGACACCTTGGCAATACCCTTGCCGTACCAAAAGATGGGATTCTTGACAAAAAGCCAAAAGAAGGGATCCCCGAGGGCAGTTTCAGAGACTATGAGATTGAGATCTGGGATCGGCAAAATGAGAATGCTTCCCGATCTTGGGTGCGTGGTAATACTCGGGCAAGTTATATGGCCATTTCGGCAGGTAAGTTGGCTTTTCTCATGGTCGGCCTGGGACCTTGCTCGGCTGACAATCCTAGACGGAAACGACGCCATCTGCATCTCCGCCATTGCGATCATGTATCCAGATGGTGGCTCCGACCTCATTCTTGGGGACATTCCGGCCAGACTCTGTGGCTGGAGAAGCTATGTATCGGCAACAGAGCTTCCTATTCCTGGACGCGGAAGCGCCACTTACAGACCGCAGTGCTTCTGGCTAGATGGCGACGACTCTTTTGGGGATCGGAAGAAACCCTGGGCCAAGGGCTCGAATATGCCGTACACTGTCGGCTTCCACATCCGCGATTTCAGAGGCAACAACGATACTGTCAATGCCTTGCGGAAGAGCAAAGACTTATTTTGTGGGAGTTCTGGTCGGATGGAAACTTGGAGCAAGGACCAGAACGCTGAGGCGTGGGTCAACGTCTTCAACCCGCCTCTGACATATGATGGAGACAATCCTACTTATCTCGATCCCAAGTACGTGACCAACCACAATGTCAAGCAATGGATCACAAGCGACAGAGGCGGATTTACCAAACGTTCTGCTACGCCTGCCGTCGATCGGCAGGAGACAGATGCTTCCACAGCTAACGAGGAATCCGAGCCGAATGAAATGCACCAGCTTTGGTGGGCTCTTTCGACGAGCACTGAGCTGGATATGAGCGCCGAGTATGTTTGTAGCCTGCCAAACATGGCCGGTCCTCATTATGCCAATCTGCACGAGGGCAAATTTTGCAAGCTGGATGACCACACAGTGTGGGATCTATGTGGTGGCGACATCAAGACGAATTGCTTCGACATGGACAGCCAGGTCCTTTGGGGTGGGTCGTCCGCCATGTCGAACACCGCCTTCACAACCCAGTCCTTGAATGGAACGGCTGCAAATCCGATCATGAGCCTACAGTATCGTATTGATATGTGAATGTCGCCCTTCCCTCACAGCTGATGCTCGAATCTAAAGATTGTGACAGCGCGATGGAGGGTAAGAAAAGCAGTTATTGCCAACAAAAGTGGTCTGGGCCTTGGAAGTCATCAGGTACGGGCTCGAGATAATACCTATAATTGAGCGACATTCAACTACTCGTATTCCGTACATTGCCGACATTCTTAAGCTCTCAGCCTTGTCACATGACCTCAGCCTTGTTTACGTCACATTTCGACGCGTCTCTAACTCCAAGTCGACGTCGTCCATACTCAGTAGACCAGAGACAACCCAGCATCTTGTCCACCCGCTGTACCTCGATCACAATGATACAAATCCATCATTAGTCCTCTTTGTCACCAACATACACTCACTAGCGATCCATTCTCCCCTCAACCCTACCTCACCATGCTCGACTCGCTATACAAACTCCCCCTCTTCTCCTCCCTTCTCAATCTCTCACCCTTGTTCACGCCTCCTCCTGATACTCGTACCATTATTCCAGTCTCCCAATACCAATCCCAATCCTCATGTCCTAATCCACCATCAATATCCTGCCCGTTCCCTCCACCGCGCGAAATCAACACATGCTGCCTCAACCACCCGAGCGGCCACTTCCTCCAGACCCAATTCTGGGACTCATCTCCCGCCCTCGGGCCCAACACATCCTGGACGATCCACGGTCTATGGCCGGACCTCTGTGCCGGCGGCTTCGACAGTTTCTGCGACACCTCACGCTCGCACTCACCCTCTGACATGCGCACTTTACTCACCTCGCTACTCAACAGCACGCACACCACGCAGCACGACCTCCTCGACTTCATGGACACATACTGGCTGTCGCTCGACGACCAGCCCCAACATCTCTGGGCGCACGAATGGAACAAACACGGCACATGCATTTCGACCCTCGACCCAGATTGCTATGCTCCGTCCCAGGAGGACCCCGACCTGTCCGTGCTAGATTACTTCGTCCACACGACATCCCTGTTCCGCACACTCGATACGTACACGCTCCTCGCCGAGGCTGGCATCCTGCCGTCGCGCCATCAACGCTACACGCTGCGCGAACTCGAAGACGCCATCGAATCCTCCCCACACGGATATCCTGTGACATTCCGATGCACGCACGCCGGCGAACTGAACGAAATCTGGTACCATTTCTCGGTCATGGGGTCGCTGAGGAACAGCTACCCCCGTCAGGAGCACGAGAACGAAACGCACAACCAAAGTCCATCCTCGCCACTCCTCGACACATCCACTGTTCGCGAAATCTTCATACCCACCGACCCAGACGGCGCAAAGTCCAACTGTCCCAGCCAGGGCATCAAATATCTTCCCAAGGACAAGAACCCAGACGGCCACCGCCCTGGTCCTTCTCCAAGTCATACCACGTCCACGGCGACAAGCACGAGTATCCCCACGTCGGCTCCCTTCACAGGCAAGGGCCACCTTGCGATACATATCCTTGACGATACCTCTTCCTCTCCCCCCAACGAACCACCACAGACGCAAAACATCCTGTCCTTGTCCGATGAATTGCCGTCAACACAGCGAGGCTGCCTCATCCGTCTCGGACAGTGGTACGTCTCCGGCACATGCGCGACCTTCAAAGCACAACCCGACATCGTCGACCCAGGCCACGCCCGGCTCTTCTCCCTTTCGTCGAGCTATTCCCCATGCGTCTTCAGCGGACGCACCGGCAAATTGGAGTGCACAAAGTCCACGACTGTTCAGAGTATATTCTCGTCAGACCATGAGAACCCCCATGTCTTGTCGTACCAAAACAGGACGACATTCTACGCTGACCATGTCCCGCGGAGGTTTGACAAGGTCGATATTTATGCTGATGATGGTGATGGCGAGAGAAGTGTCCAGTTGGAGATACATTGGGTAGCTGTGTAGGTCAACACACGCGCTGAAGCCGTCCACGCTTCTCCGTTCTACAAAATAATCTTTTTCCCAAGACAGAACTTGACGTGAATCTACTTTCGACCTGGTGACAGCAGATCCTCACTGCTTCCCAAACTCATTGCTCCAACTCGCCGACCCATCTTCCTCACCTCACGTACTCCGGCACCAAAAAAGTTCTTCACCATTTCTCCGCTGAGTTGCCGTTCACGTCTGCGTCGCGACTTGATCACCTTCTCCTCGCCACCATTTACGGTGATCACCTCAAGCGGCGTAGAGAAAGCATCGGGTGTTGGGGCTGTTGGCGGGAGGCCATGGCCACTCTCCAACATGGCACAGTCAAGACTTCTCATCACCGGGTCAAATTTGTGGACCTTGCTACCAAAGATCTCATCACGAGCCTTCTGTGCAAGGGCAGGGGCTTTTGAAAGTGATTGCGATTCCAGATTTCGGCTCTCACTCTTGACCAGGCCAATGGACGGCACACGTGAACCAGAAAGCCGATGTGTCTCGGCAGCTCTGCGTGCCGCTCGAGCTTCCCTTTCCTTCATAGCCTGGGCTTGAGACTCGGCAGAAAATTCGAAGTAAGACGCCTTGCGTCGATGCGACTTTGATTCACTTGTATCGGGCTCCGAATCGGTCTTGACCATAGGCACTCTTTGCCTTTTTGCAATCGTCGGAATAAGTGATGCCAGATTCCCGGTCGTCTTGCTTTTTGCCATACCGCCCTCGCCATAAAATGCATTTGGCTGACTAGTCATGACAGCTTCGGCGTTGATACTCGAGACAACACTTGTCGGTGTGGATGTGTTGCCAGGAGACCGCGGCAAGCTCCACGCCATCGAAGGTCTCAAGCCGCCGCTGCCGGAAGGCTTTAGTCGTGGACCACTGTCCGAAGGAACAGAACTTTCTGCGCGATAGAGACTTTGATGCTGGATCCCAAGCTTCTCCAACAATCTAGCTTCGAAATCTTCGAAACTTTCCAAGGCTTCTTCTGTCATGCAACATCGTCTCAATTCCTTCAAGGAGGTTCTGATTCGAGCTCTTTCGGCCGTCTCAAACATCTGGTCGAGCTTCCGGTTGGTTGACTCTAGGAGGGAGGGCGGCTTCGTATTCTGCATCTCTTCTCTCCGAAGGCGGTCGCTCAAGGACACATACCGTCCGGACCAATACTGCTTGCTCTCTGCACGACATACCTAGAGTCTTGTCAGGGTCGGGCTTGGTCCCCAGGCGAGATCATGACCTACCTGCTTTGATTTCTCCACAGGCGGTCCGCTCCCACTAGACCCTGTGGCGCTTGTCACGGTCGTTGCGGTAGGGAGATCACTATCGATGCAATAGTTGTTGGCTATGGTCGGATTGATTGAGAGTAGGCGGCCAGAAGAGGACTTCCTTTGAAGGCCAGCCAGTCGCCGCGTTGGTATCGCCTCTTTTATCGGAAGCGTAATGGATGGTGTACTCTTATGCCAGTCTGTTGCCAAAGATTGCGCTATTCCTGGTGGTGACGAGTATTCGCTCGCTGGATGTCGCCCTCCGATTGAATTTCTGAGTCGGATGCGGTTGACAGCCGCCTCTCTCTGTACTTGTAGCATCAATTCCACCTCTTTATCTGTCATCCTACTTTCATTCAGCACATCTGCCATGTGTATTTGGCTTCCATTATCGTGGTCCCCCCTCAGCATTGATACTGTAATCGAAGTTGGCTTTCTTGGAGATGGCGTCGAGTTCGTCGAGCCGAAGCAAGTTATGTTCCCAAGAGTTTGTGTTCTTGGTAGTGGCGGCCCGAGTGGTTGGAGCAGACGTTTGGGAGTGATGTCTCGTGGCGAGGAAAGGAGGTTTGTCATGGTCTTTGACTTGGGAAGGCCACCGCCATGTTTGAACTGAGGTAGTGGTGCTGGGTCTGGATCGTTCAAAGATTTTGTGGATAGATTGCGGATGTAGAGCTGTTGTCGAACGCCTGAGAGATCCTGTTGATGACGGTGAGCGTACGGCGGAAGAGACTCCGGGCTGATCGATGAGGACTGAGGCATGCGATAGGATGTAAGGGGTGCACCATCGTTGGGATTCCATGACTTCCTAGGATATTGTCCTTGACCGAAGCCTGGCCTGCCCGGTCCCGAACATGCTTGACTGCTGCCGGAACCGCTCGGTGTGGCACGGCGAGATGTGCCAGATGCTGGACGTGGAATGCCAGAGATGGACGACCGACGACTTCTGGCGCTGATAGCAGCAGGGTCAGTTGGTGTTGTTGACTGGGGCATTGTTCCTGGATTTGTAAAGTGAGTAGAATGAATAGGTCGATAGGGTTTGGAGATAGCAGTTCAACCAGATGTGAGTGATGAGAGAAGAGTTCACCTGGAAGCAACAGCACATCGGTTCCTGCTTGGGATTGTTTGGCGTCGTTCGTGGCTGCCACATCGTACCTTCACGTTCCGATCATGAACAGACCTTCATTGTTACTACACCCGTTTATGAAGATGACCAAAACAATTGGGGGAGCAGAAAAATAAAGAGGATACTTCAAGGCATATTGTCTTTCACGAAAGAGCGCATGATGCGAAATGCAATAACACGACATCCCCACGATGCAATGTGCACTTCACTTTGCGCGCTCAAAAGCAAGGTATGTCAGAACAATGGTAAGAGCATTCACATATCATAAGTCGACGAAGATATCTTGGCCAGACTGTAGAGGCATGGTAAGGCAAGGTCGAGGATCGTCTCTGCAGATTTCTATATTCTCCAGATGTTTACCACGGTGTTAAAGCTGGTGTTGATGCCTTCAGCCTCGCCGGTTGGCGCTAATATTTATTTGGCCAAGCGCAATTTGCTGCATGGGGTGGACTTTGGTGGACTTTGGTCGGCTCAGCCTTGCGTTGAAGTCGTTGAATGATATCACTCGTGATGTAATAACTTAACATTGTTGCATTTGTGGCTCCTACTACAAATATGTGGCCAGCAGTACCTCCTGGTCACTGCGATAAATCTCTGAAGCACACGACCATTCCGTGAAAACCAGACCAAATCCCACAGAACTCCATACCAATACCGGCACCATGTCTGAACAATACAAAGGTCAAGATCTTATGGACATCGCCAAAAAGGCCGAGCAAGACCTGAACTCCGACAAGGCCAAGCACGGCGCTCAAGATGGTGTTGGAGGAAGTGACAGCAGTATATCTTGTCCCATCCACTCACGTTGTTCCTCCATACTGACGACAACCCTCTAGCACTAGAATCCGGCATCGATCAGTCCGTCACCAACAAATTCCCCGGCAGCACAGCCGAATACGGTAGCAAAGTCTCCGGAGCAGGCAACAACCGTGATATCCCTCCCGAAGAAGGTGGTGACATCCAAAAGGGAACAGGAAGACTGACAAAGGCCGGCGACTTCGACCAAGGCGAGCCTGGCGAAGGACCAGAACACGTCGCTGCAAGACGAGCTCAAGAGTTCGGTGGAGAGGATGATGTACGGAGCAACATCAGGAACTGAACCACAAGACAAAAGCATACTTTGATCATCATCCCAGCATTACCTGGAGTATTGTACATTCCATCTTCCACGCGGACATGTCGGCGGAGAAGACAAAAAAAGTGCCACAATAAGGAGTCATACCAGACCATAATATGACAGCTTGAAAGCACCCCATTCCAAGACCGCCGTCTCATGGATGTTTTCCCCTTCCCCCATAACGCCATGCTCAAATTTCAACCCAAGCTGTCCTCGTTGAGGACCTCACAACGCCTTGATAGATTGGAAGAACGGGTTCGCCATCAACCTTTCGTCACTCTTGACCATATCCCTCATGAGCTTCAGTTTTTCGTCCTTGCTCATATCTTGTCCCTCGACCTGCCCTTTCCATTTCTTCAGCATCGCCTTCAATAGCCTACTCCCTTCCTCAGCATCCTCTTTCGAGTAATCATTCTTCTTTTCTTCGCCAGTCACGGCCGTGAAGTCTTCCAATTCTTCAGCCTTTCGTCGAGCCATATTGACCACCTTTGTCGGGAATCTCACGAGTTCCGCGACATGGATACCGAAGCTCTGATCACTGATTCCTGGCTCGACTCTGTACAATAGCGTGACTTCTCTTCGTTTCGTCGAGTTATCACCATCGGCCTGATCGCCCACAAAGGCAACGACATGCAGATTCTTCACGGCCTTTGGATATTTGTCTGCCAGAGCAGTCAACTCGTGGAAGTGAGTCGCAAAGCAGCCGAAAGCCCCGATCTGAGCCACAATCTCTTCACTGATCGCCCATGCAAGACCGAATCCATCGTACGTGCTCGTCCCTCGACCGAGTTCATCAATAATGATCAGCGAGTCTCTAGTGGCACTCTTCAGGATATTCGCCGTCTCAAGCATTTCAGCCATGAATGTCGACACGCCTTTGAGCTGTGAGTCCGAAGCTCCCACACGAGCAAGGATGCAATCAAAGATGGTCAACTCTGCTTCGGAACATGGAACAAAGCATCCAATCTGAGCCATTAGGGCTATGCAGCCGATGGTGCGGATATAGGTCGACTTGCCGCCCATGTTCGGACCTGTGATGATCAAAAATCTCGATTCGTCTCGCTTCAATTCGACATCGTTGGTGATGAAGTTGATGTCGTCTTGAGCTTCCATACAAGGGTGCCGTGCTTCTCTCAGAATAGTGTCGCCGGTACCACGTTCATGCATTTTGGGTCGGACATAAGCCGTCGGTGCATGAACTGAAACATGTGCAAGACTCACAATAACATCCAGATGAGCAATGATGGCGGCAAGCTGTTCAATGACTGGAGTATATGAAGAAGCTACTGAGACGACTTCAGAGACCAGAGAGCCTTGGGTCCGGTTGTAAGCAGTCGATAGCTGATCGTGCTCTCGCCTCAATTCTTGTAGTTTTTGAGTTGTGAAATAGACGCCATTCTTTTGTGTCGAGATTTCTTTGTAAAGTGGCTTGTTACGTATACAGCTGGCTTCGTTGCGCGTAAGTCTGAAGCAATAACCATGAACTCTGTGGTTATCGAGGAACAGTTTCTTGTCGAGATCCTGGTTGAGATCCTTACCAGCTCGACGATGCTCAACTTCCATGTCGTGCTTGATATTGTCGAGCTTGGCTCGTATGATTCGCAGTTTATCGTCGAACTCGGGCTTGATGATAAACTCGTGGCGATCGAGTGCATCCAGATCAACTGTCGTTTCGACCATTTCTGCGAGTTTGCCGAGGAAATTCGATAACTCCTTGAGCTTTGAGGTGTACTGTGCTTCGAGCGGTATTTGATACTGTTCGTCGACGACGGCCTCCAAAGCTTCAATAAAGCCTGGAAGTCGGATGACAACCTGGTAAGCGCGAACCACATCCTCGAGATTGGCCATTTTGCGTTGGAACTTTTTCGCAAGCCGGTACAGGTCGGGGATCGAACGTAGATGTGATTCTTGCATAGTCTGTCGAAGTTCTGTGTCGGTCACGAAAGCCTCCACAAGTTGCTGCCTGGTTTCAATTTCAGACAGCTTCATTAACGGTTGCTTGAGCCATTGAGCCAGTAATCGGCCTCCTATCGGTGTCTTGCAGTGGTTGAGAAGGCCAAATAGACTCATATTCTTCGCGCCATCCCTAGGGCCGGGCATAAGATTGAGGGCTCTAAGTGCAGCAGCGTCGAGTTTCATGAACTGGCTCAAGTCGTGCTGGTAGAGTCGATACTGACCAAAATTGCTGGGATCAGTTAATGCACCAAGGTATTTGATCAAAGCAGCTGCACTGCCCATTGCCAACTTGAGATCTGTCTGAGGTAACAGGCCCATCGCATTCTCCCCTTTGAGGAGTCTCGAAAGATCCTGGTCAATGTCCTTTATCCCATAGTCGGCCGCGGGTCTCTCGGAGATGGCGATATTGCATGAGTCGGCTATTTGTCGTATCTTCGCGAGTTCAGGATCCTTTTTCTGCCCTTCGTTTGCCACGACACACTCCTTGACACCAAGTTGAATGAGGAGGCTTTCGAGGTTGGAGTAGAGATCGTTGTCCAGAAACTCACTAACGCCGAGCTCCCTGACGCTTGCATCTGCAAAGCAGACTCCCACACTTCTTGCCTCGCCGGCTTTTGCGCTGACCTTGACTGCCAGAATGATTGGTGCACTGTCACCTTGACTGTCCAGACTCGAACCCAGCTCTTCCTCAACCGCTTGCAAGTTTCCAGGACTAGCCTGCCGAGCCAACTTCCATTGTCCATTTCCACTTTTCTCCCAAATCTCTACTCTCTTGCCGAGTTTAAAGAGTGCTTCGCGGAGGAGGTTCCGGAAAACAGTGGTTGTCATGGTCACACTCGGAAGGGCATTGTCACTACGACCCAGGTTTCGGATGACCGCGGTGGTTTTGTACACACTCCTGGCAATGAACTCAGCATCTTCCCCATGTGCTGAGTACCAGTCTGTCCGGTCAAAGACACGAATCGTGTTGGCTCCATCTGGCTTTGAAGGTAAGGAACGAAAGGTGCGGATGAAGCCACCTTCATCTTCAACCTGTATCATGTGTCAGGAATGAACAGTATAGCTCTTGGACGCCTCATACCTTGAGTTCTGGCCTCGACGCCATTGTGAGATGCTATAATTGCAACGGGTTGGTGGACTTGCTCATCTCGCCATCAAACCCTCGAGTGACGCGCAACTGGAAATAACGCGTAAAGTACCGACAAGACGCGATTTCTTGGCGGTTCACCTAGATGGTGCCGCTTTAAAACCCCCTGCTTCCGGATACTCTTCGAGCATAATAGAGCCTAATTCGAGTCTTAGCTGTTATGAACCGACCTACGGCCACCTGGTGACTAGGCGGTTAGGGCAGGGAGCAATAGGGTCGGCAAGGGTCGTGGTCGAAGGTGGTCTAGAACCGCATGACTGATGGCCGATTACCTTATACGAGGTAGGTGTCTGCAGAGCACAATCAGCACTATGCAGTAGTGCTGAGTCTCTTGTGCATGACAGCGGGATGGCCATACTTGCTGCAGCGATCAGGAGTGCAACTCTGTGCTGCGCTGGCGAGTTTGATGAGGTTGAATCTGCCGACGAATTCACCAGCCAACGACGACGACGAACAGGAACTTTCTGCGGTGGCTTTAGCTACTGTTGAGGGTTGTTCGGACGAACGACAACACCTGCACAAGCACAACGGGTCGAGCATCTCTCTCTCTCTCACTCTCTCTCTCTCTCACACACACTCTCTCATATGCCAAAAACTGATCTCATTTCACTGCCCACCAGTCAAGACGCGGCGGACGAATGCTTCACCACCACCCGCACTGAAATGATTCTCCAAGCCTTTCCACGTCCGGTTTGCGGACTGTTCCGCGCGATCCAACATGTCCTGTTCATAATCCTTGATGGCCTTCTCGAGACCGCCGGCGGCATTACTGCCATCACAAGAAGCTGCGATAGCTTTTGCCAGGTTCAGGGAATCGATCATGGCCAGATTCATGCCCACGCCACCAAAGGGGGTCATCAGGTGAGCTGCGTCACCCAAGAGCGTGACCCGCGGACTAACGTCACTCTCCCACCTCATACCGATCGGGAGCATGTACAATTTCCTCGGCACCATCTGGTCATTGGCGTCGAGGCAAGCTCGTATCAGATCATGTGCGCAACCGTCGAAGTATTCGTCGAGGTATTTCCTTATGGCATCCTCGGGCCTTGGGGAAGACCAGTCGATACCGCATGTCTCGAGCCAATTCTCGGGCTGCCGCACGCTGACCAGGATCCGGATGCTGTTATCGCCGTTCCTCTGAGCTTGTATCGCTCGGCCCTCGTCAAACATGAACAAACTTCCAGCTCCGACAAAGTCACCCAGCCACGGATGGCGTTGGTTGACGTCGTTCGCCCACAACTCGATGGCCGTGATGCCTGAGTAGATGGGTTGCTGGTCGGTAAGGATGGGCCGCACCCTAGACCACGCGCCGTCCGCACCGACGACGAGATCATAGTCCTTTTCGGTGGTGCCATCCTGGAAATATAGATCGTATTTTTTCCCAGGATTCGAGGACGATTTCCCCACGGACATGAGCCTTTTGCCCCAAACCACCGTATCGGGGCGGAGAGACTCGAGGAGTAGGTCGCGTAGTTTAGCGCGTTCAATTTCTGGTCGATTCGAATACTGTTCGGGCCTCCGTTGGTTGCCTGGAAGGTTCTCGTCGTGGATGACGCTGCCGTTTGGTCGGAGGAGTTTCAATGCCTCGGCTTCTGGGTGTGAAAGCCTTTTGAACACATCGAAGAGACCGGCTTCCTGCAGGGCGAGCTGTCCGCCTTGCGGGTGCAGGTCAATGGAGCCGCCCTGGTCTCTTTCGCTTGGGGTGTGGTCGAGCTCGAAAACTGTACAAGAGATGTTGTTGACCTGGAGAAGTCTGGCTAATGTGAGGCCAGCGGGACCGCCGCCGACAATAGCGATGCGAAGATTGTTCATGGTTGTTTGTGCAGGGTTTATTGTGCTTGTTTGTGATGTTCGTGACTGGACTTACCTGTGTCAAGACTATGCATCTCTGGTCTTTTATACTCCGGGCAAAGACGAAACTCGGGACGTCTCTGCCTAGAGCGAGTTCCTGAGATACCATCTCAAAGGAAGACCGAAGGCTTACGTAGCCAATCTCGCTGCTCCTGTAAGAACCGAATGGGTAAAATGTCAGTAGCGAAGGTGTACCTGCAGGTTAAAGGCTCGGATGATCTGCCTGTCCGCGTCTGGGCGCCGTTGTGGCTGCGGGGGAAGCGCTCGGCTTTATGGGCAAGCGACAAAAGGCGCAGACCGAGGGCCGAGACTGAGATAGAGAGACAAGCAACGACAAGCTTTGACGGCATATTGATTGGCTGCAGTGGGTGATGATTGGCCGTCGTCGATGTGCATTGGATCACTCGCCCATTCCAACAGGGGCACAGAGGTGACTGGTCTCGCCGGGCATGTGAAGGTCCTGCAGGTACAGGGATAGGCATGCCGCCATCAATGCCAGCAATGATGGGTGAATGGAGACTTCTTAACGGACTATATAGTTAGGAGAACAGGACACGATATCGGACCGAGCTGCTCCTTCACAGGCAATAACATAGAGATATATAGAACCTACTTCGTCTCTTCCATTCCTTCAACTATCCAGAGTCTTGATGCAAAGTTGACTTGCATTGGCTGCTTGCGCACCACTGTGATTGCAGATAACACCCTCTGAATTCACCATGTCGAACGCCATTGACCCCTCGCGCAAGAACAACAAGCTCTCCAAGGCGTTGAACGCAGCCTTAAATATCCAACCAAACAAAATCGGAGTCATGGTGTGCAGTCAGCGCAGCCCACGCGCGGGCCTGCAGATCAGTACCTTCGTCCTGGACACGCTCAAAGAGTTTCAAAAAGCTCACCCAAGTCCAAGACCGTATGAACTGAGCCTCATCGATCTCAACGACCACCCACTGCCATTGTACGATGAGCCGGCCGTGCCCTCCCAGATCAAGGACTCATCCCAATACAAACACGCTCATACTCGCGACTGGTCCGAATTCATTTCCTCGTATCAAGCCTTCATTTTTGTCACCCCACAGTACAATTGGGGCTATCCCGCGAGCATCAAGAACGCGATCGACTACCTCTACCATGAGTGGGCCGACAAGCCAGCAATGGTTGTGAGCTACGGAGGCCATGGTGGAGAAAAGGC
This sequence comes from Vermiconidia calcicola, assembly GCA_035928285.1. Classification (NCBI taxonomy): domain Eukaryota; kingdom Fungi; phylum Ascomycota; class Dothideomycetes; order Mycosphaerellales; family Extremaceae; genus Vermiconidia; species Vermiconidia calcicola. Next base: position 714,709 of record JAXLQG010000013.1, read on the forward strand.
CGCGGCTCAACTGCAACAAGTGCTTGAAGCTATCAATATGATTGTATTGACGGATTTTGTTGGTTTGCAGTTCCCCGATCGCGCGACGCTGGGAAAGGCTGCCAACGGAGATGATCTCGGGTTGAGAGTGGTTCTCGGAGAAGAGGATGGTCGAGGTGCGATTGTCAAGGAGAACGCTCAGGCAACGCTTGGTGAGAAGGGTGCTACCGGCAGAGTGACGGGCAATCAGCAGGGACCACTTTGGGCCAAGGAGAGTAAGGAATTGTGTACTCGATTCTGGGAGTTGGTCACCAAGTTGAACTCATAAATGAAGCAGCGGGCAGGGTCATGACACGAATAGAGACGCGATATCAGCGCTTCACCCTCATGTTGACCATGGCAGAGGAACAGGCTACTGTCCGCGTAGTGAAATTTGAAAGTCCTGATGCTCCTGACCCGCGCATGCAGAAGTGTATATTCCAGTCTCTTTTGAGCATGCTTCTCTCAGACTGTCTGCAGAGAAAGCAGAAGAGAACGGTGTCTGCGGCGGATGTCGATCGAGGCGATGTGTTGGTCACTAATAGGAAACATCAGCAAGCAATGCCATAGTTTAGCACCAGCCCGTTTCAGAATTTCTTCCCAGTCGTAGGAAGGTTGTTTGCACAATGGTTTGAGCTTGTTGAAATGCAGCCTACGCCAGATTCCCGCCCGTCAACTTGTGGGCGGCACGGCACGGATCAATGTTTCTCCGTGCTGGGCATAAATCGAAATCCGAGGCCAGCCTTGAGTTCGACTTTCTCTGGGAGGCGATCTTCAAGAACAACGTCACCTTCTCGATCAGCGACAACCAGACATGTCGGCGTCGTTGGCTCCTGAGTGCAATGAAGTCAAGGAGTAAGTCAATTGGACTCTGCAATTTCAACGCTAATGGCTATTAGGAAATATGATACATGCTTCTTGAAATGGTACTCTGAAAGTATGATTCTTAACTTTGGGCTCCAATAGCGGGTAAGACTGACCGCTCGCAGAGTATCTTCGTGGACACTCATCCACCGACGAATGCGAACCACTCTTCAAGCAATATAAATCTTGTTTAACTGTGCGCCACTCCCGACCTCTGAAATATCAAAGCTAATTGGCCTGTAGAAAGTCCTCAAGGAGAAAGGTATCGACACGATGCTGGCCAACGCTAGAGACGACACGGTCTCAGAAACCGACGCCGAGCACCTGAAACGATGAGTCCGAGTAGCCTTCTGTAGGCTCATCGACAGCGTCCACCCTGTTGTACCATCAACACCACTAGCGTCATCTGGGTACCACGAGATCGCTTCTCAACATCCATTTCTCTCCACTTAGGACTTCTTTTCCCTCGTGGAACAGACAATCAGCGCCATGCTTGTGGAGGAGTGCCATACCAGTCTCAAGAGGAACCACTATCGGGTCAGGTGGTCTTTCACCCCTCTTGAGAGCTTCTGGGTAGAAGGCAGTCTCTCCACCTTCGCAGGTTGTGAGGTAGATCAGCAGAGTCCATGTCGTTGTGGCCGGTACCTTCCCTTCGCCAAACTGTAATTTATTACTCTCGTCATAGTGTCTATCAAAGAATTGACCAGGTCGATACCTGTAGACTCGGATGTTTGGGTTCAAGCCGAGAACCTTTCCGTCGAAGGTTGTTTCGTCTTCATTCCTCTCCACTAGATACTTAAGCCCACTCCCCTCCCAAAGTCGGTTCGCAAAAGTAGGATCGTCGACTTGGAAGCGGTCATTGACCCTTACTGCCTCTCCACGCTTGGCCTTTCCCGGCGTCGTAGTCAGGGGTAGTGTAGACAGGAAAGAGACGTAGTTCTTGCAGAGCGTCGACGTGAATAGATTTCGGATAAGTACAATTTGTCCTGGTAAGACCGCCTCCATGGAAAGATGCTCTGCCGGTATGACAGGAGACAAGGGAGGCCAATTCGGCAGCCTGGTGTTCGTGGTAGCTTCTGCCTTGGGCTGCGAGTTTTTTTGTTTCGCTCGTGGAGCCATGATATCGATGAGTTGGGGATTATTGGACGGGAGTCATATGGGAAATCCAAGGGCAAATATCCACGCTGTTAGCCAACGAGAACTGACTCACGGGGACATGACGGGACCAAGCAGAGTCATCGAGGTCATCTGTTCGCACGAGTGCCCAGCATGTGATAAGATCTCTTCAGGCTACCTGTACCTAGGTATGGCTTGAGGCGAGGCCACCGGGGACAAATTCTGAGGCGGAGAAAAGCCCATCAAGGCTCCATCAAAGCCCATCAGAGCCCATCTTCGCCTCTGATTGGCCGACCCCCAACTCCGGCGAGTCTGTTTCTGCCCGCCGCCAGACTTCGACTTTTTGTTGCCCGACTCGACTCAACTCGTCCCTCCCTCCCTCCCAAGGACGAGGACAACCCAGCGCAGCTGCGACAGGTCAACCTCTTCGCGCTTTCCTCTCACTTAATTCGCAGACCTCCCTATGTCGTCGCAGGCAATTGCGACGTCGTCAAGAGGTCTGCCGGATTTCCCTTCGGAATCGATCGACCTGCCTGACTTTGAACATCCATCATGGCCTGGTCCCTCGAACCTTCACGAGCACGCCTCGCAGCCACAAGATGAAGTAGAACAATACCATACAAACGAAACGCCCGCCTCCGACGGTAATTCTTGGGTTGAAATGGACGCGCAACAAAGGCAACAAGCCGTGGGAAATCTACTTGCGGCTCTGGCGCCCATAAGTCCGACCCAGACCGCAACTACTACGAACGGGACAACAGAACCGATCCTTCCTCCAACCACGAGTGAAGACTCGGACAAACAGGCGGAAACCAGTGAATATACAACCAACGGGAACAGCTCGACAAACGATGCCATGAATGCAGATCCTACTATCGCCATGTCCCTCCCTCCACTTCCTCCTCTTAGTGCCGACGACTTTCTGGACGAGAATGCGCCGCCCTTTCCCTCCAGCTTCCCTCAAGACCCTTGGGGCCCATCACAGGCGACTCTGGTAGGCGAAGAACCACTGACCATGACTCAAGGCGAGTCTCAACCACCGATACCGTCGCAAGATGCGCAACGCGAACGGCGGGAAATCGAGGCTTTCGCGAAGATCGAATTTGAGGATGGAAACTATTACATAACCACATACGCCTGTGAGCTGGGTCGCGATGCATTCGCATACAGAGCCGCTCTCACAAGAGCTGAGCAAGCGCGGCATGCAGGACAGGACCATGCTCAGAGTTCCAGTGGGAGACGGTCAGGTTTGTCGGAAGCCCTGCCCAGACCAGGCGAGAGTCAGGTACAAGGCAGCGTCGTCAGTGAGGCGGGCGGGTTCGGCGGTGTTGACGAGGCTCCGCTGCCGCCAAATGGCGACCATGATGATGTCCATCCTATGGACTCTCATTCATCTGAAAGGTCTGGCGGTAGTGTCGTCAAACCACAAGAAGTGCTCATCAACCCTCCACTTATTCCTTTTGACTACCATAAGATGGCAGAACGTCAAGCGCAACTGGAACACCAACACGATCCCGAACCAGATAATGAACAGCCCGCCCCTGTCACGGCCGACCACATCCCTGACGCTCACAATTGTCCCCTCATCCCTATCCATGCGATGCGCAACTTTCAGAAATCCGAAGTCGAGAACCACAGAAGTATCTCTCGGCGGCATGTCAAGATTCAGTGGGATTTTGACAAGGAGTGCTTTCAGATGAAAGTGCTGGGCAGAAACGGTGCCTTTTTGGACGATCAATATGTGCAGCGCGGCTCAGTCAAGCGACTACGCGACGGTTCCAGGATTCAGATTTCCAATGTCTGGATGTGTTTTCGGCTCCCGAGTCAGAATGCCGAGCCCGCGAGTGAAGAATCCGAGCACGAAGAAGCGGATCCAAGCCCAGTGCCTCAACGGAGCACTTCGCCGACCTCGGACGAACTTGAAGAGAGCGTTTCCCCACCACGTGGTGGCAAGACTAAGCTCAAGATCACACTGAATACCGTTCCTCTGAAGCCGTCGCATAGCACACCGGATCCGCTTATTGGATCCGATGGCCAACCCATGCCACCTAAAAAGCGCGGACCCGGTCGGCCGCCCAAAGACGGCGTCATGTCCAATCGAGAACGGAAAGAACGAGAGAAAGCCGCCAGAGACGCTGCGGCGAAGGCCGCCAATGGAGGGCAAACGCCGCCGCCGCTCATGAAAGGCAAATTTCCTAAACCGTCTACTATGATCAAGGAAGAGCCGATGCCCATCGACTCGAAACCAGAGAAGAGAAAGTACAAGAAGAGAAAACGACCTGGCGAAGATGGCGACGTCGTTCCATCGATTGAAGATGGTGAAATGGATGTCCCTAGTGAGACGGAAACACCACCAGTGAAGAAGGCCAGACAATCCAAGTCGCCTTCTCCAGAATATCCTCCTGCTGAGGCGTTGACAGAAGAACAGCTTGCCAGACCATCCGAGCCGTACGCTCGCTTGATTTATGATATCCTGATCGATGTCCATCCCCAGGCTCTGCCCCTGAAGCTCATCTACCGAGCTCTGAAGTTAAAATTCCCTTTTTTCGTTCACAGGGTCGATTCGGAGGGCTGGCAAAGTAGTGTCCGGCACAACTTAAACCAGGAATGGAACAAACTGTTTGAAAAGGACAAGAAAGAAGGCAAAGGATGGGCTTGGAAGGCTATACCAGGAGCGCTACAACCACAGGCAGAAAGACGAAGGGCTGCTCAGCAAGCGGCAGCATCAAAACCGAAACCCAACCCGGCACCGCGCCAAAATCCTCAACAAGGTCCGCCTCCACCTCTCAACTGGCAAAACAACATGTCCTATCCTCAACCAAACGGCATGCCACCAAGGGGCGCGCCTCCGACTTTCTTCGCGCAAGCTCCAAATGGTCCAATGCCGCCACCACCGAATGGAATGCGATATCCCCCGCCGTTTGCTCCCGGAGGAGCTTCATCATCGATTGCGATCGGAGGTGGCTCCCAGGTGCTACCGCCAGGTCAGTTGCCGAATCAGTTTTATCCGCCTCCACCCGGTGCTCGTCCTCCAGCTCTCGGACAACAGCCCGGGTCAGGTCCTGCTGCCAACCAAAAGCTCCCTTCCGCAACACCAGGTCCGCTTCCACCAGCACCTGCTAGCTCTTCGGCCTCACGAAATATGCCTTGCACGACGGATGGTCTGCTAGCAATCAGGAGATTCGAAACTGGCATGTACAACATGATCGATCCACACAAAATCGAAACGCTCCGGAAGTTGTTTGCCTCTGCCCAAAGGCGAATGCTCCATGGCGCAACTTCCACCTCCATAGCGGAGGGTGAGTGCAGAGAAGAACGTGTACTTATGGAACATATCCAGAATTTCATTAACATGTACAAAAATCCCAATTTCGTGGGCTTCTCGAACACTGGCTCGCCAGCTCCGCCGAACCCAACGAATGTGGTCCCTTTGGCAGCCGCACCAAGTCCTACAAACATTGTCACAGCGATCAACCCCACCAAACCTGCGAACGGTCCTGTTGTCGGGTTGGGTAACACAATAAACAGCCCTGGCACGGCGAATGGTGGGAGACCGATCGAACAGTCTGCCGCATCACCAGCTGTCTCGCAGCCTCTGGGGACTAATAAACATCCACCAGTTGCAGCTCCTCAACCTGCACCCGCGGAACACCACGGAGAGGCAAATCCGGCTTCTGTTTCCTCAGCGGACAAGGTTGGGGCCGACATCAAACCTGTTGTTAGTTGAATGCGAGTCGGCTTGATGCCATTCATTGTCACGGAGTGGGCGGTTTGTCCTTGGGGGGAACGAGTGACTTCAAAATGTGATTTCCAGGTGATAGTCATCACCAAATCATGGTCATGGTCATGACTCTGGCTACGGTTACCTTTGGGAGTATCATATGCCTTTCGATTCGAATCCATCAGTATGACGTTTAATGACACAGTCACGATTACAGTGTTGCATCACGGTCGGTGGGTCGGGTTATCTTATTGTTTGACGGTTCTTATGGTTGGTGTCAGGCGTATGGCTGTAAGGCACTAAATACAAGCTGGCGATGGGCGTTATTGATATGGACCAACTCCCTAATGGCGAATGCTATATACCTAAGTAGGGTCTGGGAGGGTTGGGTTGGGTTGGGTTGGGTCAGGGTTTCGTCGAAGAGAGTCTCTCTCCCTGGCCTGCTGGCGCTGTCTGTCTACGCTGTGGGGGGCAAGCAGGATCCGAAGATGTTGGTATGAAGCTGGAGAAACGAAACGGTTCATTCCGTGGCCCAAGTGGTGTGACACGGAATTGACAACGCTGCTTGCATAACCGTCTCACCGGGACTGGTGGGCGCACGTAAGCTTTGTACCATAGTAAGCTAGAAGCCCGGATATGGGCACGACCAAGAGAGGCGAGAAATACTATGATAGTCACACACAGTAGTCGTCGGTAGTGTACCACAGTACTCCGTACAGTAGCCGTGAGTAGCCTGCATAAACGAAGAAGAATTGTCATCGATGCCAACCTGATTGGACACGGCGGATTTCCATCACCGAAGTGGCGGTCTGAGATTCAGAAGGCAGAAGGGAGAAGGGAGAAGGGAGAAGGGAGAAATGAAGCGAGAAGGGCCGCCCCGTGTAATCACTGCCAATGCCAATGCCACTGCCGGTGACGACGACAAGGTCAAGTAGCCAGATCCCTTTCACTCTTCTCCTTCTCAACAACAATCTCCTCTCCATCATTGTACTCGTACGCCTCGTCTTTTCTGCATTCGACACAACACACGGACCCTTGATTCGGCGCATTGTCGCATTTATTGGTGTCCACTGCGCCGGGTTGTACCGCTACTATTCGCACCCAACGATTCTCCCTTCACTCCAGGTCACTCGACTTCTCTCTCACCTTGCTCGACTGCGTCGCTCCGGTATAGCTCCTGCTGCGCAATTGCCCTCAGCAAAGTGTGCCCTTCCTCAAACCCGCCAACTGTTCCTGGTCGCGGAACTGGAACGGTCTCTCATGGCAGGCTTCGGTTTACCCAGCTGCGTCGGCCTCCGAAACATGTACAACCACCATCAAAGACAATAGAACAGAGTCCGGAAAGAGATCACACAGATAAGAAATGGACTTTACAGTAAGTCCAAGATCGAGCTTTTGTGCTGTCCTGTGCTGTCCTGCCATCATATCCCAGTGCAATGGCGCAAGCAGCCTGGCGCATGACATGTTTGCATTGACACCTGCCTGCGCATGACCTTTCGTCCTTGAACAGTGACTAATGACCTCTACAGCTCGCACTTACGCACTTCTGCGAAGCGCATGGTCCCAAATCAGTCCTCTGTACACAAGTTCTCCCACTAGAATGTGCTTTATGCCTTCCTCCCTCGCCGCCACTACGGGCTTGTTCCTCCGAATCCTTGACCACCCAAGTCCACGACTCATCCTTTGACTCCAACCAGAGCCACCACACAACACCTCTCATACGCAAGACCGACACCAACTTTACCTTACCCACCGACTTCTCCGGCGCGTCTACGACGGTAGATTCCGAGACCGAACCGGAGAGCCCGACGATCGAGAAGCACCCTCTATTTCAGCAAAAGCGCGAGATCAGTTCACAGTGGCCTTATGGAAGAGCGCAAGGTGATACTTGCGCCAGTTGCAGCTTCAGCGTCCCCAAGGCTGTAGCAGAGAAGATACCAGCAGGAGCTCCTGGAAGCAAGAGATCGGTTGGGAAGGACTCAACCAGTGCTCCAGTCTTACGGTCGAGGGAATTCGTCTGCCTTCGCCGGAGCAGGAGCACCAGTGTCAATCATGACTCGAAACCCTCATCCTACAGCTCGTCTTATGCCTCTTCACGGTCTCACACGCGATCTATCCCTCACTCAAATTCCGGCGACTGCCACGATCATACCCTGACATACCTCACTGCGAAATCACCCGACGACCCAGAAGGCTATGCGCAACTACGAGCGTCTGTCATTCGAACACTATCTTGTGAACTCCTTCCGCGAGGCATGTCGGACGGACCCTTCTGCTTCGGCGACTCAGATACAGGCTACACGATATCCTACGTTTTCCGATTAACAGATCCAAGGGCACGTGGACGGCGTCGAGCATATGCTTTTGTCGCTCTCGCCGGAAAAGACGCCAGCCGTGCGTTCCAAGCGTGCCCAATGCTCTGGGAAGCCTTTGCGAGCATGGCCAAGGGGATCGAAGCTGCGGCACAAAGACATCTTGAAGATCAGCGGCAAAAAGCGGAAGAAGAAGCACAACTGGCCGATTCCAGATCTTCGAGAAACTACACGCCGGTGTCGTCCTTCCTGACAGCGCGAACTGTCGACCCAGACGGTCATCCGCGACGAGCGGGACATGCAACGCCGAGGAGTCTGGCGGAAATTGTGGGCGACGAGAATATCTTTGCCTACCTCCACCAGTATTTCGTGGCAATTTTGCGTTGTCTCGGGGACCGGTTTGGAGGACTTCCCTTAGCTGGAAAGCCTTCGGTATATCAGTCCCTTAGCGACGAGTTGCCGCGATTTGCAAAGACTTCAGCTGTTGAAAATCGTGGGCAGTCAATATCACTCGGACAGCTGGAAAGTCTGCGGGACGAGGACACGACGCCGACGCCTCATATGCCAGCTACAGGTCCGACTCAAACTTGGCTACAAATGTCGAGCGCGCCAACGACGGCGTCAAGAGAACACGATGACCTGGAAGTTGCAAAGACACGCGCGAATCAGGCGTTCAAACTGAACCCACAGTGCGCACCGCTGGCGGTTAGCGAGACTGCACAACGACAAGTCGTTGTCTAACTGCCGTACAGCCTGAACTTTTACCATACACTCTTGGACATGGACATTTACCGTTGGTGGTCCAGGATGTAGGATTCAAGAAGCCCCAACATAAACACTAATGATGGAACGGCCTCAACACCATATAAGATACACGAGATACGGGAAGCCGAGGCCCCCGAACATGGGCGGGATTTTGCTATACGAATTGACACTTGAGCAAGTGATACCACAATACATCGAAGCGAGTCGAGAATGCGTATCTAGAGGGCGATTGTACTTAGTGGGCGGATATCCTGCTTTACTTGGGACTGATTGATAGCTCGGTCTGTTGGTGTGTGCTTGAATATATTGAGTTGAAGCGACACATAATGCCCAAGTTCGATCGATTTGTTGATTTTGAATGATGAGGTCGCATCTCCTGCAGGCATGAACTCGAACCTCTGGGTCAAAGGAGCTTCAGTAGCAGTCGATGAACGTCCAAGTTGATTAGCAGTGGCTTACGGAGGACCCGCCGCGTGGATGAGAAGGCAATCATTGATGGTGTTTCCATCCCTTCTCTATCCCTTTCTAGCAAAGCACACCAAAAGACATGATGGCCCCTAGTCTATACCATCGAAGGACTCGGAAAAGCCGCGTTCCTTTTTGTCTGCAACTGACACTCTAAAAAAAGCAATGCTCCATCTCCTAGAGAAAACTTGAATGAACGAGTCCATCATGATATGCCTTCCTTCGAATCCATTATCCTCAAATCGTCCTATAGCGCTCAATACTGTTCCTTATCCATCCATGCCTGCGCCAGTGTATTGAAACGCCCTCCATCCATCTTACATAATTCACCCTGCTGATTGTGAACGCACTCCAGCGCTTACTCGCGTCACCGTCTCCATCATCGCAGTGGCGGTGCATCACATCGCGTGTATGTTGAAACCGTGTAGTGTCGTGATTCCCCTGTCTAGATGAGATTGAACTCGGCCTTGCCCTGGCCCTGCTCCTTGACCTCCCTCAATGTCGCCAGCGGCCGAGGCTTGGGCAGACTCGAGGTCAAGTTTGTCTGTGGCTGCGTCTGTTTCTGTGGCATATTGTACACAATGACAAAGGGTGCCAATGCAGTGGCCGTGGTGGCGAGGAAAGTCGTCAGTGTGAAGTGAGACATTGTTTTGTTCTGTGAATTCTTTTTGTTTCTGGTGATGGCCTTTGGGTTTTTGGGAAGATGTGTCTTTTTCTTTGTCTATTGGGTTTTGGTTGCCGGTCGGTCGTGACGACGAATTCGAAAGAATCCCTTGCGATAAGACTGTGTGTGTGGTTGGTATGTGGGGTCTAATCAGTTCTCGGAAAAGAACGAAGGACTGAAGAAGCAAGGCGGAAAGCAGAAAGGTCTATGCTCTATGAACGACTGATGAAAAGAGTGAGCGAGGAAACAACGAGGGTCACGTTGATATAAGTTACGTAGAGAAAGGGGAGACAGAGTGGCGGTAAAAATAAAAAGGAGAAATTTTAATTGACGCAGGTACTACGAGTATGTACACCGCCACGATCCCGATTCTTGTCGCCTCCCGGTACTGTGGGAGATCCAAGAGCCTCGAACGCGGTCAGGGATTCAGGTCAAGGGCTACACAAGGTGGACCACATACCTACCTGGTACTGGTGAGGCGAGCGAGGGTCCTGGAAGAGTCGGAGATCAGGGACGACGACGTCGGGGAAGTCGGGGTAACTGGCCGGGCGAGATCCATTGAAATTGGGGGCATCAGGAGCCTCAGGGGTAAACAAACGAGAGCATGGACACGTATGGAGTACTTCTACTTCTCATCGAGTACTGTGAAGCCGCTCATGAATACGATTCTAAACAAACTATATAGTACTCCGTAGATACACAAAATCCCCTCTTCTCTTCATTTACGGGGAGCTTCCGAGTGACATGGCAGATCCGGACGAGGAAGGCCGCGCGGAGAATTGCTCTCGGTCAGCAAACATTTGCCTGTCCTCGTCATCCTGAGCGCAAGCAGGACATCTGCCATCCTCGGCAATCCGCTCGACCCCGTTCTCGTCTTGCTCGACTTGAAGGACTTCTGCGGGATTGAGTTGGACGAACCTCAGGCGCCAATACCAACGTGTCTCGTCATCGAATTCGAGCAATTCGAGCAGACGCTCAAACTCGTCGCGCAACTTGGCGCACCGGATAGTGCACTTGGCCGCTTGTTGGCGGCGGAACGACATGTGCTCCCGTGGAGACATAGGACTGTGTGGGCCGGTAGGATCCTTGGCCATTCGTTCTGCGGCTCGCACCAGGCTCAAAATGAAATGGACCCAGTGAGAGATTTCGTCAAAACCCACGGTGCCCTTATGTTCGCGGAACTCGATAGTCTTGGCCTCACCAGTCTGCGTCAGTCTTTGGAAGTTGACGAACTTATACCGTGTTAGGCGGCCTGTGCTGAAACTGTTTCCCTCCCTGTCTTCCGCTCTGAACTCCGTGTCCATCATCTTCGCAAGGCGCTGAGCCGTCATGTCCTTTGAGAAGATCTTCTTCTGGGCTGTTGCAAGGTTGAGTTCATCAATTCGTCGGCACAAATGCTCAGAGCGGCGGAGGCCCATCAAGTTCGATGCCACGAATAGTGAGTCTCCATCGCCGCGGGATCGTCGTTCCGGCTCATGAAGAGCGGTAATCAACTCCTCGAACTGGACGAGCAGGTAAGCCAGATGTTGAAGGACGGGCAACGGAAGCATTTCGTCCGAATCCGGTGATGCACGAGAACGAGCAACGTGCACATGAAACCCACAGGATTTGTTGACAAATGATCCCCATGGATCAGTCGATGTACCGTGTATAGCTTCCAAATATTCCTCGACTTCTTGCATGGCACTGCTGGATTTGAATGTTCCGAATGTTAGCTTGTCAGGGGCTGTTAGTACTCGGGAGACCAGTTCATGGCGGCCCTGCATCCAGTACTCCTCTGTGGCTAAGTCGACCTTACCTGGTAGATCGCTGCATAGGTCAGCAGAATACCGGATTGATAAGTCCTGGATGGCACAAACGGTCAGTCACTGCATTGAGGTCAGATGTCTACATTTGACTTACTTTGTCGAGGCTCCACGACGCATAACCGCTCCCATTAATCACACCATTAAGACCTGCCTGATGGAGGACAGAGAGTGCCACGGGCATCGTACAGCATGGTTGACCAAGACGGGACCTGGGAGGGGAAACTGGACCTGCAATGTCAGCTCCTAGTACACGGCTGCTAGGTCCATCCTCATGGTTTCCTCCGCAGTCGCGGTCCTCAAAACTTGAACCCATCCATTCGAAGCTGTCCCCCGGGTTCATGTAGAAAGCGAAAACATGTTCGAGCTCTATACCGAAGGTTAGTGTCATTGGCTCCTGTGGTAACGCGTCTCGCCAGTACGGCGGAGGACTGTAAATCGAGGAAATTGGTGTATTGAGGAACGAAATGGAAGATAGTGTAGGACTATTGGGGAGATTGTAAGCTGTTCGCGCTGCATGGGATCGATCATCGTTGCATGCCAAAGCCAACATTAAGGTATTCATGGCGCGTTCGTTGCTAGAGGTCGCGATTTGCAGAGCACGTGCGGCAGACTCAATATCTGAAATCGCATTTCTGAGCATGAACCTGGGCATCAACATAGCCTCGTCGGGAGGATGCTCGTACGTCGATGCCGAATCTGCAGAGGCTGGGCTGGCTTGGGACAAGCTGGTCGACATTCTGCTATTGTTCGAGCGCGATGATCCTGGCCGCGCGTGCCGAACATTGGTCTGAAGGGGAGGGGGCCGTGGAGGTCGGTCTAAAAGTAATCAGTCACACCCAAGTCAACACGCCATCCACTTACTGGTTTGGTTCGACATTTTTAAGAGGGCGAAACTTGGAGGGAATTTCTGTTAGACAGTATGGTGTCCTACTCACAGACATTTCGGAAGTGCTCGAGTATACAAATGCAGGCCTTGCAACGCCGTATAACAAAGAGATGGTCGTGACGCTCGAAATAGATGAACAGCTTACAAGAAAATCGACGTGTGGGATGAACAAAGCCAACAATGAAATGGTTTGGCATGCGCCATTTTAGGAGTACCTGTTCTCTTCAACGACAAAGGCAGTGTCAACTGGATTGTGAGAGCTGAAAGAAATTGTGAAAGCAACGCTCTTCTGATTACTGTCTTAGCCTTGTCGCTGGTGATGTTGTGGAGGAGGTGCATCGCTGTAATGACATACTCTTCTTGTTGTACATAGTGCTTGCTTCTAGCGATCGGTCTCCTCACTTTGCAAGAAATGCTTGGAATGCAGAGTGTTCGATCACCACGTTCCCGACTGCTTTCAGCTTCTTACGACCTTCTTTCTGTTTTTCCAACAACTTCATACGTCGAGTCTTATCGGCGGCGTGCAACTTGGCAAGCACATCTTTTCGAAAGGGTTTGATTGTCTCCCTTGCGATGATCTGTTTGCCCACAGCAGCTTGGATGACGATCTCAAACATCTGTCTGTCAACATGTTCTTTGAACTTTTCGACCCATTGTTTGCCCACATGTCGGACTTGAGATTGGTGGAGAACACGAGAGACAGCATCAACAGGTTCTTTATTTACCAACAATTGGAGCTTGACAATGTTGCTCGGCCGCCACTCAGATTCTTCATAATCGAGGGTGGCATAACCTTTGGTGCTTGATTTCAATTTGCCGAAGAAGTCGTCGACCAGCTGAGCTAGTGGCATCTCATACTTGAGGATGACTTGGGATGATGTGAAATACTCCATCGATTTCTGTTCTCCGCGGTTGCCTTCGCACAACTCCATGACCCGCCCGAGATACTCGTCAGGGAATGTCAAAGTGACCAGCACATAAGGTTCACGCAATTCTGCGACGTCCCGACGCGCTTCTTCGCTGTCCGGAAACTCGGCCGGATTGGCGACGATGTCTTCTCTGCCATCCTTGTAGAAAACCTTGAAGGGAACCGTAGGTGGTGTGATGATAATGCTGGTACCATGTTCTTGTCGTAGCCGGTCTTCAAATACGGAGCAGTGCAAGGTACCTAGGAATCCTAGGCGGAAACCTGCACCGAGTGCGTGTGATGATTCCTTTTGAACCGTCACACTGCGGTCGTTGAGCAACAATTGGTTGATGCTGTCTTCAAGGCGTTCAAATTCGCCTTGATCGACTGGGAAAGCTGCAACAAAGACCATAGGCTTAGGTTCCTCAAAGCCAGGCAAAGGCTCAACCTGTTTTTGAAGGCCAACCTTCGTGTAAGTATCACCAATTTTGGCTTCGCTACTTTTGCGCATGGATGGATTGAAGTGGACATATCCGACTTGTCCGGCACGGATGACCTTTTGAGGCGTTTGGTCAGGATACATGATGCCGACCTCTCCCACAGTATATTTGTATCCAGTGGCAAAGGAGACGATCTGATCTCCAGCACGGAGCTCACCGTCAAACAATCGCACCAGGAGAACGACGCCCTTGTACGACGAATACCACGAATCCACAAGGTAGAGTCTTAATGGCTTCTTGGGATCGCCAACCGGCCTGCGGGAGGTCAGAACGAACATTGTCAAAAGTCTCACATATACTCACGCAGGAATCTGGTCGATCACAGCAGGTAGGATGCTTTCCACATTCAGTCCTGTCTTTGCAGACACTAGAACCGCACTTTCAGGATCTAGTTCGAAAGTATCATGCATTTGTTCCAATGCTCGCGGAGGGTCGGCATGAGGCAGATCAACCTTGTTGAGGACTGGAATCAAAGAAAGTCCTTGCGCAAAAGCCAGGTAGAAGTTTGCAACCGTCTGAGCCTGAACACCTTGACTCGCGTCAACCAGCAAGATGGCGCCACCACAGCTGGCATAGCTGCGCGCGACTTCGGCTCGGAAATCCACATGGCCAGGCGTATCAACCAGGTGGAGCAAATAGTCTTCGCCGTTGTAGTTGTAGATCATAGTACATGTCTGCGCCTTGACTGTAATGCCACGCTCTCTTTCAACATCTAATTTGTCCAAGACCTGCTTGTTTGAGCCAGCCTCAATGGTGCCCGTCAGCTCGAGAAGGCGGTCACTGAGGGTACTCTTGCCATGATCGACATGGGCGACGATGCAAAAGTTGCGATAACGATCGATTGGGATTGCTGCAATTCGGGTTTCGAGGCTGCTGGGAGGAGTAGGCGGCGCGGCGCGAAAGGGTACTGTGGTGGTAAAAGCCCGCAAATGAGCGACGGTATTATGAGTCGACCATATCGAGGCAGAAGGATTGCTCAGGGCAGTTCTTCGCCTTGCAAAGACCTGCAGGCATCCTCGCATGCCAGTAAGTATCGATGAACGAGGTGGTGAAGACGACCTTGAAGATTCTTTTCATTGGTGGTCTGAGAGAAATGTTCCATTAAGGATTTGGCGATCTTGATTGTATTTGATTATCGCCCTGCCAACCATCAACGTCAACATTAGAACTTGACTTTGTCGTCCTACGCATCTTGCCTGCGCTCCATTTCCAACATCAAGCAAAATGGCGGTCGAAAAGAAAGAGAGGTCTCAATTGCATAAGGTGGCACTCCGAGGTTCGTCAACAGTATTGAAAATGGATGGAAACGTACTCATTTGATGATGCAACAGGCTCCTCAAAGCTCGTGGCCGAATTTGTGAGTTCCAAACACGACGATTTCCGACCGTTACTAATGTATACCAGTTTGAATACTCGATAAATACGATTCTGTGGGTTGAGATTCTGGGAGACAAAGCAGAGAGTCACTAACATGTAGCAGGTTCCAGCGAGGCGTTTATCCTGCGGAAGACTTCACCCCGTGAGTTAGATAGGCAATTCAGGGGGTGGCATCAACTAAAAGACGGCAGTGTCAAGAAATATGGACTCAACATGCTGGGTATGGAGATACACTCGGTGTTGAGCACAACAGCTGATTCGAATGCAGTTTCCTCCGACGATCAGGTCAAAGCCTACATCAAGAAGATTATGTCACAGCTGAACAAATGGATGGTTGGAGGCAAAATCTCAAAGTTAGTGGTGGTCATTACCAGCAAAGAGACAGGAGAGCACATTGAACGTTGGCAATTCGATGTACAAATTCTGAGCAAGGCCTCTAAACATCGGTCGTCAAAGAAATCACCAGACAAAGAGAATGCAGCGCCTGAGTGAGTGACGCGGACACCGTGGTAGGACAGATGCTGACAATATCAGGGATGCAGCGCCTGCTGAACCGGAGCCGGAGCCAGAGAAGACGGAAGCACAAATTCAAGAAGAAATCCAAGCAATCTTCCGACAAATTACAGCCTCGGTCACATTCTTGCCTGTTCTTGACGGCAATTGCACCTTCAACGTCCTGGTCTACGCAGATGCCGACTCGGATGTGCCAATTGAATGGGGTGATAGTGATGCCAAAGAGATCAAAAATGGAGAGAAGGTGCAACTACGGAGTTTCAGCACCAGCAATCACAAGGTCGACACCCTGGTCAGTTATCGTTTGGCTGATTGAGAGTCAAGATATCAATAGCGAGGAGTTATGGGTTTCTATGTTGCTTCTAAGGGGGTTTGTGTGTTATGGGATCAGGCACTGCAATGATAATGACTCTTCTATGATCATGCCTCTTTCTCCTAGCCCCGTGTGCCCTTTAGAGTCATATGGCCACCTCCGCCCCTCCCATACACCTTACCGCTGAAGTCAATGATGATTGGAGCGGAACGGCAAGGCTGCGAATTCGCCCACAGCCTTGTGGCGGAGCGGGGCACAAGTCACACTGAAATTTGGAGAAAGATTTTGGCCTGCGATGGTCGCCCACCTTCATTCAGAGTCACGGCTCGCAATAAATTCGACACCGCCACGGACTGCCTGCGCTTGCTTTACAACTGACCCTTGACCTCATCGTGTGATAGCCTACCTGAAGTTGTGATCCCTACAATTCCGGATTGCAACATACTTATGCCTGAACGATTTCCTCCTACCCTTCCGTCCCGAGTATTGCGGTGACATTTCCAGCAAAATGCCTGTGGCTACAGAAGTCACCGACCAGTGGCCGGGTAAAGAGCAGGTGGTCAATGATGTCCCGAAAGTCATCAAGGAATTACATTTCGGCGTCTTGTATGGAGACACTTGGGGAGGGCAAAGAATATTCTCTGACACTTCTGCAGATCGGATCAAGATATCATAAACCAGTCGCAAGTCGAACTTGTCGACCGTCGAATGTTTGATCTCGACAAGGGCCGCACATACGCCGAATTTGGACCTCTCGATAGGCGCATGGGAATATCAGGCAAGCGAGACACCTGCGCAACCTGCGGTGAACAATTGCAAACTTGCAACGGTCACTTTGGCCATGTTCGACTTGTTTTACCGGCTTTCCATGTCGGATACTTCAAAAAGGTCATCCAGATACTGCAAAGCATCTGCAAGGTATGCATTGACATCTCGGGCTCTCTCGACCACTACTGACCTTTTCAGGACTGTTCCTGTATCCTCCTCTCCGAGACCGATCGACGGAAGTTCATCAGTGCTTTACGCAGAAATCAACATGATACTTTAAGACAAGCCATCATCGTACGAAAAATAGCGGATCAATGCCGAAAAACAAAGACCTGCTTTGAATGTGGTGCCATCAATGGGTTGGTTCGAAAAGCTGGTACATCTTCTCTGAAGATCTCCCACGATAAATTCAAGTCATACAATTCGTCCACAGCTAAATCGAAGGTTCCCCCACCTGAAAAGGTCGACTTCGATCAGTCCTTCAATCATGCAAAGCAGTCGAATCACGAACTCGAGAAGCATCTCAAGAAGGCTATGGATGACCTGAACCCCTTGCGAACTTTGAAGTTGTTCAAACGCATACGGCAGGCCGACCGTGAGCTGTTGGGCCTGCGTTCTGCCAGTCCCGAGTCATTCCTGTGGCTATACATCCCTGCTCCACCAGTCGCCATCCGCCCATCAGTTGGCCAGGAAGGTGCTAGTACAGAAGATGATATTACTGCAAAGTTGGGCGACATTATCGCTGCGAATTCCGCGCTCGAAGAGGCTATCGAAAAGGGCGCGCCTGTTCAGTCTGTCGTTGAGCACTGGGATTACCTCTCCCTCAATCTCGCCATGTATATTAACAGTGACGTGCCAGGCCTTGCAAAGGGAGAGTTTGGCAAGCAGATCAGAGGCTTTGTTCAGCGTCTGAAAGGTAAACAGGGTCGCTTCAGGGGTAATCTTTCAGGAAAGCGTGTCGACTTCTCTGGACGTACTGTCATTTCCCCAGATCCGAATCTGAGAATCGACGAAGTTGCCGTTCCCATATTGGTTGCGAAGAACATGACCTATCCCGAAGTGGTCAACGAAATCAATATCGATAAGCTACGCAAGAGAGTTCGGAATGGACCTAACGTTTGGCCTGGTGCGAACTACGTTTGGAAGAAAGAAGGAGATTTTCGCATGTTCCTGAAATATGGTAAACCCCCGCTAGTAGCCAAGGAGCTCAAAGAAGGAGACATCGTGGAACGCCACTTGGAGGACGGAGACATCGTCTTGTTCAACCGTCAACCATCTCTTCACAAGCTGAGTATTCTCAGCCACTTCGTCAAGGTTCGACCGCACCGCACCTTTCGACTCAACGAATGTGTATGTAACCCTTACAATGCCGACTTTGACGGAGACGAGATGAACTTGCACGTCCCTCAAACAGAAGAAGCACGTACAGAAGCAACGCTGTTGATGGGTGTCAAGCACAACATCGTTACGCCAAAGAATGGTGAGCCCATTATTTCGGCTATTCAAGATTTCATCACTGCTTCCTTCCTTCTCAGCCATCTGGATCAATTTTTCGACAGAAAAACATTCGTCACCATCTGCATGGGCATGTTGGAGCCCGAGACAAAATTCGAGCTTCCACCGCCATCTATCGTAAAGCCGGAAGCGTTGTGGACTGGCAAGCAGGTTTTCAGCGTCATGATGAGACCGAACAAGCAATCGCCTGTAACGGTCAATCTTGATGCTGCTAGTCGAGATCACAGTCAATACCATCCAGGCATGCATCGAGATTTGCAGGACGACAGCTTTCTATGCATCCGCAATTCAGAAGTCATGTGCGGGAGAATGGACAAGGGAACTGTCGGATCAGGAAAGAAAAATTCGGTCTTCTATATCCTGTATCGTGACTTTGGCCCAGATGCAGCTGCCCAAGGAATGAACCGGCTATCCAAGTTGTGTGCGAGATGGTTGGGCAACCAAGGCTTTACTGTTGGCATCAGTGATGTCACTCCGCCCACATTGCTCATTAAAGAGAAGGCTGATATGATTGCTAAAGTCTTTGACGAATGCAACCAGTTCGTGAAAACATCCAAAGCGGGTAAACTGAAAAGAAAGCCTGGGCTGGACGATGCAGGCAGTCTTGAAGCAGAACAAGTCAGAGTACTGAGTACTGTTCGAACAAATATTGCCGGTCTCCTAACTTCTCAGTTGAGCAAGAGAAACAGCCCCATGGTCATGGCCATCTCGGGTTCCAAAGGTTCCAACATCAACGTCACACAGATGGCCGCCTTGCTTGGACAACAAGATATCGAAGGAAAGCGTGTCCAGGATGGCTTCCAAGACCGGACACTTCCCCATTTCGCAAAGCACGAAAGATCACCTCCATCGAAGGGTTTCGTATCCAACAGCTTCTTCAGCGGTCTACTGCCCTACGAATTCTTGTTCCATGCGGTTGGTGGTAGAGTCGGTCTGGTCGATACAGCCGTCAAGACAGCCGAAACCGGTTATATGTCTCGACGACTTATGAAGTCACTGGAAGATCTCTCCACGCAGTACGATCACACAGTACGAAACTCGGCATCGAACATCGTCCAATTCCGGTTTGGCGACGATGAGCTCGACCCGGTTGACATGGAAGCCAGTGCAAAGCCAGTCGATTTCGAGCGCACCTATGCTCATGTCGAAGCCACTACCTTCAACATTAACGATCCCGGCCTTAGTGATACCGAGATCTTCGCTACAATGGAAGAGATCCTGGCACCGAAACGTGGTCTTCTAACACGTACCAACCTCACTAGTGATGAGCTCGGATACGATGCTGATGACGACAGACTGGTTGACCAGCTGGAAAGTCATCGTGCATTCCTGCAGTCTATCAACGACTTCGTTATGGGCAAGGCTCGCTCCTTCGAGGATGCGAGAGCACAGAAGAAAGGATACGCTTTACCTCCGGCTAGATCATCCAGTGCAAGCAAGCGAAAAGCCGACACCGATGGCGACGCCGAAGAAGAACAAGTCGAGTCGTCAACTGGACCAGCACGACGCTCGGGGCGGAGACCCTCAACTATTGCACCAACATCACCAAAAGCCGTCAAGAAGCAAAAGAAATCCGCTTCCAATGATCAAACGTTGGTCCGAGTCCAAGCCGGTCCATCGACCAGAGACCGCTTCGACCTGACGTCCAAACTCTCCAAGAAGACCCTCCAAAGCTTCATCAATCTGTGTCTAGAAAAGTACGAACGCGCCCACACAGAACCCGGCCATGCCGTCGGCGCTGTTGGCGCTCAGTCTATTGGTGAGCCAGGTACTCAGATGACACTGAAGACTTTCCATTTTGCTGGTGTCGCAGGCATGTCCTTGACGGCCGGTGTCCCGCGTATCAAGGAGATTATCAACGCGAGCAAGGACATCAGTACACCCGTGATAACATGCCGCTTAGAGCGTCGTCGAGATCTTTCCATTCCCGAAGGTCTTGGCCGGATCGTCAAAGGACGCATTGAGTGTTTGTACTTGGAGGATGTGACGCAGTACATCGAGATCAGACACTCACTGGACCGGCCAAGCTGCATTCTGCTCAAGATCAGTCTCGACACAATCACCGAGCTCGGTCTCGATTTGACCATGGAGGATATATGTCTTGCGATTCAGAAGCATCGACAGCTCAAGGCGGCGAAGTTGCGGCTTCAAATTCGTGGCAAAGACGAGCTCAAACTTTCGACGGACACTCCAATAAAGTCCGCCAAGCGCGGCACTGCGGCGAAGGTCGATGAGGAAGGGCAGAGCGAACGGCTCTTGAGGCTGCAGACACTAAGACGTATTCTGCCGAGCGTACATATCCTGGGCCATCCACAAGCGACGAGAGCGGTCGTGATGGCTGAGGACGACCCGAAGAGCGACGAGATCAAGGCTTTGCGCGCAGCTGCCGAGGAGAAGGTGAAGGCAGAAAATGAACAGGAGCGAGCAGAGACCAAGTCAACGGAACCAGAGGTCAAAGATGAAAACAGCTCCACCTCGAAAGTCAAAGTCGAAGAACCGACCTCATCCGTCATTCCCAAAGCCTCAGCTGCAGACGCAGGCAAGCCCGTGCAAATGCACAGAGTCATGGTCGAAGGGTACGGATTGCGCTACTGCATGAACACCGACGGTGTAGACGCGTACCACACGCAGACCAATTCGGTCATGGAAACTCTACAAGTCCTTGGTATTGAAGCGGCGCGGGCCAAGATCATTCTCGAGATCCAGGAGGTCATGAAGTCTCTGTCGATTGACCCGCGGCACATGGCGCTGTTGGCCGACGTGATGACATACAAGGGCGAAGTGTTGGGCATCACGAGATTCGGCCTGGCCAAGATGCGCGACAGTGTGCTTCAGCTGGCCAGTTTCGAGAAGACGGCGGACCATGTCTTTGACGCGGGAATCGCGGGTAAAATTGACAAGATCGAGGGTGTGAGTGAGAGCGTCATTGTGGGCAAGACGATGAACGTCGGCACCGGGAGCGTCGAGGTCGTGAGATATCTCAATGTCGATTTGGACAACAAAGATAATGGGAAGAAGCCGGCTGTATTCGAGGATGCGTGGAATAAGGCTGTCAAGGCAGAGGAGAAGAAGAAAAAGAAGTAAGCATCATTGAAGGGCGAAATGGAATATGAGATTTGCACATGAATCCATCCAGGGATGTGACGGTCTGATGGGTCATGCCACGAGATAGACCTCTTATTGAAGCGATGATGGATGCTATCAAGAGCTAAATGACCATAGAAATGATATATTCAGTCTGTGATCTTTGCTCTTTGGTGTTCTTCTACCAATCCCCTGGGACAGTAGATCTCGCTTTCGGTGCCTTTTCAGCATGGTCGTAGGTACCTAGTGCTTGACCTGCTTTGATATGGGAAGCAATGCATTACGATCACATGCACTGGAAAATTAGAAGCGACTGAGTGGAACACTGAAGATGAAGACGCCAGTAATTTCTTTTGTCGTTGCGATTGACCAATATGTACAACCCCCGGTTCTTTGCGATCTCTTGACTCGACTGCCAACTCTCAAGACACATCGGGCTTCTCCTCCATCACGCCATGGTTTCAATTGATGGTTTATTTGAAGCCGGCATCCCTGGCTCGCTGGTCTTCTAACTTGGCGTAAAAGTTGTCTCGGGCTCGGACGCGGGGCAAGTGGTAGCCTGATATTGTTAGTCTTGTCGCGCGCCTCGATGTTTCTGCCTCGAGCCTTCGCATGGCCCTCAATCCGAAGTAGATGGGCCTGGCTCTGCAGTTTGGATGTCTTGTCACGTACCGTACCACCACAGATAACCGAATGTCGTTCCGAGACCTGTAGATCAAACCCTTGTCAGCTTCTATTCTTCTTTTGCGGCTCCTTTCTAGCCCTTCGCTCCAAGTTTCTGGTTTCGCTAAGCGCTGGGTGCTGCTTTTCCGTTTCGAAGCTGTTCGGTCGCTGTATGGAAGGAAGGTCTTCGGTTCGCTTACCCATAGCGATACTTAAATCCAAGACGAGACCTCGTCGGAGCATCTGTGACAGTTCCTAGTCAGTATGCGGCTCGAGAAATAGTCTCCAATGCAAATAACATGCTCGACTGAGCAAATAAAACCCGCATGGCAGAACTTGAACGTACTCCTGTGATTGGTTTGATTGCCATTGTTCTTCCAGAGCTCTCACCGAGCTTGTTTCTCTGGCGGTGTAGGAATACAACACGATGGATAGGGCGGCAAAGGGGGCTATGCCGCGTGGGAGGTTGTCGATGTGTGGTTTGAGGGAGTAGAGAGCGTTTAGAAAGGGTCGATTGGAAGCTGGTTGAAGCTCCTCAAAGATCCGCAGTTGAAGTCGAATTGGAAGCCGCAAAAGGTCTTGGCACTTTTCGCTCGGATCAGTCACCATCAGTCCACCTTCTGTATCGTCTGAACCAGGCGTGACGGGGCTACATCACTATTGACCACAACACAAGGACTAGAAGGCATTAAGAAATTGTTGCTATCTGACGTTCCCAGGCTTGTGTATACTCATCTATCACATTGGCCCTCTGGACAGATGTCTACGACCTCGCCGAAGCGCAAACAACCATACCACCATCACCATGTCATGCGACACAAGGCTCAGAGTATCGCTTCGAAAGAGCCGGCGCTCATAGAACAAGAGGTGGTCGACAAATTGCTAGTGGACTGTGTCAAGACAATATGCGAGGCAGAGGCACTCAAGCAGAATATAACAAACCCTTACATCGAGTCGGTAGCCTTGGAATCTATGACTGCGACAGTGGAAGAATGTACATATACCTCCAATTGCAGTGCATTGTACCAGCGCTGACCAATTCATAGTCATGCTCAAGTTCCTCTCCATCGTCCGCCGGTCAATGCTAGCAGCACGGCGAAATGTCCCAGTAGCCACCGACTTCGAGAGTGCGATTGAGGCACTCGACATTCCTCGACCAGACGACCAACTCAAGCCATACACGTCTCAGCCGCCAATCAATCCTCCCTTGTATCCCACTCCTCCTCCCGAAGACTCTTTTCACCATGTTTTCGAGCTTCCTGCCTCCTTCCTGGGGCCCGAACTTGACGGACACGGCAAACTCAAGAAGTTCGCTTTCACGACCAAAGGGCTACCCGAGCTCCCTTCTGCGCACACCTTCAGGGATACACCAGTATTTCCGCACCGCGAAGCTGACACTAGAAAGATCAGAGAATTGGCGACGCAAGAAGGCAAACTTGGCGAGCAGGCGCTGCGAAAATTGGCTGGCGCAGTTAAGCTGGATGCATCACATCCACTGGAGCTGGAGGCTTCCAGACAGAAGTCGGCACCTGGACCACGGAGACGAGCGAAGAACACCGTGGATATATCTGAACAAGCCATCTTCGAAGAAACGTTGCGAGAGCTTCTGGCCAAAGAGCCTGGAGGGTTCGAACTGGGGCCGATTGTGACCAGCGAGAAGGCTTATCGAATGCCGGATGACGTCCAGGTCAAGAGGAAGGCACCCGTGAATGGTGCTGGGTCGAGTCAGAATGAGAAATCATCCGACTCGTCTGTCCCGCGACATCGTACAATGGAGCTTTTTTAATATTGGAAATTGCGATTCCACAGCGTCGGCGTTGGTGGTGAGGAATAGGTTGAAGATATTGCATATGATACCCCCAGGGAGGCAGTCATTTTCCAGACCAGAAATAGCTCCCATATTTGGCAATTGAAGTTGTTGCCGAACCATCGTCTCTGTTGTTCATACCCGCTGTTGGCCGCGAGCCTGGCGCTGGTTTCCAAGCATGTTCGCCCTCCCATGCCGTGGTCTCGACGTGAAATACTTTGCCCTTCTTCTCACATCTGCCATTCTGTCAGAACGCAACATTTTCCCCTGCTGCTGGACAGCTTCATACCTTCTAAACAGCCTCACGAACGGATGGCACTCCATCCGTGGCTCAGCATCGGGATTTGCGACAAGTCGTTCAGCTTGCTCTTCGGGTGTGGTGCAGCTATATTGAACCAGCTCGAGCAATTGACAGTCCCGTTTGAGGTCGAAGTCTCCTAGTTTCCTACTCTTCTCCTTGAAGTCGACGGTGTGGTATTGCACGCGCTGTTCGAGGGCGCTGACGGGGAACGGGTGTTCGGGCGGAGCCATTGATTGACTCTTCTCTTTTTTCCTTCTCTGTTTTTTCCCTCCACTACCACCAAGGTTAAGGGAGGTTTGAATCGTCGGCTTCTGTCACGGTCATGGCGAGATCATGTCGGCTGGACAATATGGCGCCAGACTCCTTGACGAGGTGCAAGAGGAAAGTCTAGAGCAGGTGAGTTGAGCTTGTGCTGGAGCTTTGCACTTTTCCTTAGATGGTACTGGCGCAATGGTGGGAATGGAGACGATTCCGCTTGCCGACGTGCTCCGCAACCATCTCAGCCTTGCATAACCCCCGTGCTCTACCTACCATGAAAATCAAGAGCGTGTCTAACACACTCCGTTGTGTACCAGCTTCTAGCGGAGATCAGGCATACTACAAACCCTTGGCCAAAGGGTGTGCTGGGCTTTCCACATCTTGATGCCCTTTTGGAGGCGCTTCGCTATCCGGCTCAACCAGCAGCTGAGGAACGGGAACGCCCCGAGTTGCAATCATCTACAGCACCAAGTCCGGCTCCAGACGATCATGATCCGCACCAAGCAGACCATGATGGCGATGATGATTCTCCTCTTCGCCGCCGACATGAGCTTTATCAGCACAAGCACAATGCTAAACCCAAACCCGCCGCAATCGAAATAACCTCGCGCAAATCCTCCTCCGGCAAGACGACGCTCTGCTACCATCTGGCTGCCCTCTCCAGTCTGCCGAAAAGCCATGGCGGCAAAGAGTCAATGGTAATCTACATCGACACCGACGGACGTTTCTCAGCGACTCGACTCTTTCAAATTCTTGTGCACTACCTCTCTAGTCACAACCACACCAACAACGACATTCAACCTGGCAGTACGAGTACGCTCACCCAAGACGCCGCTGTCCATGCCACCGCCCGCGAAGCCATGAACCACATCCTCACCTTCCGCCCCCAATCCTCATCTCAACTCCTTTCCCTTCTCGACTCGTTGCCAACGTTCCTCCTCGACAGGACACGCCATTCCTCCATCCATCGGCCGCTGGGTCTAATCATTCTCGACCAAGCGACTTCATTCTACTGGCAAGATCGATTTGACAGGGACATGGCCCGTTTGCAATCCAAGTCCCCCGGTCTCGGTCTTGGTCTCGTTGAAAGCGCGTCGCCCTCGCCCTCGCGCACGGCTCGGATAATCGAGCGGCTCAAGGCGCTACAAGCGAGGTTCGAATGCGCCGTTATGTTTAGCACGATCGCACCTCCTCCAGCATTTACGCCCATGCACGCACCACCGCCACAAGTGCAGGGACAAGAGCAGATGCAGACGCACATCACACCCTCAGCGCCACATCAAGGACCGGGGATATCGCCGTGGACAGCATATGCCACGCTCACCATGACCCTATCGAGGACGCGGGTCCCGCAGTTCGCGTCGCAGATGTCGATGGACGAGTGCGTTCGGGATGCGGAGAAGAGGTTCGACGCGGTCAAGAATGCTAGATTCGTTGCTAGCGTCGAGTTGAAGCCTGGCCAGTCTAGTAGAGAGAAGGCGACAGCGGAACGCACAGGCACAGGCCGAGGCGGCAGACAGCAGGCTGGCGGGTTTGCTTTCAAGATTGGTGAGGGAGGCGTTGATGTTGATGTTGACTCGGACTAAGTAGTGGACTGCGCTTTGGGTCTCCTGAACTGGCCATGCTGAAAAGCGCCTGGTGTTGGTGGTGGAAATGATCACGGACGGCATGAGAGGGTCCTCGTCAACAAATCCCATGCCAACAAAAGAACAGCGCTCAGCTAAGACATCTATGCACTCTTCCGAAGAATGTGACAGACAATATCTGCTCGTATCATGCGCGTATCGAGGTAGACGTAAAGACCGTTGATAGCCCATCCAAGTACTCCATATCGATCTATATTCAGTAGTCTAATTTATATACATTTCTCATTCTCATCACATCATTGTATGATGCCATATGTGCACTCTTGTCTCGTCATGAAGAGGAAAGGGTCTACAAAATGACACCTTGCCACCTTATCTATCTTGTTCAGTGATCGAATCCATGCCCCTCGACCACCTCCTTCGCGCAAGCTTTTCTGCACTCCTCAAAGACTTTGACCTGCTTGGCAACTTCGCCCAGCCGGCTAATGACTTCTTTATTGCCCTCTCCGAAGCCATAAATCACATACGGTATCCCAGTATCCTCACAGAACTCCTTGACATATTTCTGCGCCTTGCGCAGGTTATGTCTCGGAATGCGCGGGAATAGATGATGCACGGCCTGGAACTGCAGTCCGCCATGGAAAAAATCGAGCCAGGTAGGGCAGTCGACGTCCATGGTCGTGCGGAGCATTTTCTGCGCGAAAGACTCGTGCACGCCCATATCTGTAGTCGACATGGCGAAGTGGGACAACGTGATCTGCACGTGTAGAGGCATGGTGACCATGTGCGAGATCATGATGAAGACAAATCTGTCCCAACCCGTGGGGATGGACTTGTAAATGATTCCATAGCCGTACCAGGTCCAGAAGAAGCATTGCCCTGCAATCTCGAGATACCAATGCCACCAAGCGGGGCCCTTCTTGGGAGCTTGGCCCAGTAATAGATACTCCCAAGACAGACGGTAGAGGTTGAATCGACCGAACAACAAAATTGGGTAGTATGTCCAATGTTGCTTAGAAATCGCCCATTTGGCTACAACGTCGAAGTCCATGACGCGATTGTAGTACGTCGAGCGCAGGCTGTCAAAGAATCGAGTAGAAATTGCGAAAAAGGGCATATGCTCGATATCAGGATCGTGCTCGGGTGAGTTTGTCACAACATGATGAACATTGTGATTCCGTTTCCACCAACCAATAGACAATCCACCTAGGAAATCGGCGATGAAGATTCCGATGCAGGTGTCGATGTGGAAGTGGTGTGTAATTCCCATGTGGCCTGAGTCATGGGCCGTGAAGACAAGTTGATGCCAGAAAATGCCAATCAATAGTCCTGAGATGGCGTAGTGGCCGTAGTGCAGGGCTACGAGCGAGGAAATGAACAGAAACAGGTATCGGCAGGACTCGATACCGTACGACCAGTAAGCGCACTTGTACAGGCCCGCGGCGCGGATACGTGCGTCGAGCTCTCGGTATTTGGCGACAATCTGATCTTGAGAGGCGTAGTCCAAGGATGGGTATTTTAGGATATCTGAGGCCTTTTCCGCAGAGAGTTTCATCTGGATCGGGTCTGCTATGATAGTTGTAGGTTCGATTTCCGAGACAGACGATGCGGATGAGCTCGATGTGCGCTTTCGGACTTCCGAATCGACAGCATCGAAGATAGGAGATGGTGGAGTGCTGCTGTTCGAGCTGCTGAGTCCACCATCGGTCTGCGAGCCGTTATCCTCCTCTTGTTCTTCCTCTTGGACAAAGGGTCTGAAATGTCCGCCCTGTATGGGAGGCAGGAAATTGATCCAACGACCCTCGACTCTTCCAATGACAAATTTCTGCATGTGTGCTTGAGCTTCCAGGGAATGTAGGGCTCGGACTTCGTCTGTTCCATCTCTTCCCACCATGTGCAGAATGGCAGTGTCGCCTCCTGGATGGAAAGGGGCCCATGCATCGGCCTTGATCACTCGTCCATCTAGTATGAATATCTTTCTGCCCTCCGCTATCAGGCCCTCGATCTCTCGTCGTGACCAGACCCGATCCCTGGCCGAGGTAACGTTGTCCATGGTGCCTTGGTTGAGCACGTCGAGCTGTGTTTAGATGAGCATCTTGGAGAGAAAGGTGAAAGGAGGTCTGGGCGATTTTGGCCAATGTGGCTGCCTGGTCAAGATCTGCAGCTAGGATACGGAGTACTCCTGCCACCGATTTATGCAAGACTGATTAGGAGTGTACTACTCCGTACTGTGTGTGCAGAGGATGCGAAGGCGGTGGCTTGAGGGGTGAACCGTGAACTCGACTAACCTTCCCTGAAAAGAAATATTTCCTCCTTTAGCCTAGTGAGCCTCGTCAGCGTCCCCGTTATCACTCCCTGAACTTATCGGTATTGTTGGGTTTCGAGTGGCCCAAATGTCTCTTCTCGAACTTTCACTACGGACTAATCACGGTGAAGGGGACCTGGAAGAAATGATGAGGCACTAAGGGCTGCAGGGAGTCAAATGAGGCGAAACCGCCCTGTTCTTTTTGCTACCAAGTACTTGCTACTGTCCGGTAATGATGATTTCGTGCAGAACATGGTCCGCTCAAACGATGTTGAATGCTACGACTCCAGCAACAAGCATGACCATTGTTCCTATTCTTGACAGAACGTCTCCTGATCGCGCTGGCCCGCTTCCGTTAGAACTACTATTGGAGCTGCCGTTGGAGCTTCCATCTCCGAGATTGACGCCGAAAGGTAAGCCTTGATATCCGAATGTCACATTCTGCGGAATTGAGGAGTTGTAGCACTGTCCATTCGCGATATCGAGGCCCATCAAGTCGTCAGGGACCTTGAAGAACATGTAGGATGACTGGTTGAGACCCTTGAAGCCCTCAGTATTGTAGGGAAATTTGTCGCCGGAATCCGTGGCGGACGTGTTGCGCAGGAATATGCACTGGACCTGTCCTGGGAATTCCGTCGCCATTTGTGGATAATCCCGCATGACGTCCGAATTGCTGGTGTCTGCCACTAAGATGAATTTGCGGTTTGGGAAGGTCTCGAAGATCTTGACAAGGAGGAACTTGCGGATTGACAGCGTCGCTGAGACGTCACTGAAGTTCAATGGACGTGTGTCGAAACCTGCAGATGGTCAGCACTCTGAACAGAATATGTAGTGAAGCTCTGGAACGGAAGAACTCACTGCCACCAGGATAAGTATCGTAGATGAACTGCATATAATTGCGGGTGATCTGTTCGGGAGTGGTCGTGAGGTAGTGGAAATGCACATTAGGGATGCTGTTGGACCAGTTGGTATAGATCTCCGGCATATTCATCCACTGGGTGAAAGGCCGGGCGAAACTGTTGAGCAGGCCTTGCTTCGGTTCGTAGATCTTAGTCACGCGAAGGATATCGTCGATGTCGCTGATTACGGTAAAACCTTGGTCGGAGACCAGGTAGGAGGTGGCGTTGCCTGACATGGCACCTTGGGCGTACAGGTTCAATCTTTGCGGAGGCACGTCGCCCGTCCCTGGTGTCAGCACCAAAGACGTGTTCGATACAGGCATAAAGACATCGAAATCTCCTTCTGGAGTCGTCGGATTTGGCAGTGTGAGGAACTGCTCACCACCGGCTGGCGTCACCCCGCCGCCGCCTCCAGGCTGGCCACTTGAACCGGCCCCAGGACCCGGCAGGATGTCCATGGTGACTGTTTGATTGTCTTGTTGAACAACATAGATCTCTCGGGTGAGATTTCGAGCCTGGTCTTGTTCCGAGGGCTGAAGATCTGCAACACTGGTATCAATCAAGAAGAAGTTTGCTAGCTTGTCAACCGTGGCGTTAGATATTGTGGGCTCTTTGTAGACATTGCCGTGTATGCGCAGATTCCAGCCATTGTTTGTCCAATTCCCGTAGCCAGGTATGTTCAGGACTTGAGTCGGAGAAGCAGCAAGGTCGGTACTCTTTGCACCCACCGAACTTGCAACAGCACTGCCGGTCGGCAAGTTCTGGAAATTGGGAAACAAGCCATTGGAAACATATGAGGGTATGGCTGATCCAAGGTCGCTGAATATGCTATTGACATAGGAGTCCAAGTCGGCAGTAATATCACTCAGAACTCCTCGCCTTATCGCTGCATACTCTCCGTAGACTGCGAGTGTAGGTGTTGGAGCAGGAGTGATTAGGGCCTTTTCTTCTGGAGAGACCTCAGTCGGAAGAGCATAGGTTCGAAGGACGAGGAGAGTGGAAAGAAGGAGCGCACGGTAGTCCATGGCGGGACGATGATGATCGAACAGGACACTGCCACTGATTAGATGTGCTCGTCCACTGTACTCGTAGGAATGACCAACATACCTACCTTAGGTAAGGAATATGTATACTGATAGGAAACCCCAGCAACCTCGAATTCACGTTCCAAGCATTGTTAACAACAAATGTACAGAGCGACACCTAACACGCGACATCAGAAATCAGAATCCTGCGCGAAATCAAGGAGGAGGAGATGTGACCGGCATTATTGGCCCCATCATGCCTACAAGCCCCGATAAGCGTGCCTCAAAAACAAGGAATCGAGCTGCACATCGAGAACTGGGTGACAGATCCACGCGCTGTGGCTGGCTCGCTGGGACAACGATCTGGGGCTGGTGAGGCTTGTGAGGCTCACTACCTAACTTAGGCTCTCTCGGCATGAAACCGTCATCATCCAGGGCTGGTGAGGCTAGTGAGCTTGACTATGATAAGCTTCCTGGGGGCCCGGCTTCTCACCTGCAACCCAGGCAACTGCATGATCAGCCGGAGGTGGCACTGGCGGACGCGGCTGTGCTCTTCTTACGCCAGAACGTTCATGATGCTCCCTACTAGTAATGCTTAACAGTAGCTCTACCGTACTCACGGTACTGTAGGTTGCCCCAAGTAAGTCGTACCGCCGTCCACTCTATCTCTGAGCATGAAAAGGTCGGCCAGATCTATATCATCTCAATGCACCTTATTCTTGCTCAACATCCACGTCAGTAAGTCAACCTTGGTCACCACAGCCACTGGTTTCATCGCTGGCCCCTTTCCACTGCCCGAGTTGTCACTGCTTTCTTTTTCTGTCACGATCGCGGCGCTCTGCCACTCAAAGAACCTATTCAGTGCACTGAGAGGAGTGTCCACAGTGATCTCAACAAAGTGTCGCCTCTTCTTATGTTGACGACCCTTGGGCGCCTGGGCATCTGGCTTCTCGCTCATTTCGCTCGAAAACAACGTCGACCCGGAGGCTGCCAAGTCACTAAAGTCGTTGTGATCGACGGTGACTTCGCTGATCTTGCTAAAGTCGAACATGGCGTCGGACACAGGCGAGTTCGCTGTAGCTCGGCCGTGACTGATTCGCGATAGAAGGTTGCCGAGAGTGACTAGACCGACCAGTCGGCGGCCTTTGGGTGCAAGGACGGGGAGTTGGTCGAACCCCTTCTCGCGCATAACTTCGATAGCGGATGAGCATGGCTGATCTGATGTAACTGTCTGCACTGGCTTGAGACGCAAATCTCGGACACGTGCCCCTTGGAACTGGTCACTTTGCTTGATGCTGTCTCGCCGCGAGATACGTGGGGATCCTGGTTCTGGCTCTGGTTCGGGGGGCGGTGTGGGTGGTAGGAGGTCATTCGCTGCAAGCCAGTCATCATCGACGAATTTGGTCAGGTATGATCGAATGCTGTCCGGTAGTATGGTCACAATCACGTCGTCTTTGCCCAATTTGAGTTCCCTGGCCGCCGTGATGGTTGCGGCAATGGCAGACCCGCTGCTACCGCCCGCTAAGAGACCTTCTTCCGCGATCAATCGGCGAGCGTAGTGGAAGGAGTCCCTGTCGTCCGTCTTGTACCACTTATCCACGACTTTCTGGTCGAGCACGTCAGGAACGAAGTCGTAGCCTATTCCTTCGACTTTGTATTGCTGGTTGGCATATTGTTCGTTGAGCTGAGACGGAAGAGCGAGGATTGAGCCTTGCGGATCAGCTGCTATGATCTTAATGTTCTTATTGTGCTTGTGCAAGCCTCGGGCGAGACCGGTGATTGTTCCTCCCGTGCCGGCTCCTGCGACGACTGCGGTGATTGTGCCGTTGGTTTGTTCCCATATCTCTTCTGCGGTTCCGAGTTCATGTGCAAGCGGGTTGTCCGGATTGCCGTATTGGTCGAGGATATGGGCATTTGGGATCTCCTTTTCCAGGCGTTTCGCGACGCCAATGTGGGATTCGGGGCTGTCGAACGCTGCTTGTGTAGGTGTGCGAATGATGGTGGCGTTCAGTGCTTTTAGAACGGCCACCTTTTCTGTCGACATCTTCTCCGGAAGTGTAATGATGGTCTTGTAGCCTTTGACGGCCGCAACCATAGCAAGGCCTATCCCACTGATGTTCCTGTCAGTATACCCTGCTCCGTCTGGAGGTTGCAAGCACATACGTGTTGCCACTAGTCGGCTCGATGAGCGTGTCTCCAGGCTTTATTCGGCCTGACTTTTCCGCCTCTTCAATCATGCGCAAGGCTATCCGGTCTTTCACGCTTCCGCCGGCATTGAAAAACTCGCATTTTGCGTAAACGGTGGCCTCAATGCCGAGAGACTGAGGGATCTTCTGGAGGCGAACGAGGGGTGTATGACCGATGAGTTCTAGGGCAGAGGTATGGGTGCCCTGGGCGTGGAAGCGATTAACTGCGGTCATTTTTCCCTCCCAGACAGTCTAATAGCAATTTTCGACGAAGAATTGTTCAAGGTATCTATGCCTTCACGAATTGTTGAACATGATAGAAAATCGACTGATGCAAGTAAATGGCCTCGACGGATAAACAACCGGCGATAACCGAAGATGTCACGTCACCCCGCCTATCCGCCTATACACTCCGCCCGAGGCTAAATAAATGTGAGTCCCATCATGTCCTTTTGTTATGGATTCCACCCTGTAGATGTACCGGTATGTAAGGTTGATATGGCAGCACGTGTGCTTCAACAGTCATTCCTGCTGCCCGTTCTCCATAGCGGCAACTGTAGCAGCCTTGCTACTTGTCGACATATCCATCAACATCTTCTGATGCAACCAATGCGGCCAGCCTCGTATGCCCGTGGCCAGGGACAAAGATGAAGGAACAACGATTTGGCCGCTATCTCCCGAATACAACTGTTTCACAACAGCGTCTGCCACGACTTCGGGTTCGACCATAGATACTTTCAACCCGTTATCAATCAGCCGCTGGACCAAGGGCGTCGTAACCCACGCGGGAAGCACAACACTAGCGAGCATCATCAGCACATTGAGATTGAATCGGCAAGAGTTGGGTCACTCGCCTCGTTCTCACTTTCTTCGCATCGTAGTACAGGGCCAATTCCAGCCCCAAGCCTTCATGAAAGGCCAGTGCGGCTGCTTTTGATGCAGCGTATGCCACATTCGCAGTACGCGGGGCGTGAGCCGCCAGGCTTGCAACAGTGACAATGTGTCCGTGGTCATTCTCAATCATATGAGGCAAGAATTCTTTGACGAGCTGGTAGTGTGAGAAGAGGTTCACCGAGAAAGTCCTCTGGACATCGTCCATGGATATACCCAGGATGGTTGCGTCGAGTGCAAGACCGGCATTATTGATCAGGACAGTCGGATGCCCGTGTTCGGAGCGAATGCGGTCACAACTGACTCTGACAGCGTTGAGATCGCCAACATCGACCTGGTAAGCTGATATATTTGGAGCTGTTCAGCCTCGTTGTCAGCGCCGTCAACCGCGTCAGACCAAACCGATATCACTACTCACACAGTTGCCCCTTCGCTTCCGTGATATCAAGAATGATCACTTTCACTCCCCTGCTAGCTAACCTTTCAACGATCTTAGCGCCGATACCCGAGTTTCCTCCCGTTATCACGACGAGCTCTTTGGACCAGTCCCATTTCGAATTCGAAGTGTAGTGGTTGAGTGCTCTTTGCGAAAGCCATCCGCTCAGAGACCTCAGTACCTGTATGCCGAGAAGTGCACCGACAAGTGGCAGGCCATACTGCCTAAACCTTGGATTCGCAATGATGCCTCGATACAAGGACTCCATTTGCCGCAGCATGCTTTACTCCCGGCGTCATCCACAATGCCACCGCAGTCGAAGCTCAAAGGGTTCGCACTGAGACTGCGAGAACAAAGTAATGGAGGTCAAACCTTCCCCCATGATGAGTTGCGCCCTGCGGCAGCATCCAATCATGAA
Source organism: Vermiconidia calcicola (assembly GCA_035928285.1). Lineage (NCBI taxonomy): Eukaryota > Fungi > Ascomycota > Dothideomycetes > Mycosphaerellales > Extremaceae > Vermiconidia > Vermiconidia calcicola. Next base: position 749,080 of record JAXLQG010000013.1, read on the forward strand.
AGTGCCTCGACGGATCAGGCCTGCCATCCTCCCGGGCGCGAAAGGGCAGAGCAGCTTAGTCAGCAGACTGAAGCTGTTTGAAAGTCTTTTTTGCTGCAGAAGTCCGCGGTCGCCCAGAGGATTCTTGACTCAAAGACTCCAAGACGACATCAGCAACATTGCCTCCTGTTGTGAAGAAGCAACAAGTCACAGTGATTTCAACAAAGACTTTCGAGAAAAGCAAGCCATCATGACTCGAAACCATAGCATCGTCGCCAAGTGCTTGTGGACTCGGTGGGTACTCGGTTTTCGGAGCTATTTTAGCATTGATGACCTCGACGGCGCATGATGTCTGCTGATATTGAGTTTCGAGGTATAGGCATTCAGAGACTTCTGACAAGCTTCTTGGATTCGTGAAGCACCCGAGAGACACAGACATAGCAAGTCCGAAACATCCGGCGCTGGAAGAGTACAAGCACGAACAGATTAGTCGGCTTGTTCTTCGCTGTCGACGCAACAATCCCTAGCAAGAGCGACCGGCCACAAGAGGATTCAACAACGACATGAGCGCTTTGCCATGAAGCAATTCACCTCGCTATAACCAAATATAACTAGCGGAGATATTCCATGAGTACTGACTACGCCATCACAGTGGTAGAATCGAGGAGGCCACTCGGTCAGCGAGCGAGGTTCATCACGGCAAGCAATGGCCGACTACCCTGTCGGTGCGGATCGAAGCTCACATCTGGCAAAGCACGAAGCCGCAGTATCTATCATTGCCCGGCAGGTCGCCCATTTCCATTCCTCCGATATCCCATTCCGGATATTCCACGGCAACACCAATTCAACTCGACCCAGTGTCCGCACCCGAGCAGACACCATCGATATATCGTTGCTTCAGAATGTCATCTCAGTTAACCAGACGACTCGGAAATGCCTCGTCGAGCCAAATGTGCCAATGGACGCCCTCGTGGCTGCTACTTTGCCTCACGGCCTCGTACCCCCTGTTGTCCCGGAGTTTCCGGGCATCACGGTAGGAGGAGCATTTGCGGGAACGGCGGGCGAAAGCAGTAGTTTCAGGCACGGCTTCTTCGATAAAGCTGTGACTTGGACCGAGGTCATCCTTCCAGATGGAGAAATCGTTATTGCTTCCAAGGACAACAAATATGAAGACTTGTTCTCCGGCCTCGCAGGGACATTTGGAACGCTGGGCGTTACCACACTGTTCGAGATTTCGCTGGTTCCCGCGAAGAAGTTTGTGGAGCTGTCCTATATCCCTGTCGGGACCATTGAGGATGCCCAACGAGTAATCCATCGAGTTACCGAGGACAAGGAGATGGATTTTCTGGATGGGATCATGTTCGCTCCCGAAAAGGGGGTTATGATGGCGGGCAAATTCGCCGATCGGAACAGCACCAACAGCGATATCTCGGTTGTCACATTCACCAAGGCATGGGATCAGTGGTTCTATCTCCATGCCGAGCAAGTAGCAAACAAGTCAATCGGCGTTGACACCCGTGAGAGCCCTATTCCAACCTCTAAATCGCCAGCAGCAGCAGTCCACCGCCGCGACTTGATCCCGCTGACTGACTACCTCTTTCGCTACGACCGCGGCGCCTTCTGGACCGGCCGCTTCGCATTCACATACTTCCTCACCCCGTTCAACCGATTCGCTCGCTGGCTCGGCGACCACTACATGCACACGCGAATCATGTACCACGCCCTTCACCGGTCGGGACTCATGCAGCGCTTCATCATCCAGGACATGGCCCTTCCGAACAAGAACATCCCCGAATTCTCCGCATGGCTGGACACCGAGCTGCCGCACATCTACCCTCGCTGGCTGTGCCCGCTCAAGACGGAGGAAACGGTCAGCATGCATCCTCACCTCGCGCCGGCCGCGGCTTCGGATGATGATGTCCTGCTGAACATCGGCGTTTGGGGTCCCACGCCGCCCGGGATGCGCCAAGTCACCGTCAACCGCAAGATCGAGGCCAAGTTGAAATCCCTGCAGGGTATGAAATGGTTGTATGCCCAGACCTTCTACACCGAAGACGAGTTCTGGCACATCTACGACCGCAATTGGTACGAGGCGCTGCGGAAGAAGTACCGCGCCGAGAAGTTGCCCAGTGTGTATGAGAAAGTCAGGACGAAGTTCGAGGTCGACGGTGGATCCAACACCGGTGGCGATGGCGAGATAAGCCTTGGGATCGAAAAGGGCTTTTGGAGCATCTGGCCCTTTGCCGGCGTTTACGGTGTCTTGAGCGCGATCAAGGGTGGTGACTATTTGAGGAAGAGCTGAGCTGAGCTAGACCTCATCAATATTTCATTGACAGTCCCCATCTAGATGCAGGGTAGAGCATGCAAAGGCAAGACAGTACGGAGTTCATTAACATAGAAAAAGAATAGACATAGACTGGGCGAGCTGCTTCTCGCCAACTGAGGTATTGATCTTTTGACATTTCATGGGCATAGTCTATCACATTCATTGCTTTGATTCAACCAAGTCATCGGTTGGTGTCTTGCACATTCAAGTTCGAATTCATCCCAACCCCGTTCAGCACTGCGCATAGCCATACATGTTTAGAATCCAGGGTTGTCATATCAAAAACTAGCACAAACTTGCTGTGCCGTTCCCTCCAATGGCCGTTTACACAATGAATCGCGGCACCTGACAATCAAGCCAGGTTTTCAGGCGTGCTTCAAGCTTGCTGTGCGGGAAAACATGGACGGTCGTTCATCATCGCATAATCTCATTCCATATCAGTGCTTTGAGCTCCTCTTTGCTCAACTGATCTTTGTTGCGGTCGAAGTCGAAGAACTCTTCCGGAATCGGTTCGGCAGTCGGCTCATCGTCAGGATCATGGTAAGGCTCAAGATAAGGGTGCTTCAGCGCGTCTTCGACCGTGATGCGCTTGACTGGGTTGAAAGCAAGAAGCTTCTCCAACAAATCGAGAGCCAGGTCCGAGGTTTTGGGGAAGAGAGCCTTGAGAGGGATCTTCTTCTTGAATGGCAGAGACCGGATGTATTCGCGAGCACGCCTCGACTTGATACCGTAGTAGTCTTCCATGGTCGGTGTTCCGAGGACATCCAATATCAATGTGAGTTGATGGTGGTCTGTGGAAAGTCAGCTTCTTCCTGCGTGGCTTTGATGATCGACTTACAATCTTTGCCCGGGAACAATGGTTTTCCACTCAGCATCTCGGCCAAGATACATCCGACACTCCAGACATCTATCGCCTTAGTGTACTCTTTGAACGTGAGCATGATTTCTGGTGCCCGATACCATCTTGTTGCGACATATTCAGTCATGAAACCCGAATTGTCGTCGGTAGACGCCGCAGACCTCGCCAAACCAAAATCGCACACTTTCAGGTCGCAATTAGCGTTCAATAGCAGATTGGAAGGTTTTAGATCTCGATGGAGGACATTGGCGGAATGCATGGCCTTGAGGGCGCGTAGGGTCTGGTAGATGAAGTACTGGCAATGGTCATCCGAAAGATCTTGTGTTCTGATGACCCGATGCATGTCGGTTTCCATCAATTCCTGTGATTGTCAGTAGGCACTCGGGAAACGTTCATGTGCTAGACGAACCTGAATAAGATAGACTTCTGAGAAGGACTCGTAATTTCGTGGCTTTTGGATATCGAGAATGGAGATGATATTTTCGTGATTGAAGTAACGTAGCAGTTTCATTTCTCGTAACGTACGCAAGCAAAACATAGAATGATCGAAAGGAGTGATCTTCTTGATGGCAACTTTCTGGCCGGAGGGTTTGTGGAGGGCAGAACTGGAATTGAGGTCAGCTCGCGCATTTAGGCCACATAGACTGACTTACCAGACAACGCCATAGGCACCTTCACCGATGACATCTTGAATATCGTACTGATCAGACACATTGAACGAGATCTTTCTAGACCCGCCGGACGGAGCAGATTGCTGTTGCGGCTGTCCCATATTGCTGACTGGCTGTGACTCGTCTTCCTACTGGAGATCTGGCCGGTTGTATTGAGCTTCACGCTGTATTTGCCTTGTCCAACTCTTGGGTAGTATCCAACTGGAATGACCTGCTGCGCTGGAGGAAAGCGAGTCGATCTTTCGAGTACGCTGGATGAAGGGTGCAGGAGATCTAGAAGCCGGAGTCGATCTAGCCCTCTTTGTACCTCACCCTTTGTTCAGTTCCGTTCTGCTGGAATGTGGATCGACGGTCTGCGGGCTAAGGTAGGAGAAGAATGCCGTGCGCACTCTGGCTGAGCGAGTAGAAGTAGAAGCACTTCTGATGGCGGTGAAGTAGGATGCGGAGCGTAGTGTGCAAGTGCTATGGTGCAATCAGTATTCACGCTTCTCCGGCACTCAAAGGCGTATTTCAGTAGCCAGACGGGAAGCATGCGCGACTTACACGAGACAGCTGGTCTTTTCTCGCCCGCGAGTCCTATGCCTGCGATTGTTCGAGGCGCCACGAGTAAGACGGTGAACAATGCAGCGACTCGTGGTAAGGAGTGGGGATGACGCTCTGGAGGCTGCGGAGCACAGGGTTGCAGTTGTGGATAGTGAGTTGCAAGAAGCAACACCAAGTACAAGTAGATCAGGGCCTGGACACAGGAACGAAAGAATGAAGAAGGACGTGAGCTTCGTATCTATGCAGAAAGTGAATGATATCCCAAGGTGATCAAAATGGACAGGTCGAGTGCAGTGCCAGTGTGACCTCGATGTGCAGCAGGATCGATTTGCTCTTCACTGCCGAATTGAAGGACGTTTGGCTGGATAGCCGCCCACCGCCCACAACCAATTCATGGAACTGTCCGCTCGATACGACACGCTATACCCCTTGTTCATCTAGTCTCTACCGGGGCCGCGCATCTCTGACACCTAGTCGCCGTCGTTGACAGGGTTGGCCAGAAGTCGGATCAGTGTTTCATCCTGGTTTGTCGCAGCAAGGGTCCTCGAAATAGCTCAGGGCACGCGTAACAGCATCGAAGCGAGCCGAGAGAAGATGGAAGATGGGTCACTTGCAAGTTGCAACGGTTCAGCACAGGTCATGTCCTTGTTTGTCCATGGCTCAATCGAACGAGCTTTCTTGTATTCGCTCTCTATGGGAATTTTAGCTCAGCGCTCATCAGCTTCTCATTGCACGACCTGCCCAAAAAATGTTAGCAAGACAGATATTCCGTCCGCATTCAAGCTTAACAACCATAACATTCCACTATGTGCACACCTTTTCTCTCATCTGTCCCATCCATTGCTGGAGACTGACCCCTTGGTCGGCTCGATCTTCTACGAGCATCGTCTGTGCCCATAAACGCAATCCTGGTTCGCCATCCTCCTTGACAACGTAGAGATGGGGCACCACGATACTCCCAACACCCTTGGCCCGGTGATCACGACTCTTAGAGATCACAGCTCTGACACGCTCGCTAAAGTCGTTGTCCAGTTCTGGTAAACGCTGCTTGCCAACCTTCAACTGGCTCTTGTCGGGAACACCGAAGACGTCCATAATCAATTGCGGCACAGCATCTCGTCCGACCCAGAGGAATTGCGTTTGACCATCATCAATCAGGTACAGCCCATATGGCACAATGCGCTCGGATGAGAGATTGTGTGGTGGTGGAAGGATGATCTCGCCCGTCTCCTTATCGCCCGTTCCGGCGTCGTCACCCATATCGTGAAGAGAATACATTTTGGGATAAATGTACTGTATCAGCAAGGGCAGGGGCAAGGTTGACAACAAGCACAAGGCCGCAGACCGCATGTCGCTGGGAATTTGAGAAGATCGTCTCAGACCCAGGTTCTTGGTAAGAGCCAGAAACAGTACGGGCAGACCACGAAGGTTTGCAGGGAACTGCAACCCACCTCCACCCATACTGCCACCAGCAAGCTCTTTCTTATAGGTCGTAAGAAGTTCCACCAGCTTGCTCTGGATCATATCACGGGCGCTGTCAAGACCACCATTGAGAACCCGTTCAACCGCCTTGTGGCTGTAGTATGTGGTGATCGCTTGTTGATCCGATGATGCATAAACATCGGACAATTGTTGCGTGGTCGGCAATGCCAAAGTCATAACCCGAATACGTCTCTCGCCATTGCAGGTCGTGTGCAAGACCGCCGTCTGCATGCACACGACCGGTTTGGTAATGGTCTCATCAATTGCCACTTCAACGACGTAGCTTTGGTCTCGAGGAAAGGCCGGAAAAGCGCACAGGTCGGAGCTGCGATTGAAGAAGTTGCCATAGAACGTGCTCATTCGCAAGCCAGTCGTTGCCCGGACACGAAGCACTGCTTCGAGGCCAATCTCAGCGGACAGGTAGTCCGAAAACTCTTTGGCGAACTTCATAGCATCATCCTCCCGTGCAGCATTCCATCCAGGATAGAAATATGTCTGTCCACCAGTATATCTGGGAAGATTGCTTAAGGAAGCGACATCTTGATACTGTGATGAGAACAAGAACATATCCACAGAGATCTGCTGCTTGGAACACTCAACCGCAAAACTCTTGTAGAAGCTGTTGCTCGTCTGGAGGAGGTTACTTTCCTTTGAAGTGCCCAGGAGCTTCTTGTCTTCACGCATATCAAGCTTTCCGTGTCCGATATTAGGTAGGGAGGCTGTCACGACCGTCATCTTGCCACCAACTGGCCCAATCAGCTTGTGACCTGCTTTAAGTGCAGATCCCATGGCGGAGGCACCGTTCTGGGTGTTTTGGAACATTTCTTGCAACTTGTCGAGGAAGTTCTCGATGTTCTCCCGGCATTCCGACAACGTCACAAGCAGATCTGCAGGTGTAGGCAGAAAAGCCTCTTCAAGGTCGCTGACAACAAGCATGCTCGTTTGTGCATTTTCAGTTCCATCTCGTGGTATGTTGAAGAAATGCAGGCTCGAGTCCACAGCAATGAATCCGAGTCTCGTACGTCGGTCGGCATTTGGTATTCTGTCCAAGCTTTCACGAATGCATCTCGCCGTCGTTGCCAGTAGGCCACTCGTTACAGCGGCGTAACTCACATCCAGCAAGAAAAGGTAGACCAGTGGTTGTGGAGGTCGAACCATGTATTCTTGTGGAGCGATGAATTCGACCACGGCATGGTTGAGGTCCGGTCTCTGCCATCTGTCCAGGCTTTTCTGAGACGCTGCATCCCAATCGAAGGCCTGTGGCACATCGTTGGTCAAATTGCACATATTACACCTCCATCGATGACCATGATCCAGGAATGTGACAAATGGATTGATGTATGACCGACATCTTCTGCAACGCGATATTACTTGGTCAGGCACGACCGGCACTGGGTCTTCGACGTCGTGCAAGGAAGTATACGGCTGGATGACAAGGGCAAATGGCAGCTTCGACTTCTTCAAGAGAGAGTGCGTCGTTGGGACAGCGTTTAGCGTAGATCGAACGTATTTAGGCGGACAATTGGCAAATGGCGAAGGGGTTACGCTCGTCTGTGGCCACTGTTAGATTCAGGTTCAACCAGCAAGAATGGAACAGACGTACGTTGGGTGGTAGTATTGCTGGTGGAGGTGGGTAGTCTAGCTCTGCAACGTTGAATGGCTGGTTTGACAAGTCCGTAGGATAAAGCTGATTCAGAACAGGAGCACGTTGTGATTGCTGTGGTGCCGCAGCCACGGGAGGCTTCTGAGATATGTCCATCTGCCCAAATTGCTGTGTAACGCCTGCGACGCCTGGTGCAGGATATCCAGTAGCTGGTGGTTGATACCCTCCCATTGCCTCTTGGCCTGGGTACATGGGCGTTGTGTTCTGCTGGGCTGCAACAGGATTTTGTTGGTACCCTCCCTGGGGATAGCCAGCCGCATCTTGTTGAACAGAGTAGCCTGAATACGGCGCTGCACCGCCTGCTTGTTGCTGACCTCCTAAGGCCGCATTTGCTCCAGCTCCAAATTCGTATGCCTGTCCAGCATATGCACGCTTCTTTCTGCCTGCAGCAGCCTGGCCTTGCGGAGGAGCAGGTGCTACTCCCGGCGGTGAATTTGCCTCGTAGTTCTCGTAATTTGGTCCCGCTGGCGGCTGTTGACCGTAACCGTCTTGTCCCGGCGGACCTGGCTGAGGGTACTGCGACATATTGAAAGGCAACAGGGATCAAAAATTCGTGTAGAGGAAGCTTCTCGCGCCGGTGCGAGCGAGGTGATGAAATTCGGGCTGCGACTCGGGAGGAAATGAGCGTGCGGAGCAGGGAGGATTATGACGGGTTTGTGTGAGGCTATTCCTGAGAAATGTCGTAAAGCATGGCATCCATAGTCAGTACGAAGATCTCCCAAGTGGAAAAGAACTGGACAACAAGAAGCTGTTGAACGGGGATTGCTTTGAAAGATGTCCTGGTGATAACAGACAAGTTGTCCTCTATGTGGAGGACTGTGTCCATCGACGGGTGCGCTTCTGACGTTTTGGCCAATCATCTTTGACGCACTTACCAAGACCACAAACTGGGGTCAAACATCCAGGTGGTCATCGTCTATCGTCTGTACGGAGTATCTGATCTGTATTCTGTCATCAGTTACGAGTGTTGAGCGCCTCCAGTACGTGCATGCTTAAGTTGCCGTCGGGAGGTAGACACCTCGAACAACGCATGAAGACGTGGAAGCTGCAACTGAAAGATGCGCAATTTCTCCCGGCAAAGTCTTTGTAGCAATATATTCAAAGTAATGTACACTCGCCTAACATCTCGCCATTAAGCGAACACTGGAACTTCTTCTCTTGGGTGACACCTCCACGTCGCCGTTCCAATCTCACAATGTTTCTGTTCAAGCGCTGCCATCTGTCATCTCATACGGCGGCGGAGAGATCTTCCCATTTCTGACTGGTGCTGGCCTTCGCACGACAGCAGCTGTCAACAGGCCCACAATGATGAATATGGTGACTATGATGACCTCCATAAGAACTCCCATCAACCCATGAACCAGTATCGCAGTCCACTCCAAATTCCACGAACTGAAGTACTTCGGTTTGTTTGCGAAAACGCACAGGATCGAATAGATCATGCGGACTGCCATAAAAGGCAGTGTCGCCGAAACTGCATAGAGTAGCCGCCGCTCTCCAGCTCTCACATGTGCAGCCTTGAAGAACGCATGCATTGTGATGAGAATGTCTGCCACATAAACGGCCAAGAAAAGCAAGACCGCCGCTTTGAGTTCCGCAAAACCTTGGGAGGTATTGGAAGAGTTGTCCCCCAAGAGATTGGTAGCGCCGACGATGCTGAGGACGAGACCTGCCAGACCTGGCAGTCCGAGGACGCGAAAAAGCTGAAAAGGGAGTCCATGGCCTTCCATCCCTGCTCCAACGCGGCCCAGTAGGCCCAGGGCAGTGTAAATGATTGCAGAAAGTCCAAAGTTGTTCATGATGTCGTATGTGATGGTGACACCACTTGATGGACTTTCAACAATTACGATTGCACATATAGCTCCGACTACGCGGAACAAGGAGATCATGACTAGGAATCGCCATCCGAGTCGCTTGCCAGCCCCATGCTTGTAGACGACGGCAATGGAAACCAGGAAAGCCGGGAAGAAGAAGATCAGCTCGCAGATGGCCAGGATCTCGAATGCTGCGAGAACCATGTTTCGATCGTGTGTCTTCTATTGTTGTTTGAGAATGGATTCAGTTGTTCAATCCGAAGATCCGGTATGAGAGGCTGGATGTAAGTGGTACTGGGTTCTGGCTGAGAGAGCCTCGACCACCCGAAAGCAAACGGTTATATAGAGACATCTCTTGTCGTATGCTCCTGTGTTGTCTCCTGGTGCAGGCATAACCATGGCGTGCCATGGCTTCCATGCGAGACTAAACTAGAGCCAAAAAATGATGGTAGATCGTCCCTTGACCAGAAAGGGTCAGCCACACGAGGACGGCGTACACTGTTCAAGGAACGTGCTGGGAGCGTGCGGCAAATAGGCAGTGGCGCAATGAGCGCCTCTAGGCTTGAGCTTCGTGAGCTTTCGCGATATGGATTAAAGTTGGTTAGATTCGCAAGCTTATTTTGTCGTGTTTATTAAGGGGAGCCAATAGGAATAAATGATTCGCCTGTGTTCTCTGTTTTCGGCGTACATACCTCATGGGCTTGGCAGTGGTATAGAACTAGTCTAGTAGTAGCATAAAATCTAGTTTTAACATAATAAATGAATCAGTATAACACTATAATAAGATCTAGTTATAATAAAATCTAGTTATAATAAAATCGAAAATTATGATAAAACCGAAGATTATAATAAAATTATCCTAAAGTGCGAAGTAATAAAATTCTAAATTAAAAAGTATAACTTTTTACGAAGTTTTACTTTTTGAATAGAAGACCTTAAAGAATTTAATTTACCCTTAAGTTATTTCCTTCGAAGTAGTAGCTAGTTACTTCGTTAAGAATTTTACTTAAATTTTTAAGAACTTTAATTAATGAATCTAAATTAATTTTAGAATTATTATAATTTTTAGTTTATTATAACCAAATTTTATTATAATCTCCGAGTTTACTATAAACTCCGAGTTTATGCTAGTTTTATGCCAAATTGTTTTCGCTCTACGCGCGCTTAGGTAGCGAATCCTACCCAAGACAGCTTCGGTTGTTGCAGTCGTCCTTTTGATACAACATGGTGTCCAGTGTCCATTCTTAACCGCTTACGTTTGTGAACGCCAGCCAGTCTTTATGGTCATTCAACCGTGCTAAGTTTAGTACTCTAGATTGGCCAAGATCGATGGAATGCGCGAGCCTGTATTGAAGGAGATTGTCCAACTCTCGCGTGGATGACAGGACCCTTTGAGCAGGAGCCTTAGCGAATACCGTACTGCTACCAAAGTCTGGTCCAAGATGAGCTTGACGACACAGCTCGACAAATATCACACATTGGTCACGTGGAGGTATCCGGAGGGGTTAGGTCTGTTGAGGTAAGTATGAGATCGGAACGTCAAGATCAGGGAGCCTTTGATCGGCCCTATCCGGCGCCATTCTGTTCCGAATCCCGACCAGTGCCTGGACGGCCTGACCGGACGGCTCGTGGCTTAAAGTCTGGACTTGATTTCTTGTAGAGAGTCAATTGCGCCCGTACGCATCAACATCGTACGCCGACCTTTCTCAAACCGCCATCTGTTGTGACGTGATAATCATGGCACTTAACTTGACGAGTGTGCCGCTTGCCGGTGTCCTCGGTATAGTGTTCTCCTCGATGTTCGTTGGCGGAAATTGGGTCATCACCTACGCAAATGTGCCTGTCTTGCTGCTGCCATCATCGACCTCCTCCGCAGATCAGGCGCAAAAGCCAGAAACGAGCCCATCGCATCTTGCTCGCCAATGGCAAATGACCTACGACATAGGCAGCAAAGCAGGTCCAATCCTGGCGGTCTCTTCCTGCGCTTCTTACTTGTACGCGGCAAGAGAGCTCCCATCTGCGGCGGTCATCCCAAAACGAATGTTCGTTGCCGCGGCAGTGTTAAGCGTGGCAATTATGCCCTTCACCCTCACAGTCATGAAAAAAACCAATGGTGAACTACATCGCCGGGCGCTGGCGGCAACGCAAGGCAAAGAAGAGGAAGCCAAAGCAGATGCTGAGAAAGAGGGGGTCGAAAGCTATCAGACCAATGATCTCCTCCGCTGGTGGTCGACATTGAATATCTTGTAAGTCCTCATCCAAGTCAGGAAAATGCAAAATGCAGCGTAACGACTGAACGATTCCGCAGGCGAGCCTCGATTCATGTTGGGGCGGTTGGCTGTGGCATTGCGGCAATGCTGCTTTAATCGCATTGCCACTTTGCGCTTTGTGGCCTTCATTGATTCTTTCTTACTCGTAGCGGCCTGGTGAAGAACAGGCCATAAGCGCAGGGGGAAGTGCGTTTTTTGACCGGAAGCACTCCTTTGGTACTGTTTTCAGGTACAACAGTTGCTGTGAATTGGCTCGTCCGATGGTGTCGAGAGTTTTGGCTCAGCGGGTAGAGGGTTCTTCCATCCTCAGATGCAGTCTGACCGTATGTTGTCGGGATCTAGTGACAGGCAGAGTAGTCGCCCAGAGTGTAACACATTGTGCACACCGCGCTACTCCGCGAGCAGATACTTGGAGAAACAGGTACTGGTGGCAACAGATACACCATTCAAACACTGCAGAATAGCTCCCCTCGTCGTATTGGAGCATGTGTTGAATTGCTTTGTTCTTCACAAATTAATGTAACTTTCATAAAGCGATGGCCTGAGGATGATCGCGAGTTCTTTACTGTGTGTTCGCCTCGTCGCTCAGCTACTTCAGGCGTGTTCAGGACGGAGCGGCTAATCCTCGGTAATCAGCTGCCAAGACTGCAAGACTTGGCGCCAGACACAACGAGAATTTGAGCTGCGGCTTTGGATCGGACTCACACAATCGACGACATCTCTTTAAGCCACCTTTAGTCTCCCTTCACGTACCACAATTCCGATTGCAGAGACCGCCTCGTCTCCAAAGCCGCAATCATGGGTGGAGTTACAGTTCGCGACGTCGATGTGAGTGCGCCGAATCCTTACCCACGAGAGCCGAAGCGGTCATGCAAGAATGAAAGAGGAGGGGAGTGGGACGAACAGACCGGCATCTTGCGAATCCGGAACCGAAAGGACTGTTACTGACAAGTTCTGGCTATTAGGCGCAAAAGTTCATCGTCGCCTATGCCGATTTCTTGAAGAGACAGGGAAAGCTTCAAATCCCAGGTTAGACCACCCCACGAACACTCTGCTGCGCCACACGCCCTTGCGAAAGCATAGAGCATTGGTGCTGTGAAGGAATAGGGCGTTACAAGCAATACCGACAGGATATCGCGGCTAACTGATCCGAAAATCATAGGTTGGGTTGATACTGTCAAAACCTCACACTCCAACGAACTTCCTCCTCAATCTCCCGACTGGTTCTACGTTCGAGCTGCCGCTGTTGCCCGACATGTCTACCTCCGAAAATCTGTCGGCGTGGGCCGCCTCCGAAAAGTCCACGGCAGCACAAAGAACCGTGGCTCAAGACCTTCGCACCACGTTGATGCGTCCGGCTCTGTTGACCGAAAAGTTATGCAATCCCTCGAGAAGCTAGGAATCTTGGAAAAGATTGATGAGGACGAGGAAGGTGCCAGTGGAAAGGGTGGACGAAGAATCACGCAAGCAGGTATGCGAGATCTGGACCGTATCGCCCAAACCGCCATTGAGGGTGAGGAGGATGAGGAATAGATGCAGATCCAAACTCGGCGTCCAGGGGGTTGCATACGGGGATGCTCTTGCCACTACCTTCTGTCTCGATGACAGTCTACCAGCAGCGACAGCGGCCACGCTAAAAGCAATCGTGAAGCGAAGAGCGTTTTCACACGGGCTGGGTTGCATGTAGAGTCAGAGGCCAGCTGGTTCCAGACTCTATTAGCATGATTCAGGCAGACGAGGCTCAATGAAACTCTTTCAAAGTTGTACTGGTCCATTTATCTTCTGCTCTCGATTACCTGAACCCACGTAGCCAGCCAGCGCATCCCGGCACCGAAGTTCAACGGGCAAGCACAAAACGACCTACTTTCTCAACATATCCTGGATCTGTTGAAGCTGATGAACTAGTAGGTTGTCCTTACCATCCTTTCCAACTCAGCGATTCCACACCAAGTCATCTTGAGCCCATGAACAACGGGTTGGATTGCGTTGGGCGTGACTGGGCTGGATATCCGCGCTAAAGGTTTTGTTCGGCAACCGGAAAAACTTTGTTCCCTCTGAGCCTGAGACTGAGAATCGTCTTGTCCTGCAACTGTCGCCCAATGCCTCATTTCTTCTTTTGCACCATCATGCACCCTCTATATCATGAACACTTTACACTATCCGTCGATCGCTTCTGAATTGGGTTTCAAGAATTGAATGATTGCCTACCTAGTTGACAGTTGCAAGCTCAACACCTATCACTCGTTGCAAGTGCCTTCCAACAGGCAAGGCGTTCCTGCACAGCCGCAATGGTTGGTCCCAAAAACCTAGACGGCAAGGCATATCCTACCAAATCCACTCCAAACTGTACCACAGTAAGTGAGCGACATGGCTGAAGGATATCCCAGATGCTCCTGTGACCACTTGCGCTCCACAGATGTCCATCCTGAACCGCCATTTGCTACGTCTAAGCACGCCGTCGCTAACCAAGTAAACCATGTCCCGAGAGCTTGCCTCGTCAGGCGTCGTGAACCGTGAATCTCTTCCTGAAACAACTCTTTCCGGTGCCTGATGCGCCTTGTGCGCCAGCACGTGCTGTGGCATGGCCAATCCGAATATGTTTGACAAAATTCTGCCTGAGCCACTGCCTTCATTTCTCTGGGCAATGTCCCTCCCGATTTACCGATCATACACAGCCATCGTGCCACAGCCTGAAATACTTCTTCTCGAATCTATCATGAAAGAGCCTTCCAATGTTGCGAGAATTCCTCGGTTTCTTGTTCTCCCCCTTTCTCAAACTTGTCAGATTCTTCTTGAGACCGATGTCTGCTGATCGCAGTGAGAATACGGCCACAGAAGACTTCGTAGATATTCAAAGTCGGGAAGCCTTCAAGATAACAACACCGAATCGGCAGCCTGATTACGACTGGACTCGTCAACCTATTCCGCCAGAGCTTCGGCTGAACCAAGAAGATGATTCTTTGCATCCAACTCTCAGGCAGATCCTTGCTTGGTCATTGAATGTGAGCTGTCAGCCTTCAGACAGTGGCCCCGGAGGTGGCAATACAGATGGAGAGGACACAGGTTCTTCAAGCAAAGATCCAAGTAACCCGGCCAGTGAGCGTCGTTTTGACAGTCAAGAATTAACTCCTCCGGCTACCGCCTCCAACCAGTTTAAGAGCGATGGGGTTTCAGGAAAGCACGTTGATGAGGCTCCAGCCGTCCTTCAGAGCACCGCCGGTGTGGGACAGCGCCCCTTCAAAACACAGAACGGAACGTATGGCATTCTTGCTTCCACCCTCGACCTCATCTCGGCGTTGAAACCAAGAGCAGATACAGGGGTACCACCTTTGTGCAAGCCAGCCGACATTGCTCGCCGAACCCTAAAAGTGTCAGAATGCACGGGTTGTTTCGATGAATTTGCGGAATCAGAGACTTCCAAACTACCCTGCAACCATTCTTATTGCAAACAATGCTTAACAAAGTTGGTCCTAACCGCCCTTCAGAACGAATCAAGCTATCCGCCCAAGTGCTGTCTCACGGAGATACCTCTACAGACAGCGCTACTCCCACTCGATACGAAGCAGAGGGAGATATTCAAAGAAAAGGCCGCTGAATACTCGGTGCCGGCGCAACAACGATGGTACTGTCCTGGTCCTAAGTGCTTGAGATGGATCCCCCCGGAAAAGATGCAGCGAATCCGCAACGGCTGTCAAAAATGCCCACACTGCGCGAGCAAGATATGCAGCATTTGCCGAGGTCTAGCTCACGACAAATCGGCTGATTGCCCTCAAGACTTTGGGTTGAAAGAAACAAACTCATTAGCAGAGCTTGAAGGATGGAGACGTTGTTTCAGTTGTCGGGCTCTTGTTGAAGTAGGTGCTCAGTATGCATATGCAGTTCTAGCTAACGCACACCAGCGAACTACAGGCTGCCGCCATATGACGTGTAAGTGCGGCTCTCAATTTTGCTACGTCTGTGGCACGAAATGGCGCACATGTGAATGCACAGAGGTCGACGAAGCAAACCGACAAGCAGGGCTGAGACGTCGAAGGCAAGAAAGACGAATTACGGTGGATACTGAGGCCGACGAACTCGCTCGAGCCATTGCCGAGGTTGAGGCACTTGAAAGTCGTGAAGCACAGGAGCGACAAAGGCAGCAAGAGCGACATGAGGCTGAAAGGAGACGGGAAGAGGCCGAGCTTGCCAGGTTAGAGGAGGAGCGCCAACGAGAAGAAGCCGCAAGGAGATGGGAAGAAGAACTATTGGAGCGTGAATACCGACAGGCTCTGCGACTGTCTGTTGAAGAGACTTGCAATGCGATGCTGGCAGTTATGAATGGCCTCATCGGGACTCAAAAGCAACGACTGGACGGTCGCCACCTACGTGTCGAGCAGCTCCGATCAGGCGAACGAGATGCGGCAATAGAGAAACGACACAAGGAAGCCCATGAGTTACAGACAAAGATGGAGTCCAACGTCAACAGAAGGGCCGCCCTCTTTGCGCGCAAGCACCAGTCCGAGTTAGACGTCTTTAATGCTGAGCAAGACGAACTGGAAGACGATCTCTTTCTCGATATACAGATGCATCTTCATGGGAAGACTGACAAAGAAGCTAGAGAACGTCGGCTGCAGGAGAAGTTCAAGACACAACGCGACGAGAAAAAGCAAGATCTTATCGCAAAACAGAGCTCGGAGACGAAGGTTCTGACAATCAATGCCACAATGGAACTGGACATATTAAAACGAGCCAACGATGACAAGATGGCCAATGTCAAGCACGCATACTTACAGGAGTTGGAGATGGCGAAAGTATCAGTCTCTGCAGACCTTGCTTGGTTCCGAGTCGTCTCCGAGAGACGTCTGAATATGATGTCTGCAAACGAGCGGCTCATGCTTGAAGCATTGAATGCTGGTGACGAGCCGACAGGGTTGACTGAAGAGTTGGCCGCGAGGATTGGGCCCTTCGTCAACCACAGTCAACCAAAGATAATTCCCCGAAGACACAATGCTTCAACGAGAGGTCGAGAGAACTCACAGCAGAAACATATACGTCAAGCCTCGGCAGCATCGAGTATGTCTCAACCCCCTTCACCCACGCTCGTTGAGGTTGCCGTGACGTCGGAGCACTTGCTGTTCAACTTGAATCCAAAGACGCCATCGAGGAACGGCGACAGAATTCCAACAACTGCATCTGCTACCAATTTGTCAACGAACAGCGCATGGGCATGGATGACAGAGACAAATCAGGCAAGAGCAGACTCTTCACGTCTCTCTGCTAAAGGGCTCACGCGGAAGCCTGTACCGCCCCAAAGGAATCAAGAAATCCATAGTGATGCTCGGCTGCGGATCCAGTCGATGTCGCCCAATCCTGCCCTCGTGTCTGGTGCTTTATCAGCATCACAACAGATATTGGTCGATGGCGGTCTACAGGCTTCGAGGCATAGAAACGAGCCTGGCATCAAAGGCGTTCAAAGCCTGCGGCGCGATGGCGCACCACCTGTGCCGACGGTACCAGCTGTCTACCTCGAGGATAGCGATCTTCTCGCCAAAATACCTGGCGCTTTTCCCGTCTCGCCAAAAGTAGCCCGACCTGCTGTTGCTGAAGGTCCGGCACTGCTCGCGGCCAGATACACGTATCAGCGGCATTCCTTGACCGAGAGCTGTGCATCAGACACAATGACCCCGTCATCCTCGGCCTCAAATTATTCGACGCCACCAAGCAGCGTTGCCAGTCTCGCCCTACCGAGCACAAATGCCAGCGACTCGGTGCAGCGACGCTCTCTGTCTCCTTCAGCGCTGGCAGCTCTTCCGTTCTCCAGCCCTACCAACTCTCCGCTCAAGCCACGTCATCAGACGCGCGGGATGTTTTCATTCAGTGACCTGCGTGCGGCAGTGACAGGTGGTGGCGGAAGTGGCAAGACCAAGAAGCCGAAATATACTGAAGAGGAGATCAAGGAGCGGATGAGGGGGACTGTGGGCGATGCTTTCTCGGCTTGAAGGGTCAGCTGAGATTTCTTGGTTGAACATTAGCAGCATGTTTGTTACTCCCGTGATATTGGGTATCGTTTTGCGACTGTCGTCGGCTGGTGTCTCGGCGGTTTACAATCCCTTTTGAGGTTCCGAAAGAGCTTGCTTTCAAGTGACAAGACCAGATATTCGTCAAGGTACGGTTTACTCGAAGTGGAGAATATAAATTTATACCCCGACATCACCGGCCTTGACATGAACATTGAACAGCCGTGGTGACCGAATGCAGTAAATATACCCCAAACGGCCTTCTCCGTGTCGTTCGCCAGGCTATCTCGAAACTAACGTAGCGACCAACGGCAAGTGAGCGATTAGGTCTTGATGGGATTTGGAAGGAGTCCATCAGAGGACGAATCCGAAGGATGGAATACATTTGAAGCTGCGACCTGCCAGGTCAGATTGACGAACTTCGATTTCGTGTACATGAGTTGATCGCCTAGCAACCTACGAGTACGAGATTAATATATCAGATATATCGAAGATGACGACGGTGGATAGCACTACCTTTCTCGCCGATGGCGGATATCTGCAAAAGGGCAAGGAGAAGAATCTTCGGGCGGTCGACTTGGGGCGGAAAACGCACAATCTGCCACCGTCGAGGTAAGTATCGAGGTGCTTCTGACTTGATGGATCAACATGCTGATAGAGAGCGATTGTGCATAGATGGTATCGGGATGAGAAGATCTTCCAACTGGAGAGAAGGGCTTTGTTTTCAACAGTATATGCTCCTCCTCTTTCCTTCCGTTTTTGACTGTAGCATGAAAGTGATTTCTGAATGAACGACGTACCATCAGCCATTTGCTTGGTCTCCTCGCAGCAGGGAAATCTGACTCGGCACTGACTTGTGTTTGCAGCTATGGCATGTGGCGAGTTTCAGTGCACGGTTTCAGAAGGCTGGCGACTACTTGACGATGGAAGTAAGCCACTCCTACCAACCCAAGTCATGATGCTATGCTGTGAGAGCTGAGCAATGTCCAGATGTTTGGATGGAATTTCTTCCTCATCAGGGACAAGGAGGGAAGAATCAATGCCTTTCATAACATCTGTCGGCATCGAGGGCATCCAGTCATACAAAAGACCGACGGGTCGAGTACTGTGCTTGCATGTCGATTCCATGGCTGGTAAGGCCGCTCGACTCGAACTGCACAGGATTGTCCGACTGACTGATTTGCAGGTCGTATCTGCCCAACGGCGAACTGCACAAAGCGAGGGAGTACAACGAACTTGCCGACTTCGACCCCAAGGCTCATTCGCTCTTTAAGATTCATACTCACGTTACGCCGCAGGGGTTCATTTTTGTGAATTTCGACGCTCGAGAGACTCCAGTAGTAAGCTTTGAAGAGCAATTTGGTGACGATTTCGAGCCTATGCCGATGGCACAGACTGGGAAGGAAATCGGTGATGAGTTTGCCTTGTTTCCCAATGACGGATGGGAATATGATCATACATGGAATAGCAGTGTTGCAGGGACCGAATTCAACTGGAAGACTTTCGCGGATGGCTTTCAGGTCAGTCAAGCTATCAAGCCGTCGAACAGTGCTGTCATTGTTGCAGGAATTGACCATGCTGATGTAGGAATGTTATCACTGCCAAACTGGGCATCCGACAACCTTGCCGAAAGACTTCGCGCTGGATCAGTACTATCTTCGTCAGGGACATGGAGCATCTCGACATTTCCTTCCTCCGAAGAGGGAAGGCTTGTCTGAAGCATACGTAAGTTTCTGCAGACGGGGTCTTCGTTTTTTTCGTCGAGGTCGGAGTAAGGCTGACGGTTAGTGATGTTGGCTAGATCACCTGGTTGTACCCTGTGGGAGTGGTCACATTCAGCGATAATCTACTCTTCATCGGACGATTCAATGCCACTGGAGCTCTCGAGACGTCGTATGACAGCGAGACTTACCGGAGAGCGAGCATGAAGAAACCAAGTGCAGAGTATGAGCATTGGTTGGAGCATGATATTGCATATTGGCGGTTTGTGGAAACCGAGGATGTCGAGTTGGCAGTCAATGCCCAGAAGGGATTCAAAAATGGTGTCTTGGGGACAGGAAGACTGCACTCTGTCGAAGGTAAGAGTTCCTCTGTTGATGGGAGAAAAGTCCGGGCTGATGATGGCATGAACAGAACACGCGGTGAAGTGGTATCTGGACAAAGTACGGGACATGTTAGTGCGACATGCCGAGCTGGAGAAAGCGGAAGGTAAGAACGTTGATTATGCCATTCCCAAGGCGCAGGCCGATGCAGGCGAAGAGGATGCAGTGTGCAAGCTGGTTGGGCCGGAGTATGAGTGGTAACGAGGTAGGATATCCAGCAAGCCAGGATATCGTGGTGGCGGAGTGGCGGTAACCCTAAGAGGGTGGTGGACGTGGGTGGGAGGTGCGAGTACTGTAGGTGTGGGATGCAGAGATGTATGTAGTCGTAGAAATAGACCGGACTCCGGCATGTCTGGTCGCAGGGAGTGTGCATGTACGTAGTATGCAGGGTTCGCGTGCATGATATTGGTGTTGCGCCCCAAGGTGGTTAGGAAATGCATTGGTTACTACGACCTCGTCTGTACTATACCTGGTACTCGTAGTATGAACGCGTAATAGCCTTGTCGGATGTCTGTATCGAACTCTCCCAGCAGTATCCAAGCTTAATCAGTGGTCGTGATGGTCCCTGGTCCTGGTCCTGGTCCCCTTTCTGAGTTCGATGGCACGGAAAAAGGCCGACACAGCTGTTGCATGATCTACAAGATTGAAACAGTCTTGCTATAGCTGCTCTCACGGGCTCTCCACACATGTGCCGATCGACCTTGCATACTTACTGTGGTACAAGTAGATGGGACACGCCCGTATCAAAAGGCGAGAGCGACATGCTTGTGGATACTTTGTGACGGAGACTGTCACCCAGACTGTGTCCACGACTGTCCCCGATTATCATTATTGTCCCGGCCTTGGCCACTCTTCAAAGAGATTGGTGGGGAGTCGTGGGAGTTTGGGCCCATTGACGTCAGGGGATCTCAACAAACTTGAAGGCTTGCGTGGCTTCGACGAGTCCGAGCATTTAACGAGCCTGACGAGAAACCTTTATTGTCGGAGCACCGATTGTGTCAACTACCAAGTACTTGCTATCTATTAATGTCATGAGGGCATGAGGGTACTCTCGTAGGAGACTCCGGCTTAGAGTTGATATCCGCCAGCAAAGTCAATTAAATCATCAGTCGGGCGGAATGGCGCCATCGCGCATAGTGTGTCTCATATCGGCTTCCCAGCCATCCAGCCATCCAGTGCCTTTTGATGGGATTTGATTAAACGAGCTTGGAGCATACCAGGTATACATGGGTGTATGTAGTCCGTAGACAACGATCCATCCCCGAATATTGTACGCTGGAACTGTGATGCTTTTTCGTAGAGTTGTTCACTCCAGTCGCCGGTGGCCGCTTTCGGTGTCACCCATCGAGAGAGGACAGGCAGAGGCACAGGCTGGTCCAGGCTTAGGCTTGAGACTAGTCATAGTAGCACAGTTATGCGGCAAGGAACATGGCAGATGCCAAAAGCTTAACTGGACCAGCAGCAAACCATACACCGAGCTGGGCGACATGATGGCGGATGGCACCCAGATGGCGCCCAGATGGCACCCGGATGGGGAGTTTACTGGGTACTGTGAGCAACAAGTCCCGACCCTCCATGATGCAAGATTCGTTACGGAGTACGGAGTAATGTGCAGCCAAACCATCTTGCCATCCACAGCCCGCACGTATCATCATCATCGACACTGGATTAAGTTACCACAGTTCATCCCGTGGTGCACGTCCTGTTCCAGTTTAGATCTTGTCCCGTTTGCCCCCAGATGGAGACACAGATGCAGAATCAGTGCACACCAGTGATTGATCTTGTCCGTACTGGTAGGGCGCCACCAGCCAATGGTGCTCATGCCCTGGACGAAACATCCTTTAGCTCGTACGGATACTGTATACTTTTTCGCCGCAACGCCTAGTAGCAGCCCGTTCTACGATTTGTGGACATTCGTGGACATTTCTCTGTTGAAGGAGAAACTGCCTATCTTTTGATATCGGAGTGAGAACTGGGATTTACTTTCACTGCTTTCATACATGTCCACCCTCCTCCCGCCTTCCTGTTAACACCTTGCTCTGTACCTGCCGCACCTCACACTCGCTTTTGTCCAAATCGGCAGCGCCAGCATCAGTCTCGTTAACGTCTCCAGTCACTACCACTTGTCTCAAAACGTCGGCCATCTACATGACGTCCTCTATCGCTGCGTCCGTGTCGCACTCGCTCCCCTAATAAACGACATCATACGACAAGACGATCTGGAAGCACCATCATCCGCGTCTATTCACCTCCAGTCGCTCATTTTCGGCCCATCTCTGCCTCACCCACGTTCCGTCAAAACGCGCTCAATGACCCGAAGACTTACCATCAGTGGCAGTCGCTCAGAAATGGGCTTGCTTCAAGATCCACCCGAGCCAGAGACTCCTCCGCCAAGTTGGACACCAGCGAAACATGAGTTCTGGAGAAAACCTTCAAAATGGCAGATTTGCATGCCTCGCCTACGCCTGATTGTCAAAGTGCTGGCCAGTATCCTTGCGTTTGCGCTCCTCATTAGGATAATGAGCCAGCCGCCGCCTCCACCACCTAGTCCACCTCCCGAGCCTCCAAGACAATTGACAGAACAAGAATTGACAGACAAGATGATGGAGGATTCAAAGAAGGAGTTGTGGCCGTGGAAATCGTACGAAACGTATGTCAAACAAGAGATGACGCGTTCATAAAGTGCAGGACGCAAGCTGACATACATTCTACCATAGACACGACGGCTTAACACGCGGCACATCACATCTTCATCTCTGTGAGTCGGGTGAGATCGACTGCAAGAGCAAGGAACCTCACATGGTTCGCTACGAGGGCTACCAGAATTTGGTCGAGCAGGCGGCGCACATTGTTCCTTGTGTTGGTCCAAGAGGTGTTCCGATCAATGAGAGCCATGAAGACGCAATCTGGGCCTATCCTGGCAAAGCTAACGGTAAGCATGGTCGTTGATCACAAAGGAGCAATCGCTGACAACTTGCAGGCGCTGTGGACCCTATCCTTGGCTCGTACGAAGCATCGGGAATAGATGGCAACGTCTCGTTCGATCGCATTGGCCGTTTCCAAGCCTACGGACTCGAACAGTTTGAAGCTATCGATCTTGAGGACATGAAGAAGACTAGTGACGTGGATTGGGACAAGGTGGATTGGGGCGAGCTGCAAGAGACATGTTCTGCCGTCAACAAGCAAAGATTCAGACCAGTCAAGGAACGCCCACAGAACTCGATTCAATATTCCAACATTCGACACAAGCACGACCAACCTACAGCGAAGGCACTCTCGTCCACTCTGGAACCCGGAATGGTCAACAAGGCTAAACGGACTGCTATCCTTATCCGTGTATGGACTGGTGCAAAATGGACCGCCGACGCTGTCATGAACATTCGTGCAATGATTGCGGAAGCTTCGTTGGCCAGCGGAGGCAAATACCAAGTTTTCCTGCTTCTGCACGTCAAGGACGAAAACGTTCCACTCTTTGTCGGCGAGGATGAACCACAAGCTACCATCGCAAAGCACATTCCTCCTGAGTTCCGATCGTTGACCGAAGTCTGGAACCATGCTCAAATTCGCAGTCTGTATTCGAACCTGGCCGAACATGCCTTCGTTGGCCGCAGTCCCTGGATGATCATTCAGTGGTTCGCTCGCAATCATCCCGAATTCGATTTCTTCTACCAATGGGAATTCGATGTCCGGTTCACCGGCCATTATCTCGACTTCTTCGAATCTGTTGAGAAGTTCGCCAGAAATCAGCCACGAAAAGGGATCTGGGAGCGTGCCGGCAGAGTCTACATACCTGCCATCCATGGCGATTTTGACACTAATTTCCGCGAACGCACCAAGTACGAAGATCCTCATCATGTGTGGGGTCCTGTCTCTGTTGAAGGTGTCAAACCCCGAGGACCAAAGCCACCGAGGAAAGAGGCCGAAGACAACTACGAATGGGGAGTGGGAGAGGATGCTGACTGGGTTGGCTTCTTACCAAGTTTTAATGTCACTGGCACGAACTGGTGGTTCCGCAACTACCTTTGGGGTTATGCTCAAGGCAAATCTACCCCGAGAAGAGCCACTCTCATCGCTCAAGGAAGGGTCAGTCGTCGTGTTTTGGAGATCATGAACTACGAGAACGCGGAGAACGGTCATCACATTGACGCCGAGATGTTCCCTCAAACCATGTGTCTGCATCACGGCCTGAAATCCACCACCTTTCCACACCCCATCTTTGCGGATCGTCACTGGCCAGCCGAGGCGTTGCAATCAACCTTCAACGGAGGGCCATTCGGACAATCTGGAGGATACTGGAACAGCTCCTTCAGCAAGTGGAATGAATATGCCTGGACAAACATGACTTGGTACTACAGTTCCGCACAAGCCATGCCCATCTTCCAACGACTGCTCGGAATCACCGCGCTGGAAAGTGGTGGTCAAGAGTGGGAGGAAGTTTATGGCCGCACTGTTGTCCGTCCCATGCTGCTTCACCCGGTCAAGGGCGGAAAGGCATGGCAATGGACCGAAAATGGATGGCTTCAGACTAAGAATGGAAAGTGATCCTGGACACGACCTCACATATTGACGAGACCTACGGCATTTTCTCGCTCATCTTCGCATCAGCAGCGGCGTTTGGAGTTCCAGGATTGTTTTTCGTCAGTCCGGCACTGGCTGCATCGACATATTCGACGACTGGCTTTGTCAAGCCGGCAGGTTTCATAGACATGGATTGAAGGAGTTTTGGGCACGGCGTATTGCACAAACTGCAGGGTTGTTTATCTGCATGAACAAAGAGGGGCTTTCCCTAAACCGAGATGAGAAACTGATACGTACACGAGACACAGACACAGGACATCAGGAACCGCACAGCTGGATATGAGCTACAGGCTATGGGAACAGCATGAGCTAGGTTCGCATGTGAACTTTCAACAGATAGAGCTATCAAGTGGCCAATACGCGGCTGCCAGTAATCATAATAGATAAATGCTAGACACTGCAATTCCATGTCAATGTACCGCGGTTTCTGGTGTCGGAAGATGCTCGTTGAAGACGTGATGTAGAATTAGACCCTCTTCGTCGCAACCCGGCGTTGACAAGGATCCGAAGCATGCTGCATAAAGATTCCGGAGTTGCTGCTTACCTGCGGTGGACAAGCCATCCCATCACATTTCGTCCATTCTGAAATGTCTCATTATCAGAGCACATCCAGCACTCATCCAGACGCGTCTCTGCTATGTACATGGCTACCCAATGTCCAATCCATTCCGCCGTAGTTCTTTAGCTAAAGGCGCTGTTGGCATCAATTCATTCAACACATCGCCCGGCCCGCGCGGCACCGAGCCTTTGGCGATAGACACAAAAGGTAGATCTGCTGCTCTCTACGCACACCTCTTGACTCTTCATTGACAACTTCCCCGTACAGTTCGTGCGACGTCTCAGAAACATGTGAATTTCGCTTCTCCTCCAGCGATCATCTCGCCGGCCTCGTATGCCTCGTCACCAGAATCAACTCGACAAGAGTTCCCGTCTGCCTTCTCCAGCCCGAATTCGTCCTTTCCTGCGCCCACAGATTACAGCCAGGCATTTGCCAGCGATCCATTCGCAGAACAGCCTGACGGCGAGGATGACAGTGCAATCGAGAAAGCACAGGAAAATGCAAAGGTCAACACTGCAGTAGTGGTCGACACAACGGCCACGGTGAACGTCTCTAAAGTTGACCCCGTCAAGGATACACTGGGAAGATTTGCCAGTGGTCCACGGAAGCCATCAACCACCCAAGAATTTGCAGCTGGGGCGATGGACCAAGGTGGCTCTATGAAGCCGACCATGGACGTGGATGCTTTCAAGAGGATGCTGCTTACTGGGGAACGGCAAAGTGCTGCCTCGCGAGGCGGCGTAACGCAAATTGCCCATACAACCACAATTCAACCTGTAAGCGACAGTAGTTCCAATGCGGACTCGGCTTCGATCTCACAACACTCGCTCTTTGAGACCGTTCCACACACGCACGAGGAAAGCCCGCGGACCTCTGAGGAGCTGGATACCAGAGAGGCCAACGAGCCACGAGCCACGCCCGTACCCAGTTCTTCAGTCAGGAGGCCGCCTCCGCCGCCCAAGAGTCGACATGGAAAGCCAGACAAAGAAGCAACATCTCAAACTGGATCCATCGCAAAGTTGGACAACTTTATCGATTCCCTTACATTAACTACATCGCAGAGTGCTAGTTCGGAGACGGCCAGCATACCATCTCCCTCGATCGATCAGAGCCCTACAAGCGACCGATTGGCGAAACCCACTGTACCTGAGAGCAACAAGCGGACAGCACCAGCACTTCCGCTTGCTCGTCGAAAGAGCCAGCAGCCGCCTAGCAAGCCGGTCTTGAGAAGGGATAGCTCATCGCGACAGCCCGTACTGGGTGGATTTGATCTGCCCCCGAGTCCTTCCGCCACGACCTCAACATCAAAGGGTCCTCCACCTCCTCCCGCGCGCCGGTCAACGAGTACCGGTGAGCGCCGCCCCTCGCTTGACGTGATATCAGTCTCGGAGACTGACAGTCTTTCCGGTCAACAAATCTCTTCAGACTGGTCAAGTGTCGAGGCGGGCCCAGCCTTAACGCAGATACCCTCATATCTGAAAAGGACGAGCCAAGCGCCACCTCCGCCGCCGCCGCCACCTCGAAGAGGGCGAGGCTCTAGTAGAAGCTCTGTTGATACGCAGAGACCGACAATGACGGCATTAGGTATGAGAGAAATTAGTCAAGGGGAATCCAATATCAACAGGGGCAGCAATGGCAGCAGGGACATTTTGGCGGATCTTGCGGCACTCCAGAGAGAGGTGGATGCAGCAAGAGCAAGTGCAGGCCCATGATCACCTGGTATGAGTTATGTATAGTTGTACGAATGCAACACGAATGGCCACGAATGGACACGAACTTCCAAATCCTTTCAGGTTTTGTACTGTTGCCCTCCTCTATATCGCTCTTACTATCACGTGGACAGGCGACGGGCGATCGTTGGTGTTGTTGGAGTGGTGGAGCCAATGACGCAGCGCTTCTCGTTAAAGCGGACTTAGTGCCTGACCCAAGAACTTCACTAAAATGCTTTGACCTGGGGACAGCGCTGGGCGGCAAGGCGGGCTAGTGGGCTCACCAGGCATTCAATCGAGCCAGTGCCCGAACTAACTACTGTATCTGAGCCAAAGCCTTCCCCTGCTTCACTTCCAACAACAATTCTCCTGCAATCCTTCTATCCTTCCAGTCACCGTCGTTACACAAGCAAGTCACCTCGCTCGGCCACATCTCTGCACCACCACTTCGCGCATACTCTCAACTCTCCCGTCTTGCCCCTCCACGAGTTCACATTCCTCCCACTACAGCTACAATACCGAAACCATACCCTCTACCGTTTCCCCGCCCTCACACTCTTGGTCCGAGCCTCACCTACTCGCTTAAATCAGGGCGCAATCTTCAGATAACCCCTTCCCTCCAGTACGACACAGTCTCGATTCCGCCAAAATGCCCAATAGAGGGCCGACCTTGATCAACTGTATGTGTCACATATCTGTTGAGCGTGGATTCATTGACCTTTGTCCCTTCTACAGTGCCTCCCCCTCCCTCCGACCCGGCCACACCCAGTGAATTAGGCCCTGGCACTCCCAACTCTACCACCACGTCTCTCTCTGCATTGTCTGTTGTAGCGATTAAAGATGGATCAATCGGCCACGGAGGAAGAGGGGGAAACTCCTCTGCCAATACACTAGAAGCAGAAAGAGCCGACCGGATTTCGCGTCTTGCGGGTTTGGAAAGAGTGGCTGGCTCACGGCCCACGGCCTATGGACATCTTGCGCCGGGGTCTGGCGGCTTTTATGGCCAAGGTTTTGACAATGTCCCGCAGTTCAAAGAGCGAAGCACTGTCGGTAGCGCAAGTGCAACAGGTAGTGTCGGCGGCAGAACAACCTGGGCTAGTGGTAGTGTTGACTACGACGCAGACAAGATGAGCGAAGACCAGGATGACGGCGTATCGAGCACCGGCGGCTTCTCTGACGAGGACAAAGCGAGTCTGGTCGGATTTGGCGAGGGCGCAGGAAGCACAGTCAGCGGTCCAGTGTCTACTCCTTACAATACTCGCGCATCTGTGTCCCGAACAAGCACGAATGTCAATGCACCATCGACGCCTCGAACTGGCACAATGCCTGGTTCTGCATCTGGCCAAAGCACACCCATGAGTGGTATTACTCCTAGTGCCGCTGCTGGAAGCACGGATCCGAGGATGATGGACGGAATGAGCTATGATCAAGATGTTGTCGATACCACAATGCAGCCAGCCCCACCGATCGACCAGGGTACTGACGGATCCCGATTCTCAGGATTTGGCACTGAAGCAGCAGAAGGCATTATGCAGGGCAGACTCAACAATGGGGGTCGGCCTCAACCGCGGATGGGGAACGCAGACGGTCAGACGCTGGGAAGGTTTCCGTTCGAGAGGGAGTAGATTGCGAATATTCTCGTTACACACGATGCTATAGACGAGACTGGATCGATGGCCTCATCCGTGGAGTTAGGCTGGCGAATACTTCGTGAAAGCGTCGGGCTATTGATGGAATGTACGATATTATGGCACGGGCGCGGACGATGATGGTGGTAACTTGCTCATTCAATCAACGACAGAATGATTCTGTGCGAGGCGTTTCGAAGAGAACCCTCCACGTGGCCATGTTGTGTGGAGAGAAAGACCGGCAAAAGCGAGCTCTCACTTGTATTGTATGATTACTTTACCTAGGTAGGTACCTAGAGAAAGGTTCCCAAGTCCTATCGTGGCTCTCCTTTAGCGAATGTGCCATGAACAACCCAGACCGATAGCATCGTCGCGGGGCCTTTGACTCAGAACGGGATGAGGATCAACGGTAAGGCTGAAATCCCCCAAGGAAGGCTCGCAGCTGAAACGGCCAGATCGAATCGCGTGCCAGCAAGCCCAGGCACACCTGGGACAGGAATCCGTAGTGCCCGGGGATGATGACTGGTGGGTGACGGCATGTTTGAAGCTAAAGGCGCCTGGGTGCTGGCTCTGGGCGCGGCTGAGCCGAGACGAGTCAACGACTACTCGTAATAGTAACAACTTTTTTCTTAGCCCAGACTGCAGACTGCGCGTGGCTCCTGCATCAAGTTCTCCGTAGTATTGTTGCTCGAATTTACTTGGGTTTCTGTCCCTTACCGCTCCCTTTCTCACTCTGTCTCTACTCTCTTCACCCTCTCGTCGTCACCCAAATACAATTTGCCCGTCTACCGACAATAGCTGACATTGACTTGTCAAGTACGGAAAGACCTGAATTGTGACAATTTCCACAGGTGTCTCCTGCGGCAATCACTGCTCTTCCGGCCTCGATCTGCACCACACCGAAAAGTTCTCGATCCCTTGACGACGCTCACAACATACTCGCACCCGTTTCATTTCCTACCGTACCCCAAGCCTGCTCTGCAGAAGTCTGAACGTTATGGCCGGCACTTCGCAGTTTGCCTGTACGTGTCATCCCCTCCGCACCAACTACAAAAATGGTCGACATACTGATTGGCGTCAATAGACCGGACACTCAAGGGTATTGGTGTTGTCAATGGTGCACCAGAGTACGAGTCGCTTCCTGGATTTGAGCGGTATTTCCCCCTTCCCAGTAGTCTCCTGCCATGCTAACGATGACACTCTAGACCGGAAGGAAACCTCCGGTGCTGTTCCTACTCCCCATGCGGCCGTTATTTTGCGTGGGCGTCGCCGGACAAGTACGAGTCCAAAATCCCTGCCTGGTCTGACGGATATTGACCTCGAACAGAGTGAACATCATCAACGCCGACACCGGTACAATCGTCTCCACGCTCCCTGCTGAAAACGTTTTCGAACTTGGCTTTTCACCCTTGGGCACTTACATCATCACATGGCAACGCTCGACCAAGGACGAGAATGGCGACGCTACCAAGAACCTCAAGGTGTGGCTGGTCATTGATGAAAAGGCATTGGCAGAAGGGGTAGACAAAGAGACTGTTGCTCGATTTGTCCAAAAATCCCAAACTGGTTGGAATCTGCAGTACACCTACGATGAAAAATTCTGCGCCAGGGTGGTCACAAATGAAATCCAGATTTACGAAAGCCACGACTTGACGACTGTCTGGAATAAAATTCGAGTGGAAGGCGTGACCGACTTTGCCATTTCTCCGGGCAAGAGCCATACTATTGCTGTCTTTGTGCCTGAAAGAAAGGTAAGTTGGGGCTTGAGCGTATCGGCATTGCGAGCTAAACAAGCGTTAGGGACAACCAGCAGCCGTTCGAGTTTACAATGTGCCGGAATCCACCACTCCGGTGTCTCAGAAGAACTTTTTCAAAGGTGATAAGGTCCAGCTCAAGTGGAACGACAACGGCACTTCTCTGATTGTGCTGGCACAAACAGAGGTCGACAAGACTGGCAAGAGCTACTACGGAGAGACTACACTGTATTTGCTCAGTGCTAATGGTGGTTTTGATTCGAGGATCGATTTGGGTCGGTTGCCACCAAAATGTTCCTCGGGTGTTGGACAAGCTGACAATTTGCAGATAAAGAAGGACCTATACACGACGTTTCTTGGTCGCCCAAATCGAACAGCTTCGCCGTGGTCTACGGATACATGCCGGCGAAGACGGTCATTTTCAACTCTAAAGCCCAAGCGGTCCACACTTTTCCCCTCGCCCCACGAAATACTGTCTTATTCTCTCCACACGGTCGCTACGTTCTCGTGGCCGGCTTTGGAAACCTTGCTGGGCAGATGGACATTTATGATCTGGAAAAGAATGTCACGAAAATCTGCACGATTGAGGCGAGCAACGCGAGTGTGTGCGAGTGGTCACCAGATGGTGTGCATATACTAACCGCAACCACTTCACCTCGTCTAAGAGTCGACAACGGCATTCGCATCTGGCATGCCGGGGGCAGCCTCATGTACAACGAGGATTTGAACGAATTGTATCACGTATGCTGGCGCCCACAGTCAGCATCGACGTATCCGCTGAGTGACAATCCTTTGTCGCCCATGCCGGTACCGCATAGCAGTGCCACCCAGTATATGGCGACGAGAAAGACTCCTAGCAAGCCAGCCGGTGCATACAGACCACCGGGTGCCCGAGGTCAAGTGACGCCCTTGGCTTTCAAGCGAGAGGATGAGGGAGGGGCTGCTTATGTCCGCGATGGTATCTCGTCATTTGCGAGCAGCATCAATGGATTTGGCAAATCTCGTTCACGCGTCGTTCCTGGTGCCGAGCCTGCCGAAGACAACGCACCACTTCCGCCCGGGGCAGCTCCTGGTGGCGGTGTGAGTCTGACCGGTACTGGAGAAGGAGCCGATGGAGAACCTTTGTCCAAGGCGGCGAAGAAGAATGCAAAGAAACGAGAGGCGAAGAAAGCCGCAGCCGCAGCTGCACGTGACCAAGGCACCGGTAACAGCAACCTTGCTCCAGAGCAGAACGCAAATAGGATTAAGAGTCCAAGTCGGAGTCCAGATGGTCGCGGTCACCAGCGAAGCCGAAGCAGGAATTTCACGCCAGCTCCTGGTCTTGAGCCGCCAGCTGGATCCAAGAAGGAACGCAGTCGAAGCAACAGCAGACGTCAACGTGGAGACACTACGAGCTCGGCACACCCCCATCAGCACGCCAATGGGACTGCCAAAGGAACACCAAATCAGAAGGTTCGAAACGCGAATGCGCCGATGAACATCAACACATCTGCACAAATCCCCATTCCACCAGTTCCGCAAGGAGAAGAACCGCCTGAGTTGGAGGTTACGAGCCCACTGACGCCCGGAGGGAACCCACACGAAAAGAAGATTCGAGGTCTGTTGAAGAAAATCCGAGCCATTGAAGATCTCAAGATGCGATTCGCTGGAGGCGAAAAATTGGAGGATACGCAAGTTCGTAAGATTTCGAGCGAAGATGGTGTCAGAAAGGAGTTGGCTGCTCTGGGATATTTTGGCTAATCCGGTCAACGCTCAACATACTGATGAAATGGTTGACTGATTGCACACGTCAACCACCACTCGAGTTTTCGCTGCCCAGGACCGAAATGCAAGTCATGCAAGGCCTCAGACATGATGGATGTTGGCCCGCGAAGGGGATGGCACTTGTTCTTCTGCGCAACGTGTCCAGGATCCTAGGTCTATGAATGGAAGGGTGTTACATGCCTGCGTTTGTTGTATCACATTGCAGGCGACTTAGGGTCTGTCTATCTGAGCATATTGGCAGAATGGGGCATGTGTTCAAATGGACGTTTCTTGCATAGCGTCGGACATGGTTGTCTCGACCACGATGATTAACAGATTATCTTGTTCAGGCAATCGGTGAGGTGGGAAGTGAACGGACAGTTTTGTGACTGTAAAGAGTCTATATACCCAAGGTGAATGGAGACTGCAGATTGTGCAATTGTAAGCCAGATCATGATCCATCAAGAACCGTAGGCCAATCCACGTCAAACTATCATCGAGGGATAACAGCTGTGACCATAGGAGGATTCTTGACGTGTCGACGTCTGAGTTTCGTAGCGACTGGCTCGCTTCCCGCCCGCGCCTTTCCCTCCGGAGAGGAAAATGGCAATCGAATGATTTGAGCGGAAGACTGTTTGATATTTCGCGAGGAATACTGAGCTGGCCAAGGTATTGATCTCGCCTTGGGCTCCACCTAGCATCGCGATTGGATAGGAAAGAGGTAGAGAAAAAGCATCCGGTGAAAAAGGAGGAATGAGAAGGGTACGATTTGGTAAAGTGGCAGATGAAGTGAGCGCAAGGGTACAGATCGAAGCGGTGGTGTGCACAGTCAGACCGCAGGGTAGGCATAAAGACTGGGTGCGAGGGAGGACAAGCGTAAATAGGGGAGACTGAGTCAGAGCATGAGTCAGTGAGATATGCCTGAGGAGGGCGAACACTGGCTGGATGTGAATGAATGGATGCGGAGGACGGTGAAATGGGTTCGTGGATGTAGCGAAGAACGGATTTTCAACGGTAGGCACACCAGGAAGAATCATGGCAAAGGCGGACATGTGTTTTTTTCCGAGCTGAATCCAACCCTTGACTTCCTGCCTGAGGGGGTTTCTTTCCTCTTTTTTGGTCAACAGATATCAAAACCCCGGGTATCGTAACATGAACTTTGGCAGTCGCCGCCGACATGAACAGCGGAGGCCGAGCAGGAATGATAAGCTTGGCTTCAACTGAATATCCTCCTCTGTGAACCTTGGTTTCGGGTTCCGGCTCCGAACCTGGGTAGATCCCGAGGCTTGAGTGAGGAGTACTTGGCTGGCGTGGGCGAGGCCATGTCGACATCCTCGTCGTCATGATCGTCGAGCTGGAAGCCCACGCTTTTGGTGAAGATGTTCATTGGTTTGGGTTTCGATAGAGCAGCACCGGCATCATTGCCAACACCCATCTCCTCAAGGATACGCTCCATGCCGTCGACATCAAGTTCTCCCGAGGCCAGAAGAGCTTGGTCGGACGCTTCCGGACCGAGGGAAAAGGTAGTCTCGGCTACTGCTGAGCTGGTTATGGTGGCCGGTTCTGTTAGAGGATTGACGGAGAGAATCAATCGATGGTCGGTTTGGATGAGGAATTCAGGAGTCGAGGTCGACATGCCAAACAGAGCCGAAGAAGGAAAGTTGCTGTCGTTGTTGGACGTTGGGAGTAGGCTGAAGCATCGTTGGGGTAGACCTCCTAAGTTCACTGCTGGCAGGCGGGTTGGTTTGATGTCAGACTTCCAGAAGGAATAAAGAGATGAAACGTATATATTCTCCTCCCCATAGCTGATGACGGCACATTCGTCTTGAGGTCGACCAGAAGCCTTATCTTCGACATAGATGCTTCCATGCTGGGTTTGAGATCTGGCGATAGAAGCTTGTCGTTTGTCTCCGTTGAAGAGCCCCTCCGACCGCAATTTGCGTGTCGACGGGGTCATTGGTGCCAGACTGCCGGAGGATGGTTGAGTTTCTGCACCGGATGTTTTCTGTCTGGCTTCAACTGGTGGCGAGATTGTGGATCGGACTGCAAACTTGGTCAAAGATCCTCCATGGATTCCAGCGATATTGGCTTGTCCTCGGATAAGATTCGCCCCTGAGCTGGACGCCGACGATGTTGGCCCAACTGCTTCGAGGTCCCAGATCCCCCATTCGCCGTCTTCAAGGAGCGCGATGACGGCACGTCCCCCGGCCACCCAGCGTGCATCGAGCACGCCTTTTCTTCTTGGGGTAACAGTGCCAGTCTCTTGTACAAAAGGTGGTAGAAAGCCCATAAGGAATTTCCCACGAGAGCTGCCAGATGTTCGCGTAGATCGTGTTGTAGAGACCGAATCAGCAGTGCCCGTGGAGCCTCTCCGTTCTCGAGGGTACGTGGGAAATACTTGGTACAGCTTGACACAAGAAGCCGAAGGTAGGGTGACGAGCAGATTCGAGTGACGCTCCGCAGGGAAAGGGCACGGGTTGAAAGACAGTCTCGCACTGATGGCCGAGGACCGTAGATAGTGTCGTCTGATGGGCAGAAAATGCTCGGGTGCTGGAGAGATCGAGTTTCCCTGAATTGGTATCTGGTGTATCAGCAACAAGCCTGCGCCGGTGCACGAGATTGTAGCTATGAGCAAGGACCACTGTCGCGCGTTGGTAGAAGATTTCTGTTTAGACGGGGCATCGCTCGCTTGCTGTTGCTTATTATCCTCTTGATCATCGTCTTGAATACCTGTTGTGTGGGTAACCGCGATATCCGAGATGAAGTCCTGATGAGAACTAGGTCCGAAGATCTTGATCGATTGAATATCCAGCCTGGACACATCTTGGACCTCTGGTGCTGGAGGATCGAGGGAAGCAGAAATGACGCGGATGCTCAGATCTGCACAAGCCACAGCCACGACAATCCGATCGAGATATAGCGACGGCCATGAGTCAGGAGGAGCCTGTTCAGGATCCTTCACAGTATGTGGGACTGCAATGCGCATCGCTGCAGTGCCCAGTGGTATGTCGACGTACCGCATGACATCTCTGTATGGCGCCGTAGGGTCGATTTCCTCATCTTCTTCCTGGAATTCTGCTGGGGCCGTGGGTGGTCCTTTTGTTGATGGTTCCTCGTCATCGTCGTCCAGGTCAATTACCACAGCATCTCCCTTGGCCGTTCCGTTGACCTTTGGGGCCGCAGCCACCTTTGTAGCTGGCTTGAAAGCCTTGCCAGCAAACCAAACAATGCGTAGCCCTTCCTCATGGCCGTATATTATGACGGTAGAACCGTTGGATGACTGTCGAGGGTAGACATGCGAGGTGTGGACTTGATGAGGGAGTTCGTAGCTGCGTTCGTCGTCAGTGGATGTAAGGGCAGGAAGAGATGCCGACTTACCTGAGTTGGAAGCGATCCCTCTGTCCCAATACTGTACGCTCCATACTCTAGAGAAACCGCCGAGCTTGGTGGTCTGCAGGCTTTTGTTTAGGTGATGGTCAAGAGAAGAAGCCTTGCGGAGTTAGAAAAGTTGTATACTCCAACTCGCGTCGCAGCGCGTCTGTCACCAACTGCTTCACTTCATTGACAACAGCAACACCCTTACTAATTCGCCAACAATTCCATGCAGTCTTTCGGTAATAATGGCCGTTGAGCTTGTCGCCCTACGAGATCCTGATGTTGATCTGTCTTCCACCCTCCTCCCACAACCATGACCTCGGTGCAGTCGCTCGGCCTTCGTGAACCGAGTGCCTTACCATACCTTGTGGCCGAGTCGATCCTCCCTCCAGACCCTGCTCCCTCACTCTACAGATGGACGGTCTCTCAGGCCCCTCAAACCCATGGCTTAGGTCTAGTTGAGGAGGAAGTCCTTAGCACTGAGCACTGTGTTGTCTGGTCGCGCAATGGAATCATCAAAAGAGTGTTGGACTTAACCGTCGAAGGCGAAAGTATCATACATGCCTTCGTGACAGAGTTCGCTCCCAGCCAAGGGCAAGATATACCAGATCGAGGGAATTTCCAGGCGCAAGGCGAATCCAAGAGACTCGTGGAACGTGGCCTCGTTGTGGTGCTCAAAACTCAGGCGCATATCTTCCTTCTCTCTGGTGATGGCTATGTTGTCCCTCTTTCGTTTGAGGTCGACTCTGCTTTGCCTTTTCCTTTCGGATTCATTCTGCAACGGAAACTAAGTCCAGATGAGATCGAGGCTCCTCCTCTGCCACTACAACAAGACCTGAGCACCATAAACGAGACGCTTACTTCTATCGAAGGTAACAGTTCGAGGCCATCTTTAGTGCTACCAAGCGACTGGCAATGGAATTCGCACCCCAAATTTCCAACTCCTGCTGGCATGCCACGAACATACTCATTCACTCAGGTGATGTCCGAGTTAGGTCTCGTGGTCCACAGTGCAAATCGCAAGGGGGAGCCTCTGGACGGATGCAAAGCGCTGCCTAGAACAGAAAGACTAGTCTTCATTTCTCGGTCTGATGAACTCAGTTCGCATGTTGAGGACGACAAGCAGCCTCTTTGCTTGGCTTTAACGCTCAACGAGAAGATGTCGACTTTCACTCTTTGGCATGTGAGTCCAGACGTTGCCAGGAGAAGACCAGATAGGCAAAAGAGCAGTCGGACCGCCAAACCGAGGGCTTCCTTAAGAAAGAGTTCGAACATCTATAGGCGTGAGCCAGGGGTTCCCACTCAACCAGCACGGAGACCGGGCGAGTCGAGAGAGTCTCTTGGTGGTTCCGGGCAACAATTTCCTGACCCAGGGCTTCTCTCATCAGTCCAGGAAGAGAAATCACTCCAGCCCGATGATCTAGCTTCTCAGCTTGGTCCAGAATTCGGTGACGTAGGGGTCCAAACTCGGTCAGCTCGAAGGATCAGTTCATTGTTGGCTCGGACAGACCTTGGATCTGGAGCAGATCGAAGCACATTCAATGATCTGGCCATGGGGCCTGGCGCTCGTCAGAGTCTGAACCGGACTGGCAGACGTGGAGAGTCCATAGGGAGCTTCAACGACCGGCACAGCTTTGGCTTTCGACGCAGAAGCTCATTCCCTACCAATGCATCCGCCTTCAGCACGGGGACTTCCTTCCTTGACATATCCGCCCGTGTTCTACTCGAGGACATGGACCCATTACTGCAGTCTGTCCGCGGCGAGGAAGATGCCTACGACGGATCAGAGCCTGATTTACCTAGAGAAATTGGATTCTTCAAGGTCAAGTCTTTTCCTAGACGCCAAATGTCCGCTGGTTCCAATCCAGGTCTTGATCTTGACGTTTCAATTCTCCAAGGCCCCGACCTGCTCAGTCAAGGCGGACAGCGACCGGGAGAGCTTTACGTGTGCGTCATGGACAGGACCTTACAAGAGCTCACTTTTGTACCTGTTCGAGTCAAAACACACTCCCGAGAAGGCACGAAGACATCTCTTGAGCTCAAAGCCTCCGAGGTTCGCAGGTTATCCGGGATCAAGGATGTCTGCAGAGTTGTTGACGGTCAGATTCAACGACTCCTAGTGCTGACCGAATCGCTCGCAAGAAACATCTCTCTACAGCTCGAAGCACCTTGGTGTCCACCCTTTCGGTTCGAACTTCCAGCAAGATTCGCGATATACGATCCCTTCACGAGCTCACAGCCTTTGAGTCCTAGGAGGGACAAAGACACAGGGCTCAGACGCATCATACCAGGGCCGGAAGTCGACATACAATCACTGGGGAAGTCCGGATCTCATGGCAAATTCTACGCGCTTGATCAACATCTACGTCGTCATGCCGTACAACTTCAACTCGCTCCTCGTGACCCCTTGGTCGTTGACATCCTCAGGGTGTGTGAAGTGGTGCTCAACACGAACCAGCAAGAAAGCTTGCTTGTTGCTTTTTGGGAGGTGTCTCGGTGGTTAAGCCTAAGAGAGCCACCGGTCAATTCAGACTGGGTTGCGATTGTTGTGGTCCTTTTCTCACTTGCGATACCTTTCCTGAACAGTCAGCAGTCGCAATCTACGCCTCGGCGGAAGAAAGGTGCTCTCCTTCGGTCCAGCAGTGGAAGCGCTATTGACACTACGAATTATGAAGCTATGCATAATGAAGGATGCGATACGAACCTGAATGCTGGGATGCGCAGCCCATCTTGGGGCTGGCTTTCGCGAAAACAAGCAACAATTTCTACTACACCAAGATCGAAATCGAAGATCTTAAGCCCAATGGTTTTCAATGAGTCGGGTAATGACGGGAAAAATTCCTTTCTAACGGATTGTGTTGCGTTAGCAAAGGAATATGTACAGTCCCCATCTGGTGAAAATGCCTCCGGACCAGAGGGCTATCTTCCTACATCCATTAACAAAAGCCGAGAGCAACGGTGCAATGCCATTCCAAGCATCTTATTAGGCTTGCATCTTCTATACGAGGAAAGCAAACTCAATGTCCAGGCCAATATCAGAGCGAACAAAACACGCAGCAATTTGGTAATGGTCATGGCTCAACTGGGACGCTGGCTCCAATGGAGCAGCTGGACAGCCGACAACAATGGATATTACGAATTTGAGTCATTAGAGTGTGGCAATTGTCTGTTTGATCATTCAATTATCGACGGCTTGCCAATGCCAGCGCAACCCTTTGAACCCCCTTCTATCTACGACCATCTTGAGCAATGGATCAGTGGCATTTCTCCTGATCCTTTCCTGACCCTGACGCGAGTATCAGGGAGAAGCACCAGCAGATCTGGTGACGCGGGCTCGCACCAAATCGCTCAGTTGACCCCTCGAACATTGGCTTTGATCTCGTTCATGCAGCATGCGCAAGACCGAGCCGGGTCTGAAAACGTGATTCAAGCTTTGTCGAAGGCTGGTATGACACCAGTAGCTCTACATACACTGCCGGATGGAGTTGCTGCTGCTTTTCAGCAGGCTCTGTCGTCAAGAAGGTATCGAACAGTCCAGAAGAAACACGACGGGAACCTGTTGCTTGCTGATGGCATGGGAGTCAAAGACGACGCCACGCTTTTCACAAACAAACCGCATCTCTCTTCTACCCACGACACTGTACGAGACTATCACAGCATTTGCACATCCGCACTCGAAGCAGAAACACTTCAGAGATGGGATGCATCATCCGAAGCCGACAGACATGCCATCACCAAATTGATCTTCAGTAAAGACCGGCGGTTCCCAGAAGCTTCCAAGCTTGTGAACCAGACACGACCCCCGGTAGTGGAATGTACTCCTGAACCAGAATGGACAGAGGTTGAGTTGCTGGAAGCGCAAAAGGAATTGGCCCAGTACGTCACACGCCGAACACTATCTGTGGCAACCGGACGTGGAATGATGCATTACAATGCTCGAGTTCCTCTGCTCACGGAAAGAGTCCCAATTCCAGCCTTCAGCCTGCAATGCATCATGAAACCCAGAAACTCCACCGAGAGTACGCAAGCAATGACCTTCAGTGCAGATAAAGCAACGTTCACCGAAGAGAAAGTGTGTTGGGCATTTTTCCACAATGGTGCATCAATGGGACTGATGATCTCGAACGATGCTCGAGGGGTTGACACTTCCTGGATTCTGTACAACAAGCCGCCAGAACTGACGAACCGACATGCTGGGTTCCTGCTTGCGCTAGGTCTTAACGGCCACTTGAAGACATTGGCCAAATGGGTTGCTTTCAAGTACCTCACCCCAAAGCACACCATGACATCGGTTGGACTTCTTCTCGGCTTGGCAGCGTCCTTTCTCGGTACCATGGACACCTTGACCACTCGTCTTCTGTCTGTTCATGTCACCCGCCTACTACCTCCTGGCGCTGCCGAACTAAATCTTTCACCACTGACACAGACGACTGGTATCATGGGCATTGGTCTGCTGTACTACAACTCCCAGCACCGTCGAATGTCTGAAGTTATGCTTTCAGAGATTGAAAATGACGATTCTGAAGAAGGGGCACCTACTGACACGGTCCTTCGTGATGAGGGCTATCGCTTAGCGGCGGGCTTCTCTTTGGGACTTATCAATCTGGGTCAAGGCAAGCGCCTTCACGGCCTTCATGATATGGGCGTTGTCGAAAGGCTTCTTGCGATCGCCGTCGGCACCAAGAATGTGAATATGGTTCACGTTCTTGATCGCGCGACTGCTGGAGCCGTTATGGCCATGGCCTTCATCTTCCTGAAGACAAATGACGAGGCAATCGCCCGGAAAGTGGACGTCCCAGATACTTTGCATCAGTTCGACTACGTCCGCCCAGATATCTTCCTATTGCGAACCCTGGCACGACATCTGATAATGTGGGACTCGATACTACCCACGACAGGTTTCGTAGAAGCATCCCTTCCTGGACCCTACAGGCGAAGAGCTGACCTCAAATCAACGAAGTCCCTCAGCACAGAGGATATGCCATTCTTCAATATCGTCGCCGGCATCTGCTTCGCCATTGGGCTAAGGTTCGCGGGCTCGCGACGTGCAGACGTCCGTGATTTGTTGATCTCATACCTTGATCAATTCTTGCGATTGAGTCGATTGCCTGCTCACAGCTACGATGCGCGGGTGACCTTGAACAGCGTGCGGAACTGT
Source organism: Vermiconidia calcicola (assembly GCA_035928285.1). Lineage (NCBI taxonomy): Eukaryota > Fungi > Ascomycota > Dothideomycetes > Mycosphaerellales > Extremaceae > Vermiconidia > Vermiconidia calcicola. The sequence goes on from JAXLQG010000013.1 coordinate 789,289, forward strand.
CTCGATGCCCTTGCTCTGGCGGCAGCATCCGTGATGGCTGGCACCGGCGATCTGCTTGTTATGCGGCGTCTACGCGCTTTACATGGACGAATCGATAAGGAAACTCCCTTTGGAAGCCATCTCGCCGCACATATGGCGTTGGGTTCGCTGTTCTTGGCTGGGGGAACAAGGACATTTGGCACGTCCAATCTTGCCATCGCCAGTCTCTGTATTGCATTTTATCCCGTGTTTCCGAGTGACGTGCTTGATAACCGCAGTCATCTTCAGGCGCTCCGCCACCTATGGGTCCTTGCTATTGAAGGTCGATGCTTGATTGTCAGAGATGGCGACGCCGGTGGCTCTGTCATTGGAGGCGTGACTGCCGACGTTCATCTCATAGACGGCACGACGCAATCGATCCAAGTTCCTGGCTTGATTCCTGAATTTGAAACCATCAAATCCATCGAACTCAAGGCAGAAGGGTTTTGGGACGGCTTCATTGACTTTGCGGCCTGCAAAATGGAGCTGCGAGAGAAAATCAAGGCCGAAAATGCCGTCAACGTCGTCCTTCGCCGGAGAGCTGCGTATGCGAGCCCACCACAAGACCTCTTCAACGCCGAGCTGCAAGCGTTGACCGAAGCACAAGGCATTCCTAGCGTGGATCCCAACTCTGTCGCTTCATACGCTCACGGCGGAGGTGCAACGGTTGGCACTAGTTCATCGAGGCCGGCCAATCCATTTGAATGGTTGTTCGATTTGGCTGCGCTCCAAAGTTTCGATCATGCTGAAATAGCACTCGTGCTGGGCTCAAAACCTATGGGCGAGTGGAACGCTGGGGAGTTGTTATACACAATGGTTGTAGATTCCAGGCTAGAGCTCGAAAAGAGCAGTCTTCCGCCTGGTAGTGAAGCAATTGCGCCTTCCGAGGCCAAGGAGACATCTGCATTGACCATGGAGAAAGATAAACTCTGGCAACTGCGACTTTTGTTCAGCTGGTTCGACCGCTGGGAGAGGGAAGATGAGCAAATTGATGAGCATGTTCACAACGAGGGAGCATTAGATCTGGATGAGGACAAATGGTTCACCAGGTCTGGAGGTACGTGGTTGAGGAGGGAAGTCATCGAACGCCTGAGATGGAGAGTCTGGAACATGACGACTGCCGAGGACGATAAACAAGAGACGTGATCCTCATGGCCATGTGAGCCCAGACACAGAAGCCGTTTAGAAAGCATATGTTGCCGCTGATAGTAATGAAGCATGCATGGACCGCCATTGTCGACTATCCCAGCCTCATCCACCAGCATTATGTTCGTCCGCCAGCAAGGTATTCAAGGTCTGCTTTCTTTCCTGTTTCCATTTTGCATCCCAGGCTTCAACCTTGCCACCCAACACGACACAATTCTCAGGCTTCAGCATAATCATGCCCCGGCGGACCACAGTACCCGGTTTCAGGACGAGTTTGCATCCGATGTACATGCCTATGTCGTCTTGACTTGACGGGCGGAATGCCTGATCGCCATGCGCAGCAGGTGAGGCGGCAGAGGCCGAGATTGAGATTCCAATTTTCGGGATCTTCTCCAGCTCAAAAGCCAGGGTCTTCGTGCCCCGAGCATCTTGGACAACGAGCTTGTGTGGTCCTGCGGTTAGCTTTTTGTTCGTGGTCGATGAGGCCTCGGTGGCAGTAGATCCTGTGACAGCAGCGGCAGTAGGATCTGGGCGCTCTTCATCCCCATTGGCGTCAACCGTGCGAATGACTTCCCTGCCACGCACCTCTTCGCCGTGCTCGATGCGCTCGATTGCTTCGACTTGGGACCATTTGCTCGAGCCCACGTCGAGGACGTCCAAGACCTGGACGACAACAGTGCCAGGTAGCTGTCGGGCTTTGACTTTCACGTCGGCGACATCTCCTGGAAAGAGACCTGTAGAAGTCGGGGAGAGCGACGTAGTGATATCGCTTGCCAGAATGCGAAATTGTGCTGTAGATATCAATGCTGGGAGAGGCGGCGGATTTGGCCCACGTGAGTTGAGGAATTCATTGAGCCATTCACCGTTGACGGACAGCTGCTGCCTGTTTTGAAGAGCCGAAGAGATTTGATTGTGCAGAGGGTGCATTGCCGTGTCGGGCCTGAAGTCAAGTCGTTCGCTCCTTTAGAGATGCGTGTGCGATGTCGCGATTTACGCGTGGTGTCGACATGAATCGCGGGATCGTGCTGCGGGACGGGCGTGACTGTGACACTACATCACCATTGGTCACTTGCCAGGTGAGGCCTCTTGGTTAACTTCATGTGACTGTTCCATCTTTGAAGCTTCTCGGCCCTATGAAAGAAGGGGGAAAGAATGGTCCGTTGAAAAGTGAGAAGGCAGACGGCAAAATGGGCCTGGTCGGGAGAACTTCGGTTGATACAAGGCTACGAGGCTACGAGGCTACAGACACGAGGCTGCGTCCTCGTCCCTCACCTTTGTTTTCTAACATATGGCAATGCTATAACATCGCTACAACTGCACAATTGCAGACTTGGTTGGATTATATTTTACATTCCGCTGCATTGAAACGATATCGACAATGTAGTTGTCCTCCTCCTCGCTATGGCTACAATCACCTCCCCTCGAAGCGAGTCTCCCGCCATATCGATTCCACGCATCACTTCACCTTCAATACCCAGTACAAGCGGCACGCCTGTTTCCTCCGTACGTCCATCATTCGAAGTCCCAAGAAACAACTCTGCTTCTCCGTCACTACAACATGCCTCTCCCATTGCCAAACCAGCGCAACGGCGCAACCGGGCTGCTTTACGTGACTACTACAATCTCAAGGGCAGAGGGCCTTCCGGCGTGGATTACGACCTCAGTCGCAAAGCAAGCATAGCATACAACGTCTCCGACTCAACCATAACCTCTCCCACGGTCGTACCGGAATCCTCGTCGCTGACAGCACAACTCGACGACCCCTACTTTGACGCCGAAGCTTACGTTTCCGACCTCCTCAAAACTGCCACCCTGCAAGATATACTAAAGGCAGAAAGTGCCCTTGTCAGCGAAGTTCGGAATCTCGATGGCGAGCGAAAGGCTCTGGTCTATGACAACTACAGCAAGTTGATCAAGGCTGTCGGTACGATCGCGGAAATGCAGAAGGGCATGCACAAGCGGGAGCCGAACAGATTTAGTGCACTGGGAATGCAGAAAGACACAACCCCCAGCCTGGAAGGAGTTGAAAAACTAGGCGAGAAACTTGATGGTCTGCTCAAGATAGTCAAGGATCTGGGACCGGCTCAAGGAGAGGACACTGAGCGGCTGGTGGAGGCGAGGGAGCAGAGACGGCAGAAAGAGACGGTCAAATGGGCATTGGATGGCCCAAATCGACTACAAGCCATGATCGAAAGAGGCCAGAAAGCCGAGGCGGCGAAAGAATACGATTCAATCAAGGCATTGTTGGATCACTGGAACGGTGTTGGTGGTGTCGATGACTTGCGAGCTGAGTGTGCCCGAGTCATCGACGGGATCGGTATGAACGCGCAGTTATCGAACCGGCAAGATGACGATGTTGCAAATTCAGGCTGAAGATGATCCAAGAGATGGGCACAATTTGAACAATTCCTCAATGTGCCTGCGGCACCACGGCGAACATTCTCGCACTGGCGGGCGGCTATCGTGAGACGTACCAAGTCTCTAACGTCACTCCGACCACTCGCAACCTGGAGCGTAGGCGCTCTGTACGAGACATGATATTGCCTTCTTGATTGAAGCCCTTGATCGCCGATGTGCGGGACCGGTCTCCTATATCTGTTGAGACCAGCTTCAATCTAGCGACTCGGCAGACCCGTTGGCCTAACTCCTACAAGAACCGGCGCCACGGTCTCCGTCATTTGATTGTGCTCGCAGATGAGTGACTCGGCATACTTGACACCAAACAATGGATGGTGGAATCTATGCCCTTGACTCAAGTCGTGTGGGCCGGAGTCGCCTTGAACGCGAATTTGACATGGTACGAGAACTCGACACCGATGTCACATTCAGCAGTTGAGACTGGGAGGACCGAAAGGCATCGAAGGAAATGCAACCGAATGTCTACATATGGTGTATTGTGGACTACTCTAATCTACCTACGTGGCTGCACGCTTCCGGGGTGACACTTCACTTCAATGCCTAGCGCCATCCGTGAATATAGCTCGTACTTGTACAATCCAAGTCAAGCCTACTCAAGTACGGTGCAAGATTGAACATGAACAATCATCATCTCGCGCATCAAACATATCATGTGTCTCCTTTCCCAACCCGGTACCATGAGTCTGTAAATTGAAAGATCGGGGTATCAAAACAAACGGAACGCATTACATGAGAATATCGAAGTGAAATCCTTGTCGCTGCAAGACTTCATGCTTCAAACACCGTCGAAAAGATTGGAGATGCCGCAGCCGACTTTGCCAATCCCGACTGTCCGCTCAATATGGACTGTTCACAATCTCTTCTCGCAAATGACTCTGCCTCCCGCTTCGTCTGGGCGTCGCCAATGCACCAGTGCTTAGCCTCACTGCTGGACCTGCAATGCTCTCTCTCGTCGGCTTCTTGAAAGTCTTGCGACTGACCATGTCGACTTCGTTTGGTAGCGCAAGGATGACGTTCTTGTCGGATCCGAATTCGAAGTTGTCTGCCATGACTTGAGCGGCATAGCGCTTGATGTGGTATGGATCCTTGTTACCAGCAATGACCTTCTTAAGGCTCCAGGTGACAAGGAAAGGACCGGTGGAAGTGATGATGCTTGTCTCCGGATTTCCTGGCGAAGCATCGAATTTCGCAGTTGTGAAAGAGAGCGGGGCCCCCGTCTCGTGCTGAAATTGTGCGACATGGCTGGGCGTAAGGGCGAGCCGACGTGGTTGGGGCTTGCTGTCTTTGGCAAATGAACGTTCGAAACCCAACTTGCCCTCATATCTGCCGTCCTTTTGGAGGGTGTCAATCAAGAGAAGATAGGTACGGCACGTGGCAAGGAGCCAGCGACCGTCAGCACTGACATCAAGACCAATTATGGATTCGCCGAGAGCTGGGATATGTGTTTTGGCGTTGACTCCCAGCCGATCAAAGAGACGGACGTCTCCTTTGTTGGATGCGACGGCAACATGGCCCTTTTCTGTTGTGGCCGCCGCAGAGAAATCGTTCTGGGACATGTACTGTTTCAGTTGAGACTCCACAAGCTTGTTACCAGCAACACGAGGATCGATGCGGAAGAGAGCATTCTTGCTGTGACCGATGAATGGTTGTGCTGATGTTTGCTGAGCGAACTTGGTTTCAGGGACGAAATTGGTCACAGGGATATCGTCGTGGACTTTCCATTCGTCAATGATCTTGCCATACTCGAGATCCATCCGGTAGAGGGCATTGGGGTTCGAATCGTCTTGGAGGACCATGTTCTGGTCTTCTGAGTGTAACATGACCTTGTTTGGTCGGAACAGCTTGCCCTTTGGTGTCTCCACTTTGGATATATTGGTCGTAAACTCAAGATGTCGGTTTGGAAGATGCTTAAAGACGCCGATCTTGGAACCTCGAATGACAAATGACCGATCATGCTTGGTTCCCACGGCCAACTGTGAGTTGACATTGCCGTCCTTGTTATCCAGGTCGACATCGTCATCTGATTCATCCGAGTCGTAGTGTTCGGTGCGCTGGCCACCATCGGTATCCTCATCTTCTTCTTCTTCCTCTTCAACCTCTTCAAGCTCCTCTGGCGCATCGTTCATGGTCAATTCGTTGAAAGCTTCGAAGACATATTCTCGATCATTCTCTTTGACTTTGGACCACTTCATCTCGTTCAGCTGTTCCCACAACGCCTGCATGATGCCCTCTTGGAAGTTCTCAAGTGTTGCTTGATCGTGGAAGCGGAGAAGCCAAGAGTATGCCGATCCATCATCGGTATAGTGGTTGAAGATAGCCGACAAGTATTCGAAATTGAAAACGGGGTTGATATCAGCCACAATCTCTTGCCCGAGCCATTCACGTCCATCAGAGCTTGTAATTTGCAGCCAGTAGCGCCATTTGCCCAGATCGGTAACAACTGCGTCCACAGAAGAGTCCTGCAACATAAATGTGCCGGAGGTGAAGTCGAAAAGATGTAATTCAGCCTTCTGCTTGGTCAGGACTTCGCCTGCCGATGGGGCTGTCTTTGCTACCGGAGCTCTTGTAGCGACTGAGGCAATATCTGTTGCTTTCGGCTCGATTGCCTTCTTAGGGGATTTCACGTCTTTGGCCATACGTTCGGCCGTCTCCTTGGAAGTGGGCATCGTATCCTTGGGAGACGAAACAGAGCTGGCGGCAGGGATGGCGTCCTCGTGGTCGAAATAGAAATCTCTTAGTTCAGAGTCGGTAGCCTTCTGAGCCGATTCGCGGTGTTTTCGCTCGTATTGGCAATCAATCGCAGCTAGCAAAAACGTCTGAATCTTGTCTTGTTGGACTGACGAATCGCAAACAAATTCATAAAGGTCGCCTGGATCACCACTCAGGTCTCGCCAGGCTAGAATTGTCTCACCGCCCGATCTCTTCTCAGATCTGAAGTGCAGACTCTGATCGAGTAGGAAGGTCTTCTCGTCCTTGTCCAGACTGTCTCCTCCTTGGTCTTCATCGTCCTCTGCCAGCTCCTCTTCTCCCTCCTCATATGCCCGCTGCACCACTAGTTGGTATTGGAACTCCTGGCCGGTTCGCCGAATGCTGGCGACAGCGTCTTTGTAGATAAGTTCGGAGTAGCCCTTGGGCGACAGAGGACGGACCAGGTAGAGCTGGCCTTGAGGAATTTCGGTGATGACCTCCTTGGAAGCGTCTCCAAAGAGGTACTTGCTGACTAGATGTAACACGGTGGTCAGTCAAAGGTCTGGCGGTGCAGATACAGGAGCGATGATGGGATAGCGTACCATTTTTGATCATAAACATCGTGATGGCGGGGCACTGAAATTCACAAGTCGCAGGGATTCGGGCAGGATCTGCGAGACCTCTTGACAGAGGCGCAAATGCTGTTTAGAACCAGACGAGGGCGGCAGGGTGATGGTGTTATCTTGGAGGTGGTGTGTTTGAGCAGAAGAAAGAATATTCGAGTATCACAGTGTTGACAGAGTAGAAGTTTGGTCAAGTGGCCGCCCGCAGGATTTAGGTTGCCATGACGCGGTGCCTACCTAGGTAGGCAGGCTGCAAAAGTCCAGCCTGGTGAGTCCAGGATCCAAGGCTCTAGGGGTGGCTCTAGGGGTGGCAAACACGTCTGCCAACGAATCAACAGCCTGACCCTGAGCGGCAAGTTACCAGGTAGTTTGCTCCATTGCAGCCTCATCACCAAGAGAGAAGGCTGCATCAGGCTGCATCAGGCTGAAACAGTCCGGCCTGCGCTTCCACTCTCAACACTTCCGGAGCGCCCCAATGTGAAGATCCTCGTCAACTTACTACATACTCCGCGAGTCCGTTCCTGCTGATGAAACATTCATTCTCTACGGCTTGATGCATCTCACAAAGCCTCCTGATGGCTTCTAAAGACGAGTCCGAAAGACGAACGTCCTCCTCAAGGCAGAACGGGGACCAAACGCTGGCAGACAATCCCTACAATCCCAACTCAGCCGCCTATCTCGCCTATCCTGTCAAGCATGTGGTATCGAGCCTCTATCGTCGAATGACTGAACCTCCTGAGCACCCAGTCAGCAAGTTACTCGACGCTCCTGCTGCACCGCCGTCATCTGGGGTCTACATGCTTCCAAAAAGAACACAGTCTCCCTTCCAACCTCCGCCTCTGACGCCACTCGAGCTGAGGCATACGCTTTCACCCAAATCAGCCGAGTCGCTTCTCTTGACCCGACCCCTCGCCGAAGAGATACGGCTTCTCCTTCCACCGAGGCTTCAACTAATCGACCATTGGCGTTTGGCATATTCACTCGAGGCGCACGGCTCCTCGCTAGCAACACTATATGAACACTGCGCCAACGTGTCTACCTACACGCAGCGGTCAGGCTATGTACTGGTGGTAAAAGATGGATCCACGGCAGCTTCACAAGGGTCGGTGTTTGGTGCATATCTTTCAGACTCGCCCAAGCCGGCCTTGCATTATTTTGGCACCGGGGAATGCTTTCTCTGGCGTGCCAGCATACTACCTGCGTTAAGAGATTTGTCTGCAGGTCTGAGTGAAACCTCGCAATCACAATCCCATGATTTGCTGGAGCTGGCTGGTCTACCTCTGCCGCCCAGCGCTGATACGACAAACCTACAACGAGCAACGACAATTCGGGGCGAGCGGAGGACGTCCTCGGTATCCAACTCAAAGACATCACCACCACTACCTACAAACAAAGATACTCTTGTGCCGCCACATCTGCCTCGCTCAGGAACCTCGACGCCCGACCGTATTCGTTTCAAGGCCTTTCCTTACAGCGGAATCAATGATTTCTTGATCTACTGCCAGTCGGGCTACCTTTCAGTCGGTGGTGGCGATGGCCATTATGGCTTGTGGTTAGATGACGAGCTTAACACCGGCGTCAGTGAAACATGTCCAACTTTTGGCAATGAGCCGCTGAGCGACGAGGGACGGAAGTTCGACATCTTGGGCGTGGAGATGTGGTACGTGGGCGCATAACGATGTCAACATCCTCGGTATATAGCTACCTACCACATGCTCAGACGAACTCGTCCTCGTGTGAACTCGATGCTGGATAAGGTAACATATACTCTCAATGCCAATCACAGGGAGCGGCAGTCTCCTCCGAGCGAGCATGCCAATCATGCATCTATGCACTCACAAAGCAACACGATGTCCGCTGAAATCCCCCGGGAGCATTCCCGAGAGACCGGCTGGTGCAAATGAAGCGATGCAGCCGCGTTCTACGATGTGCAACGCGTATCTGTGCGCAATCGTATGGCTTCAGTTGGCGATTGACACAAGTTTCAGAAACACCGTATTTCGGCGATCGATGGAGGAATTATTGAGTGGTATGATATCCTGTTCACCGTCAACGGGCTTCGAGAAGTGGGAACAAGCTTCCCGACTCCCTGCCGGCAACCCGCTGTGAGGATCACATTGTCAGATTCCCTTGTCCTTTCCGATCAAGGGGAAGGCTACGGCCAAAGGCGCCGAGTTCGAGACACGACGTCATCCTGGGATCTGTTATCCGACCGGATTTCTTTCGCAGAGCGAATTGTACCATCGGCACCTGAAGGTATATGCGTTTTGTGGACGACTATGACCGGGAAACAATTCACCGGCCATCTAGGGATTCTGCCCGAGGTCCTAGTGCAAGGATTGAGGATTGAATGCCTCTCGAGAGAAGACAAAGAGCCAATCAGGAAATCCACCACAGCTTCTACATACGGAAAGCAGTCCATAATCCACCGAGGTCCTGCTTGTGGTGGACAGAACAAAAGCAATCACATGGGTAGGCTCATACTGAATCCACTTCTTGCCATATCAGGGCAAAATGAGTAACGAACTTGATGGTCAATATTATAGCTGCATCGAGCCAGACGGTATATTGGTCACGATTGGCTTGATGAAGGGATACAACATGTGATAGGACAAGGTTAGGTGCTGATCAAGTCCATTCTGAAATGGTCAGCATTGCCTACCTAGACCAACCGTGGCCAACCCAGGACTCTCGTACATATTCGGCCGAACCGTGCGTCAAAATATTTTTGGTAATCCAGATTAAACGTTACCCACATAAATTACCAGTATGGCCGTATTGTAACGGAGCGGCACTACCTACAGGTAGTCAGTACCATGCATAATGCTGCACAAATTTTTAGGTAGCCAAGATGCCGGAGTTCTTGGTCCGGTTGATGGCAACGTAAGTCCAGCGTATTTATTGTGGTAGGTGTCGATCGCACCGAAGACTGGGCACTCCAAGACTTGAGGCTCCTGATCGAGAGTACAGAGTAGGGGAGATGTCGTCGTGGCGCAGAGAAAGCATGGGCAATGGAAGAATGCATTTCGATACGAATATCCGTGCTAATGACTTCGCTGTTTCGGCCTTGCATAAGGTACTAGGTAGTACGAGGTTCCCTAGCAGATGAAGTCAGGATAATCAATATACTCGTAGGAGGCACTCACTAATCGCCGACCAGGGCAACCAAACCGGAAAGAGTGCCTTGTGGGTGCCTTGGAGCCAGTCTCGCTCTTTCGCAACTGAGGAATGACCGTGTGCCGAATAATGCTAGTGGTGCTGCTGCCGACTGCCCGAGGGAAATCCCCAGTCTTTTCTTGTCGGGATTTGAATAGGTCCTAATTACTCGTAGACTTGCGAGCATTTGGTGAAGAAAAAGGCGCATCAAGAGTGCAGGGTCCCTGCCGACTAACCCTAAACAGTGCCCGGGTGTCCTTATGACTGTTACTGACACAGCATTCACCCGTAGTATGTACCTAGTAGTAATCGCACCAGCTCGTCATCAACAGGAGGAAACCCTTGGCCAGTACTCCGTAGTACTAGTAGGGTAGGCACTGGTAGGTAGGTAAGTTACTCGGTAAGTGCATCCAGTGCAGGTTTAGTCGGGGTCCCACTCCTACCTGCTGCCTTACTCAGTCTTCATTCAACACCCCGGTCATGCATCATCTTTGGTGGCTTTCACGAGTACGTGCATCGCAACCGTAAACTTTTTGGGCCGCTCGCGAACTCAGCGTCCCAAAGTATGGATAACTGACCAAACTGTGCCTCATGCTCATTCATACTATGGCTCCACTTGATGCGGTTATCGCCATCTTACTAACCCAGCCTCTGCTAACGATATATAGGGCCTTATGTTCTCAATGCTCCCCCTCCCAGCAATGTCCACATACCCACCGTCTCCTTCGTGTCCTTCGCCTACCACAGACCTGTTTACTTCAATAAGCTGACTTTACCTCGTGTTGCTCTGGACTTGAACTGTCTGGCCATCCCCAAGGGTATATCTTGCCTCAGGTACCTGTGTCCTATGGTGTGCGACCCTTAACCCTGTCGACCCTCGAATCAGGCACGACGATACACTTGTACTTGCGCTCTCCTGGAAACGCAGGACTACTCAGCAATGGGCGCTACTACCATGACTCCTCCTTTGGAACCTTCATCTCCCCACGATGGTGGCATTCGAAAACGAGTATGCAAGGCTTGTGATAGATGTCGTTTAAAGAAGTCCAAGGTGAGTGGTTCCGGCTTTGTCTCGAGGCCAAGTCTGACTCATTTCCAGTGCGACGGTGCCAGTCCATGCAGTCGGTGCAAAGCAGACAACGCCATCTGCGTCTTCGGAGAGCGTAAGAAGTCGCACGACAAGGTCTATCCCAAAGGGTACGTCGCCAGCATCTGTTTCTTTGTGTGTGCAGTTCTCCTGGTCTGACTCGCTCGCAGCTATGTAGAAATGCTCGAAAGCCAACAAGCACAACTTGTCACCGGCCTACAAGAGTTGTACAGACTGGTACAGAACAACCAGGGTTGGGCCGGAGCGCCTCTGAAAGAGACCGGCAGTGGCACGCCCTTGACCCACGACATCTTGGAGGCTCTGGGCGCGTTGAAACAAGATGGCAATACTACACACGAGTCCTTCGAGGAGGACCTGAATGCTCTACAGCAAAGACTGATCGACGACGGAGCCGGCTTCATGCAAAGGCAACCTTCACATGATTCACATAGCGACATCAGTGCTCCTTCGCCCATTTACGAGCCTGTAGCCCAAAGGCCCAACTTCACCAATCCATTCAGCCTCAACCAGCTTCCTCCTACACCTCCGAACCGGAGTCCTTATCCTCAGAATGCTCGAGCTGTCCCTCCTACGAAATCGCACTCGTATCCCCACACTGTCAACCTACAGTCGAATCTTAGCTGGACAACCCCTGTCGGTGAGTTCGATACCTCGATGGATTTCGTCAACCAATTCGGCTCGCCTATGGTGGACTCGTCATTTGATCTGACATCCTTCCCTTCGGTCATGTCCCAAGACCATATCGTGCCTGCAGCCATCAACCCCTGTCTAACGATGAAAGACTGGGCTGGTCAGGAAGATCTTCAACGGTATTTCAACCCGACCATGCTGGCATGATCTGATTGGTCGAGTACGCTACATGATTTTCACCAGCATATGTAATGCATCCGAAACGAGCAAATCGGACGGAGTTAGCGCAACCTCCCTGAGTGGAAAACGAAAATGGGAGCCCGGCACGGAAAGGTTATGTACGAAGGTTCTTTTTCTTCCATGGAATCGGATTTTTGGAGCGGATTGCTCTTTTCACCTTGAACGTCATCAAGTAAGTGTACAACAGCACTGGGCGACACAATTCTGTGGCGTTTCGGACGGCTCAGCTGTGGAGCAGCTATCGCATGGCGCCCAGAGGAGCCTGCGAGGAGTATGATGAGAATGGACAGTACGATCTGACATGTGTTCGCTCATTTCTCATCATGTCAAATTTTTTAACTATACGGATATACCAGTCAATAATGACACGAATTGGGTGTGGATAACATGACATGTGGATATTGAATACGAGCAGCTGAATGGAATTGCACGCCTTACCGAGGTGCAAGCCGTCGAGGCCGTGTTTTCGGATCCCTCACTGAATTGGAAACCTCTCCGTCCTTGCAAGCGCGATGTTCTCGTGGTATTCGATATTCCGTTATCGTTCGTCTCCGGCTTTTGGATCAAGATATGATCAGGGATTCTGATTCTAGAGAGCGCAGCCTCGTACCCAGTTCGTGAAACTGGCCATTCAGCTAATGAGCAAGTTTGTCTGAAATCCTTTCTTAAGTCATCTAGATTTACTTTGTGATTGACGTTGGGAAAACTCTCAAGTTGTGGGTGAGGCATCGCAAAGCGCTTTGCCTTCTCACTGCGATAGGCGATGAGCATTGAATCGCACTGGGTACTTTGTCAACGGCATGATGTAATGTGGTATGGGTATTTCGAGGTAGGTGGTGCATGTATACCCGAGCCGTCTCTGCAGCATACCACAGTTCTGTGGTAACATACCTGACTCATGCAGGCTTGCCACTGGTTGATGATGTCCTATCTCAAAACATTGACTCTTTCCTTCATTTCGTTTCCACTGCAGCTTCATTATTTCGTCACGACTTTGGTAAGTCTCGAGTCTTGATCGTTCTTTATCCTCGGAGCTTGGTAAGCATTGGAAATTATTTGAGAACCAAATGCCAGTTGGGCCCATGGCTGCACACGTCATGGATGCTGTCAATCGTCTACCAGCGCAGGTTGAGGTCCCGTTGAATTTTCATCTTATTTTCGTGCGAGTTCGTTCGAGCCAGACTTCATTTGATCCCCCACAAGTCATCAGAAGACATGCTGTCAAAATCGCCTGTTATCTGGGGTCTGATGGATGGCGACGATGATGATGCCGCGTGCACAGGGAGAAATGCGACGTCGAGGGAGCATATCGCCGATACAAGATTACTAGTACTAGTACTGTAGAATTGGTTGATGATTTGCCTTTTGCGTGTCGGAATCCATCGTACCATACCTAGGTATACAACAGGCCTGTCCATACTCCGTATGGCTTGCTGAGTGTTTGTTCTCCATTGTGCTTAAACATTTTCTGGACGCCGTTCATTTCCCCGCGCCCAGAGTGTGAATTCAGCCTATGGCAGGCTGTAGACCGGATAAATGTGAAGACGGCGATATGCCACATATGCCACATACCTGGTATGCCCCATGTGCCACATATTCCACGTATTCCACATATGCCCAACTCGACGCAACATCATTACTATCCTGACCTCAAAACTGCTCATTTCTACAAGATTTCAGTTTCAATTTCCAGATCTGCGGCGCCTTCTAGTTGAAGTTCTGGTTTGCCATCATACGAATCCGTTTGTCTTCAGCACACTGTATCGCGCTTTTCCGCGGAAGAAGTCATGTCGTCAGAATCCAATTTCTCCTTCCTACCTCAAGGAGCCATCATCCAGGAGTTCAAAGTCGCCGGCCACAACATCGTTCTGGGCTTTTCCAGGCCAGAGCCGTACGCCGAATCTCCATTCTATGGAGAGACTATTGGTCGGGTTGCGAACCGGATCAAAAACGCCGAGTTCAACTTAAACGGCAAGACTTACAAGCTGGCCGCCAATAATGCTCCGAATTCTCTCCATGGAGGGTCAAAAGGCTGGGGCAAGAAACAATTTGACGGCCCAAAACCTGTCAACCGGCATGGCAAGGAAGCCGTCTTGTTCACGTATGTTTCGCCCGATGGAGAAGAAGGGTATCCTGGTACGGTAGAATTGAGAGTTTGGTATACTGCTTGGTCAGAGGACGAAGCTGGGGTCTCCAAGACGATCCTCGAAACAGAGTACGAAGTAGAGATGATTGGTTCCGAGTCCGAGGAAACCATCGTCAACGTAACCAACCACGGGTAAGTCAACCAAGAGAGAAGATCAGCTGCGAGCAAAAGACTGTGTTAACACTGTCGCCAGCTACTTCAACCTAAGTGATGGTCCGACCATTGAGGGCACTGAAGTTGTCCTTCATACCTCGAAACATTTGCCTGTGGATGCAACTGACATACCTCTTGGCACCATCGAGGACTACCCAGGCATTGAGGCCGGAAAGCCTTTTGTTCTTGGCCCTCAAGAGCCTGATATCGATCACTGCTTCGTCGTCGATACCGATACACATGATCTGCCACTTGACACCCGACAGAGGCCACTGAAGACATTGATCAGCGTTTCTCATCCCAAGACGAAACTCCACCTTGACATTCTCAGCACGGAGCCTTCCTTCCAGTTCTACACTGGCAGACATATCAATCAGGCTGCAACGGGCGATACACCAGCCCGAGGACCCCGAGCAGGGTTTTGCGTCGAAGCTGCACGATATATCAACGCCATCAATGTGCCTGAATGGAAGAATCAGGTGGTGTTGAAACGTGGTCAACTCTGGGGAGCCAGAACGGTCCACAAGGCTTGGAAAGCATAAAGGCCATGTCGAAAATGTGGACTCAAGGGCTGCATCGACTCGGGGGAATGGCGCTTCATTTGCGGCCGCCTTTGTCCAGGAAGCAAACACGTGGCAGCAATTGATGACCGCAGCATGAGAATTAGGCCACCTTCTAGAATCTTACCCAGTGAGCACTTGGAAGGGGAAGGTCCAGTCAGAAGCGCGGGCAAGCCACCACGCCCATGCATCGGACTGCCCATGGACTGCCCTAGGCTCGAATTCAGGATACACTGCGGTATATGGGGTAAAATGAAAAAAGACGGCGCGTGGCGAATGTCAACGTTCAAGGTGATCCCTTTTGTTGTTAGAGTACCCGTTAAATGCCTCATATTCCAATTTCATTCTGGAAGAAAACGATGGGCTGTTTTATCCGTCAGCTTTGACGAGATATGTCGATATGCAGGTCTGCCTCGGGCGTACCGACACAGCTTAAGGCCGAAAGAAGTGGAAGGATATCCGTCTTGCCGTCTCCGATCCGTGGTTGACCAGGGCACCCAGGGGTTCTCGTAATAGGTCGGTGCTTTTATCGATGCTCGTGTCATTTATTGCGGCCTGTTCACCGTCGATCAACGATAGCAAAAGATTTGGATTTCGAAGCACGGTGCAAACTCGGCTCTGAACAGATGCAAACATGGTGCACCACAGGCTTTATGACATGGCGGAAACATTCCCGTCGGTACTCCGTATTACTCGTGGGAGCAAACGCCAAAAGATTAACTATTATTAAACCTCAGTTTTGGCTTCTGTGCAGTGTGTGGCTGGTCACTACCGTCACTGCTGGCGGTCACTACTGGTCGATCGCATTATCCACACCACTCACTAGGTACACAGACCCAGCGGCCGCATTAAGTAATAAGCCACAGGTTCAACGATCGCGGCGGAAGTCGATTGTTCCGCAGCCGAGGATGATTACCTAGGTATTCTTTGATTGTGCCTGAGCCAGGGCAGACACCTCCCGTACCCCTACCACCCGCTACTCTGTACCACAGTACACCGGTCCCTGTGCCTGTGCCTGTGCCGGCGGCTCGCCTGAGGCGCAAGCACGATGGGATTATCAGCGCTCAGCATCCAGCGCGCTTGGTGAAGTGACATGTCCTTGTTGCCCGAGACCTTTACCACAGTGCTGTGTCGAAGATGCGACCCGAATCCTGTTTCAGGCCAACCACAGCGGCAATGTTGCAGAAGTGTACGTGGCTTGGGCGAGCAGACGTGGAACGCCTTCCCCCAAACGGAGCAACATGCGATGGCAATGCAATGATCATTCGAACAATACGACGAAGCTGGGGCTTGGCCCCTACACGACGTACTCGGTTGACATGCAATCAATGCAATACCTAGTTAGTTCCCAAGAAAAGGACCAAGCTGCCAATACCTGCCCCGCGTATACCACAGTAACTACCCAGTCAGCAAGTGGTGTGCCGTGAAGCCCAAGATACGAGGAGAACGTCCACACAGATCATCCTGGCAAAGAAAGGTCCAGACCTGGGACAAGAAACAGGTCGTGAACGCCTTGAAAGTATCACAGTACACGCCGTGGTCATAGTCAGGCCGTGCCAGGCCAAGATCCCCTAGGGGCTCGATATTTCGCCAATGGTCCAAGGCCTTAACACCTCCCAAAGTCTTCGCTTCTTCTTGGATCTGCCTACCAGCGTCCTAGAATGCGCTCGTGGAAGCACAGGCATCATATGATCACTGCTGATCCGAGAGCAGATATTGAACATGGCCAGACTGAGATATTGAACATGGCCAGACTGTGCATCGTCCGAGTATTGGCTGATTGGCTGAGGCCAATGGTGCAGGTGGCAATGCATAATTTCCCTGCATAATTCTGCCGTATAGGCATTACATGCAGGTGGTCTTCATGACACGTCATTTCAGCTCCTGCATTGACATTTCAAAATCACAAGCCTGCAGTCTTCGCCGTCTGGCCACTCTCTTCCAACATCTTCATTGTCCACAATGTTGTTGAATGCACTGGCATAGTAATCAAACAATCAAGCTCGGCGCTTCTCACAGACAACAGCACCCTTCAGGTAATCACGCTCATTCGCCGCCTTCACCGCTTTCACTCGATAATACCTCTGTCACCCACACTTGCCATCGACGAAATGCGAGTGTAGACGGTCGCAGCATCTGCCTACCGGGTCCAGGCTTGCTTCAAACAGAATGCTAAAGCACGATGGCGACCAACCAAACTTTCCAGTTCCAAGTCCATCTCTGTCACTTGCTGATTGGTCTGGCTGAAGCTGAGTAAGAATGCTCACCAAATCTCAGTCATGGTTCTGGGCCCAGGTCTCTACGACCACCATACAGTAGCGCCAACCGGCGACTTTCCTCTCCCTCCACCAGGTAATACAGTACAAGGCATGTGCTTTGAGTTCCAGCTTCCCCGAAGCGCAAAGCTTGATATCTCGACATATCAGTCCTTTTCTATCTCCGGAAGCAGCTCTGCCACAGTAGACCCTTTCCGACAAGCCGCTGGTCCAATCGCCATACACTGCGCGCCGCACGTTACGCGGATAAGCTCGTGAACGGCAGGGCGCCTTGCCTGCAGGATCCTGAGTCATCAATCAAGGGACCAACTGTTGGGGACCTCTTCATCGTAAGGCCAACACAGAGTTCTTGATCACGGAATCGAAAACGAGCCCGAACGACACCCTTTCAAACTTGGTGATTAATGATGGACCCAGTAGAGTTTCGCTCGTCGATTGCGGTAGCGCCATCGGCAGGGGATGATATGCCATCTCGCCATGTCCTTGTCACCAGCCTGCGCCGTTGGTGAGTAGCAGTGCAGCAGAGCCCGAGCTCCGTCCTTTTGCACTCTGCCTCTCAAAGACTATGTATCTGCAGCTTTGTCAGACCGTCAGTCGCCTGCAGGCTCGTTCTAGGCTCGCGTCGGCGATGATGGTCAGACTCTCGAACTGACACTTCGGAATCCCACCGGACCAGTGCCAAACAAACGCCATCCAGGGCACTCTTCAGCAGCTGATTCATCCACGGGCAGGCACGCCCAAGGCGAACCCACAATTTGCAGAACGAGGATGTTTCCCTCGCATTTGGGAGACCTACCCAACGGTGCCAGCCATATCTGTTACTGGTAAGCGTGGTTATACTCTTTCTTCCGTATCATTCGAGTGGGATTTTGCTACTGTTGTGCACGTCCTGTCATGTTACAACGCTTCGTGAGGCTCATTCAGAAAGTATACACCCTCTAGCTCGCATAAGAGTGGGAATATGGGCTCTGATTTGTGAATGCTGGCTGGGAAGGTCGCCATATCTTTGCATCTATCCGTCGACATACATTTCGTGGCTGATCATTCATACGGTACAACATTTGAAAAGCATCATGGGAGCATCAGTCCACATCGACAACCACTCGTTCTCAAGCAGCTCCACAATCAATTTCCATTTTCCATGGTGCAAGCATCTTAGCTCGAAGAAGATCCTCGGTCTGTCCCGTGCCCACGAATGCGTTGGCCAGATCATCCGCTTCGAGTCTTCCACCTGGAGGGATTTGCCTGCTCGCATTGAGCACAGCCATTTCCGCAGCGTAGATCCTAGCATCTTCATCCTCGGCGGCTTGTGACAGCTCAAGCCAGCCTTGTGGTTGTCCGGGTGCGAGCATGATCCCATTAAGAGCATCTGCAATCACGGCCACTTGGTCTACTTGGCTAATCTGTGCATCTTTCGGTCTGCATCCAACAATGCCTGCCAAGATCTTGGTGACCTTGATCTTGTCTAGGACTCCAATCTCATCACCGCGTCGGAGGGCCTTGAGATCCTCTTGGACCGCTTCCAGGACATCTTCGTCATAGTCCAGAAGTCCCATCGCAGCCAAGAGCGCAATGGCGTCCACATGCTGGGGATTGTTCTCGATGACGTCGAAGAGTTGTGATCTTGCAGCATCCTTTTCCGCTGAGCCACCTTTTGCCCACAAGACCTGCGCAAGCATGCACACGATATCGGGCTGGTTTTCAGATTCTTCTAGTGCTGCTTGAAACATGTTGATAGATTCGTCGATGTTATGCAAATGGCTGTGTGCAAGGCCGGCCGACACATGCGCAGACAGCCTCGATTTCCGCCGAGACTCTGCATATATCGGACCAAAGTCATCGGCTTCGCCAGACAAGTCGAGCGCGGTCTCCGCATTCGAAACGGCATCTGAGTAATTGCCGCACGCGAGCTGTGCCCGAGCTAGGTCCGCCTTCGCTTGCGCGAATCTGACAAGGTATTCGTTGGACTCCGATTTCTCATACTCCGCTTCGACAGCATCGCACACTTCCTGAAGTACTTTGACACTGGTGGCATGGTCACCAGCGCGCTCTGCTAAGAGAGCCATGAGACGAGTCGCGATTGTGTCGCTGGGCTGCAGAGTACGGTACTGCCGCATGGCAAATAGTGGTTGCAGGAGGACGCCGACTTCTTGTGATCTAGAAGGATCTTTCAGCAGGAAATCGAAGGCTGACATTGCATAGTGACGTTTTGGCGGCAACAGTGACGAGTCGGCAATCTCAAACGCATGCATAAAAAGTCCTCTTGCTTCACCAAGGCTTCCGAATAGCAAAGCCAGCAAACCTTGTCCGACCCAAGCATCTGCATATTCAGGATCTTCTGATTGTGCTCGGGTGTAGGCTTCGTTTGCAAGTTGATGATCTCCATGGACCAGATAGAGGACCCCGAGGTTTGTCCAGGTTCTGGCACTGTGATCGCCGAGATGTAGGCTCCGGACGAACGAGTGCTGGGAGACTTGAGGACTAAGCGTCATTGTGGCCACTCCGAGAGCGTTCCAAAACTCAGAGTTGCTAGCTTCAAGCTCGATGGCACGCTTGAAACATTTGATGGCGGCTTTCAGGAAACGACGCGGCTTCTTGCCATCCGCCATCATCGGTTCTCCTCCGGAGATATATGCCTGGTGTTCTGCCCAACCGAGGTTATACCAGGCCACTGCTTGTGCGTGTTGGTCTCCAGAACAGGCATGGACAGCTCGTTTGTGCGCGAGAACCGCCGCATATAGGCATCTTCTAGCGGTATCTGTGTGGGAGTCCCCCTCACTAGTCTTGAGTGTGTCCAAACTGACCTTGTCGACATCGGCAAGAATCTCCAACTCGCTTCCCAGGGACAGCTGCAGCAATGATGAAAGTGGTTCAAGACTCGCTGCATCGGCACTCGACTTCACGTGTCCCAGAACAGAGCAAGCATCGCCAACTGCTTTCCACAGATTGAAGAATTGAACATTGTTCTTGGCGATATTACTGGCCACCTCGATTGCGGAATTCGCAAGCTTGACAGCTTCGCCGAACATGCCGAGAGCGATATGTGCCCATGCACTTTCGGAAATAGTCTGAAGCAACGCAAGGAGGACGCCAAATTCTTCTGGCTTGAGCATGAGAACTTCCTTGTACGCTTTGATGGCCTCCTCGAAGAGACCCATTTCGCGTTGAACGTTGGCAAGCATGTACTTTGCGAACCAAGTCTCGCCTGGAGGTAGACCATGATCGAGGCCGTCTGCTTTTGCAAATGCTCTTGTAGCAGCAACATGACGGCCAGCATTGTGATAACTCTCTCCCAGCCCCACCCAGGAGTAGTAGTCGGTTGGCGCAATTCGTAGTGCTGCCTGGAAGGACACTATACTCTGGGAGTACTGCTGGTTGTTTGTTTGCACTACACCCAGGGCGGCAAATGGCCAACTGTATGCTTTCTTCTTGGATCCTGGTGGAGGTCTTGCTTTTCCCGACGCGACAACGCGTCGTGCAACCAGCTCAACAAGATCCCATTCAGCCGTATCCGCAAATGCTTTTGCCAGCCTATGCGCAGCCTCGAGTTCTGAAGTAGAGAGCTCGAACGCCTTCTGCAACGCCACTCTGGCTCGTTCCTGGCTCTGTCTGCCCTTGCCGTAGTCCTGGAAATAGATACCGAGCAGGGTATACGCAGGTGCATAGCTTGGGTTTGCTTTGACAGAGGCAATCAGATACTGATAAGGACCCGATTTGTCTTTTCGTGCTGCTACGGATGTATTGAGGTGCCACTGACACCAGGCTATGCGGTAGAGGACCACAGACTTCATCGATAAATCCGGTTGTTTGTTAGATTCGATGACTGAGAGGATTTCGTGAAGATCTTGGAGGCCGTGATCCAACTCGCCGTCCTGAGCTCGGCACCACGCCAGCTCGAGCTTGATCCTGACATTATCAGGATCGCGTTCGGCCGCCTGATGCAGAAACTTGACGGCTTCGGGGTAATTCTCGTCCTCTTCGAAGATCAAGCCAACGCCGAGCAATGCGGCAGTCAGCTTTGGCTTCCGTTGGAGGACTTCTTGGAACAGTGCTTTTGCCTCCGGGTGATAACGAGGAGATTGATGATGGATCAACGCGTCGGCTAAAATAAGGTTGACTCCGTCAATGCTGTCCTGCAGATCAAGAGCGTATCGTTGCTCGGCCTCTTTATGCAAGTTCTGAGCCTTTCTTGCAACGTCTACTGTGCTTTGCCAGTCTTCGTGATGCATGTAAGTGCTTGCCATTATGCGGTGACCTAAAAGCGACTCAGGACAGTCCTCGAGCCCCTCATTCATGAGTATGAGCCGGTCGGTGTCATTCAATTTCTCAATTTTCCCCTCCTCGTCAGTTGGATCCTCCACTGGCTGCGGGAACGGTGAAAAGTCGCTGTCCAAGAAGCCTTTGAGAATCCTGCTCAGACCGTCGTCCGGAAAATAGCCAATGTATTCGCGGAAGATGTTGACATCCCAATCTTCCAGGTTTTCTGCATCGACCCATTCCAGCGCAACTTTCCAAGCCAGACGGAAGGACTGTTTGATAATGACCATTCCATTGGCCATGTTCAAGACTTTATCGCGTTGCTGTTGCTTGGCTTCTGGCGGTACTGCAAGCAGATTGTCATACATGCGCTGAAACAACTTTTGCTCAAGATCATGGCGTGCATCATCGTCTCGAGTCCAGTCAATGAGTGCCGCATACTTTTCTTCGATTCGGAATTGGCTGATCGCTTCGGCCTTGACTTGCCGAGTTACCTGGTCAATCTTTGCTCCCAAACGTGTTCGTCTCTCTCCGATTTGTGTATTTACCCACTCTTTCTCTTCTGCCTCCGCTGATTCGAGGATGCGCTGGTAGGCAAGATTCGGCTGCATGACTCGACCCTCCAGGACCGGGTAAAGGATAGAGGTCGGCAGGATAAGCTCCAGCGCCCGCCGGTATTGTGACCTGGTACCGTGTTTCTTTGCAAAGAGCTCGTATTTGTCGATAACATTCTGGCATTGTGCTCTATCCTCTTGTTGGGCATAGATCTCGGCGAGTTTGAATGCGACATCGTGATACTGGTCGACTTTAGGGCTACCCTGCTTCTCATAGAGCGTAATCAAGCCCTTGTAGGCCTGGACATCTTGAGGTTTGCAGTCGGCAGCTTTGTGAATAGCCTTTTCTGCAGCATCGAGGTCGCCCAATTTCTCTCTTGCAAATCCGAGAAATAATAAGGCTGTGTGGTTTTTGTTGTCTTGTTTCAACAGATTCTCGGCCTGATCAGCGGCTTGCTCGAAACGGTCTCCATCGAGAGAAGCCTTGATGGCTTTCAAGGCCGCTTTGGAAGAAGCCATAGAGGTTGACTGAAGTGTAGTCCCAGGCTTGAATGTTGTTCTTAACTTCAGCCGGCAGGGATTGATGCCAAAATCATTGTCATGTTAGAGTGAGATGGTCATATGCCGAAAGACATGACAACACCAGTCTCGACTGCCTCACCCACAACACTCACACCTGAATCAAATCGAGCAGGCAGAGCCTCTAGCAGCCAGCCTTGTGAATGTATGCCTGAGAGATCCTTAGTCTCTTTGACATGAAAACGAGAGGCAGAGACTCCAAGAATGCCACAAAAATCCCAATCTGGAAAATGACGTTAGTTGCCCTCAAGTTGCGGCTGCCGCGGAGCAACTGAAGTCCAGGTGCTGAATGACCTTGCGCCCAACTTGTACCTTGTATGACAACAGCATTACGACGACGATAGCCACGACATCCGACAAACTCTTTCAAACAGAGTACACTCTTTCTTTTAAACCCTCTTCCCTGCTGAATACCTCTTACAACAGCACATACGCCTCCAAGAACCACCAACAAATACTAGTAGCCTCTTCTGCCGCATGCTCTGACGGACTGCTCAGAGTACCTGCGTTCGGATGGCGGCGCAAGGCCTCAGGATCGATGGGATCAGGATCCGAGACTCCAAAGATCGCGAAGTCACCTTCCGGGGCATCAATGTCGCTGGCGACAGCAAGTTTCCCCGCCACCCGGACCAGCCGTCCAACGAGCCCAAGGGCTTCTTCGATACAGACAACATCTCTTTCGTAGGTCGACCTTTTACGGAAGACGAGGCACGTGTACACTTTGCACGGCTGAAGAGATGGGGCTATAATGTCATACGCTACATATTCACATGGGAGGCTTTGGAGCCTTCTGGCCCAGGTCAGTATGATGAGGATTTCATCGACCATACCATCAAGATTTTGCGGATAGCAAAGGACTACGGCATGTATGTGTTCATGGACCCTCATCAGGATGTTTGGTCAAGGTTCACTGGCGGCTCAGGCGCTCCCAAATGGACTCTGCATGCGTGTGGCCTTGACCCCGAAACCTTTACTGCCAACCAAGCTGCTGTTGTCCACAACACTTCGCCCGATCCTGCAAAGTTCCCAAAAATGCTGTGGCCCACGAACTACACTCGATTAGCCACCCAAGTCACATTCACCTTGTTCTACGCCGGCCGAGACTTTGCTCCCAACGCAATCATTGACGGCAAGAACATTCAGGACTATTTGACGGATCATTTCATTGCTGCTTGCGCTCATTTGGCCCAGAGGATACATGATGCTGGCGGCCTGGAAGATGAATGTATCATTGGGTGGGAAACAATGAACGAACCGCATCGAGGACTGATAGGATGGGAAGACATAGATGCCCTTCCGGATGACCTGAAAATGAGAAAAGGAACCTGCCCTACGCCCTGGCAAGCAATGCTTACTGGAGCTGGACGTGCAGCAGAAATTGATGTCTATGACTTCAACACCTTTGGGCCATATAAAAGTGGCAGGGAGTTGGTGGATCCCGAAGGCGTCTCAGCCTGGCTGTCGAAAGACTGGGACGACACCAGATACGGCTGGAAACGAGATCCAGGTTGGAAACTTGGAGAATGTATATGGGCCCAGAATGGAGTTTGGGATCCAACCCAGGACCAGTTGTTGAAAAGGGACTATTTTTCCTCGATCCCAAAGTCTGGTACCAAGCTGGACTACGAAAGGTTCACCAACATTTACTATATGAACCACTATCGAAAGTACCGAGACGCTATCCGAGCCATCCACAAGGACTGCATCGTCCTGTTGCAGTCAGCAGTCCTCGAAATCCCCCCACGTATCAAGGACACAGCCGATGACGAAAAGAGGATTATCTTTGCTTCACACTATTACGATGGAATCACTCTAATTCAGAAACATTGGAACAAATACTACAACGTGGACATCTTTGGGTTGCTGCGGCATAAGTACTCGAATCCTGCGTTTGCGGTCAGATTAGGCCAAACAGCCATCCGAAACTGTTTACGGGACCAACTTAGAGCTATACGTGACGAAGGAATGGAACATCTCGGCGAGCATCCGACACTGTTCACGGAGATCGGAATACCGTTCGACATGGACGATAAGTATGCCTACAAGACTGGGGACTACTCCAGTCAAACCTCAGCCCTGGATGCAAATCACTATGCGCTGGAGGGATCGGGAGCGCAAGGGTACACTCTCTGGACTTATGTTGGACAGGTAAGAATCCACCATTGAGTTTTTAATCGGTAGGCTGATACGTGACAGAACAACCATCGATGGGGTGATATGTGGAACGGCGAAGATCTGTCGATTGTGTCTCTCGATGATCAGATTTTGCCCAGTAGCTCTTCGATGTCCAGCCTTACGCCTGCAAATCAGTCGACCACCTCCTTGGGCCAAAAGTCCGGCTCTTATTCTGGCACGACCTTATCCGAGTCTTCAACCGTCAATCCTTCTAACTTGAGAGACGTGCTGAAGCACCCCGAAATCGTTCAGAAGCCTTCTTCAGCACCTTCAGACCTCACTTCCAATCCTGGACTCCGATCAGCTGAAGCGTATGTCCGACCATCGCCCATTGCCACAGTGGGCGATGTGGTCAAATATGGGTTCGACCTGCGCAGTGTGACTTTTACCTTCCAGTTGATTGCTGATCGCGCGACGAAGGAAGACATTCCGACGGAAATCTTCCTTCCAGAGTTCCATTATCCATCAGGCAAGACCACTGTCGAAGTCAGTGGTGGTAGATGGAGGATCGACGTTCTTGATGTGGACGGCGAGAGCATGCAAGTCATGAAATGGTGGCACGGCGCAGGCGAGCAAAGCATGACTGTTAAGGGCGTCAAGAGAAAGCCAGGTGCTTTGGAAGAAGAGGCAGATGCCGATGCCGGCTACCTAGATTCCATGAGATCTACTGTCGAAAACTGCTCTGTGATGTGATGAGTTACGATGGCATGCGAATGATCTAGCAACAGAGAGAGCTGGTTGGCGTTGGGGATGGTGGGAGCGCAACGGCACTTCATCAAAAGCCTCGTTTGGGGCGATTGAGTTTTGGCATATTCCAAGCTCGCAGGCCTCAAAAATGCCCAATACCGATGATTAAACATGGCACGCCAAAGGCGTACTATTTGTTCAGGAGGCATCTACCTGCTCTGTCGACAATTCGCTGTCGTTCTGCTCGTGATCATTCTCCTCACCATCACTACCATCGGCATTTGGCTTGCTCTCCCCCCTCAGCTTGCCCCCTTTTCGCTTTGGGATGACTTTCATGAAAGCCTCGCCCCAGTCGCCACACTCCAGCCATCGAATCATGATTTCTACAACGTGGTTCGTCGTGAGGACCTTGCGAGACTGCATGTCCATGTAATCGCCGATTGGAAGCCTCGCGGTCTTGATCCCTTTCTCCTGTGCAATCTTGTAACAGATGCCTTTGTGTCGGTTCTTATCCACAAGTCCGCCCACAATGTAGGTTGAATAGGGAGACAGCTCGGTCAAGGTGTCAGAGGAGTCGGAGGTCAGGTAGACAAGCTCGCCCTTACGCGGATGTACAGGTTCAGAGGTTGAGTCAGAAGGTGGAAGGTCCTTTTGCGCCGATTCTGGGTTTTCAACGGCCTGATTCTTTTCAGATGCGGAGGAATCCCCGGTATGAGGTTGTGCAGGGGGATTCACAGTCTCAGCAGCGGCAGATGCAAGAGTTTTTAGATCGGTCGAATTCGTGGTGGTCATGGCCTCGACATGTCCGTTCGGACCAGCAAACTTCTCAAAATACCCTGCTAGCCTTCCCCCTTTTGGACCGTTCATGAATACCTCCGCATTCCGTGCAGCTTCCATGAAGTCGCCTTCTTCGAAAGTCACATTCTTCCAATTCAGATAATGCTTCTTAAGGAGGGTGTCGAATCTCTCTTTCAGCAGCCCTCCCCATGAACTGATCACAAGATGTGCCTGGAATGGAGCACGCCAATTATCAGAGTAGGATCTTGTGAGTTGAGAGCCTAGCGATATCCGTTCCTTCTCCATCATCAGCTCGTCGAAGCCACAGTCGATGATGATGGTGACAGGCAACTGGACTGGCCGGCGCCATTTCTGCTTCTCCGGCTTCTGTAGCTCTGCGGAAACAGTCCCTGGATCTTCGCCTCGCTCGGTAGCCTCCTTTTTCAACTGTTCTACGCGCAGCTCCTCCTCTTCTTTCGCAGCTTTCTTCTTAGCTCTCTTCTCTTGTAGCTTCTCTTTCCTCTTCAGCTTGCGATAATCTCGACCAGCTTCCCACTCTTCGCGCTTGCGGAGTTTTTTCAGTTGGCTTTTCGACATGGACTCTGCAAGCACACCATTCTCTTGTCGCTGCTGTCGTGACTCTGGACTGTCTTCAACATCGTCACCATCTTCGGACTCGCCTTCCTCCTCCTCCTTTTCAACATATACCGCTCGATCTGCGACATTAGCAGTATGCTCATCTGCCTTACTGTTGTGAGAAGGTGCGGTCAGGAGAGATTCCGGAGCAATATCATTCGGGGTTGACGGCAGAGGAGCGTCGGGCGCGGTCTGGTTGGCTGAATCACCATTATCGAGCTTCCTCAGCTTGGTCGGCCGCTCGTCTGCTTCCATTGCGTCTTCCTTGTTGGCAGAATATATGAACCGACGACTCATGGATGCGGAAAGATGCGAAAAATTGTGGTCACGTGTCAGACATCTGCTCTTGCCGCTTTTATCTTCGTCGGCCGACCCAATCGACTCCATCTTGATTCAAAGCTGCCCGCAACTACCTCACATCAGGTACGTTGATGTCGGCCGGCTTCACAACATCGTCTTCCAGAGATGCCTCAGGATCTCCCGCCCACTGGCGGCTATGAAGCCGTCCAATATAGGGTATGTTTGCGACTGTCCACCCTCAGCTCGACCGAGACCCCGGAATTGCAACTACACCTGCTCGTCCTGTCTTCAACACAGCTACTGACACTTTCTTCTGCAGCGCAACCTCCCAACCCGCGGCTTCAAACCTGTCTATTACCTACTTGGTGTAGGACTTATTATGGCTTACGGCTGGCGGAAAACCTTCCTTGGACAACGGGAGAAGGTCGAAATGGCCCGCGAAAAGATGTGGTCACGCATTCACCTGATCCCCGTACTACAGGCGGAAGAAGATCGCGATCAGGTTAGAAGGTATTATGCGGATTTGGCAAGAGAAAAGGAACTACTGGGAAGCCAGAGCAAGGCATACAACAGTGATAGGTGAGTGATGAAGAAGTCTACAATTTGTTACACGGGAAGGAAGCGTTTCAGGGACGCTGCTCACCCAAAAACCACAAGGGACAAAGTTGCATCGAGAAGTTTGATCATGCAAGAATCACTTGGATGACATATGCTGACAATGGGTTTCTCCAGATTTGTGCGCCCAACATACACTGCTGTGCCATCAAGGACGACCGAGTGATCGAGACGCGCCTGACGAATACCACTGAACCGATCCATCTGCAAAATCCTGACTAGACACCCGAACATTATATCTGATGCCCTTTGTTTCAGAGGCATCCATTCCCAGCCTGAAGGCGTACGATGTTGAATAGCCGGGGAGCGTTTCGACGAAGAAGAAGCTATGTACATACTAAGAACGACTGGGCCAGGAAGGGACCGATTGGCCGAGCATAAATGAAAGCAGGCCAAGTGGGAGGCAGGGGCATGCATTCATAATCCTGAAGCCGCCGACACGGGCTACCAACAATGATTTGAACTGATGCCTTGGACGTTCGTTCTTTCCGTCGCAGCAGGTCCTAGGTTCCCCGAAGAGAACTGACAGAAGCACTCCTATCGAGACTTGAACTCCTCGTTTTTGGTAGTCGCCCTCTTCATTATCGTGACCTCTTTAGTTGTGATGTTCGTTGGATCCTACAACATTTGTCTCATATAGCTGGCTTTTCCGCCGCCAAGCTCAGTCTTCTATTCATTTTCTCGACATTATGAGAATGTTTATTGGGCCAATCCTGGTCTTTTGGAATATGAATCGCTTACACGTACTCGATCTGCCAGCCAGGTCCGTGTTACATCTTCCACAGGGAAGTAAAGTATTCAAACTGAGCGGGCCTTCCTTAATATGAACCGTCTGCTGCCGAGATCGCTGTTCATTTCTTCCTGGCCGCCCATAGCATCAAGTCTCTAACCCGCAAACATGTCAGCCACACCACCGAAATCAACTCCATCATCCCCGGTAGCTTTACCGCCGCCGTCGACGCCTTGCATTCCCAACAATTCGCGCTGCTTGTACTTTTCCAGGATCTTCGACTGCTGCTGCCTCGTGTCGATCTTACCAAGTTCACTCAGCCTCACGCCTCGGACACCTTCCAGCAGCGACAGAATAATCGCTCGGAGCTTTTTGGATCGCCCTGCCAAACCCTCTTGTAGCAGCTGTGAAGCAGCGTTGTTGACCCTTGACTCCGTCATCCCAGGCAGGCTCAGGATCACATCTCGTGGGGTCGAGGTCAACGGCGGACGATCGTGCGCTGGTGTTCCCTCCGTTGCCGGAACGTGGGCGGGCAGGCCGTACGATACCCATATCGTTGCGATGAGCTGAGCATAATGCTGCTGGTGATCGGCGAAATAGCCGTCGTTTAAGCAGGTGATTGCCGTCTTGAGCATCTCGGTTGAGATGAACTCACGCACCGCTGCAGCTGCC
The DNA here is from genome assembly GCA_035928285.1 of Vermiconidia calcicola. Lineage (NCBI taxonomy): Eukaryota > Fungi > Ascomycota > Dothideomycetes > Mycosphaerellales > Extremaceae > Vermiconidia > Vermiconidia calcicola. Next base: position 818,433 of record JAXLQG010000013.1, read on the forward strand.
TGGCCTGATATGAAATGCTCGGATGCGAACTCGGGAACAGTGCGTCGCGCACAGTCTAGCATTGTGGAGCACGACCGCAGGTCACGGAAAGCAAGTGAATGCGTAATGAAGACGAGTAAGCAGTCGAGGATACGGACGTTGGAGAGCAAAAATGCTCGCATCGTCTGCTGATTTCCCTGCGTCAAGTAATTGCCATTAACAATTGCTTTCTTGCTGCTGAGCTGCTGCTCTCGCTTGGGATTCAGCCAGTGCGCCACCAGGTTGACAGCCTTATAGGTCATTTGGCGAAGCACAGAGTCGTCACGCATCTCATCGTTGAGGTTTTCTTCTTCGTGTTTGACCTGCTTCTTTTCGGTCATCTTGACCCATTCACTCGAAAGCTTGTTGTCCGTCTGTTGCAGCAGCGATGACAACACGGGAGTCAGGAACTGCTGCCGACTCTTTGGCGGGCACTCATCGATCAGTTTCGGAAGCATTTGCAGCAGGACGGAGAAGTGATGTGGACTCAATGGTGCTGCGGTGTCGATGGCGGCTTCAGCTATCATTTCCGGAAGTTGCTGCATGCTGTAGAACGCCGGGCCCAGTCGACCCAACGTGTGGAGGATGCTGTAGCATTGCTCGAGGTTTTGTCGTATCCGTCCACGTACAGACGAAGCGAAACCTTCAAGAGTCACTTTGGTCGATTTGACTTTGCTGTGGAACTCGTTCATGGACCCGACCGAGATTCCTGACTGCCAATAGCGGTCTCGAAGGACACGACGAAGGACTGGCTCCATTTCAGGCGTCGCATTCGGCCATGAGGAAGGGTTGTGCAGTTGGTGGTTGTAGCTCGTCAGCCGTAGCACATGGCTCAGCATGTTTGGGACCATGGGCGACCATAATTCGCAGACCATCTTGTGGAGGGGTGAGCCTTCCTCAAGTCTTTCCGTCGATATGCTGAGAAGTATCCGCGATTTCCGCAAGGGTAATTTGGCATAGCCATTCGACATTTCTTGCTGGATCTGCCATCCCCGATTGTCATATTGAACCGAGGACCAGTCTTCAACATTGGCTGCCTGTATCGATGCCATGTATGGTCCTATCCGGTCAAAAGCTTGTGAATGAGCGAAAGATTCGAAACTCTGAAGTGTGGTTTGAAGGCTCTCGTCAGCCCAAGCAGCAGCCATAGGCTGAAGAAACTCTTGCAACTTGGCATCACGTTCAGCATAATCCACTGCTGTTGCACGCTGTATGACGGAGAACAAGGTTGATTCAAGGTCAATTTGCAGCCGCTCGTCTCCGCCGAGTTGATTGATGAGGTCCGTAAACTTGGTCTGAAGCTGCTCGTAGAAGGTGATAAAGTAGTCAGCATGCTGCAGCGACAGACGTCGAAGCTCGGAAGTGGCATAACTGTGCAGCTCGCCCACAGCCTCGGCATAGATCCGGTTCTGCTGATTGTTGATGATGAAAGATGAGAGAATATGCTCGAGAACGTTGAATGCAAAACCCGTGTCTGTCTGCAAAGCTCTGTTCGAGATTTCCACCGCGGTCTTAATCTGTCGTTGCCTGATCTGCGGATCCTTGAAGTCTCTTTGGTTCATCATGTTCAATGTCCATGCTTTGGCCGCCTCTCTCACTTTCTGACTCATTTGCTCTTGTTCTGTGGTCAAATTCTCTCGATGAGTGTTTTGCCATCTGTCAAGACCCTTGAATGCCGCATCGATCATGGCGAAATGTGCGTCTGCCTTGAGCACATTCATGGAAACTCTCTCGTATCTCTCAAGATCAAGCTGCTGCTCCACGGTCTGGATGTTGTCCAGGAGCTCATCAGCTCTTTTCAAGACTGCTTGCATAGCCTCTTCTAATTGAGCGTAGCATATCCATTCGACAACCGCTGAGCAAAGTTTGCGGTAGTTAAGGTAAAACCCTTGGCGCTCAGGAAACAATTCGATCTCTTCATTGACAAAAATCACAACTGGATTCTGCGAGTCCTCAGGGAGCTGGTCATATTGAATGAGTCGTTGTGATGACACCTGTAGAAGAGGACCAATGCATTGAAGAACGACAGGTGCTTTCCTCCAAGATGAGACCTCCAGCAATTTCACCCAAGAATGGACAACCGGAATCGACACAATTAGACTGTCATGCTCAGCCATAGCAATGAGGAGGTGCAGGAACGGGCCGAGATCGAGACTGCCCACCTCTGGAGGTGCGTACTGACACATATGATCGGATAGGAGAGACATCAATTCCGACAGTCTTTTAGAAATGGTGTAAGTGCTGCTTTCGATGTCTTCGACCGAGACCGTGGACCACGAGTACAGTTGCCGGAACGTGGAAATGCTCTCGGGTTGGAGGAGAGGGTGAACAAGCGCTTGTACTTCTGTCTCCTCCATCCGAGGTCTGCCATAGAGAGACAGGAGGACATCAACAGCCGCCAAGACAAGATCCGGGTCCGACTGCGTCAGAAAGTTGCATGTTATTGCCAAGCTCATCGAATGTACGATTGCCGGGGTCATGACCCAGAGGAAAGCCGACCGTAGAGTGGCTAGAGCCTTGAGGGCTGTTTCTTTGACAGCGCCTGTGATCTGGGTGTTCACGCACTCGTCGAGGCATTGCTTGATCCTGACCAGCCAGCCTTCCTCTCCGAATCGTACATGGTGTACTGTATCACCAAGCTTGATTCCGCCCGAGAAATTGGCGCTGGAGGTGAAAATCTCCACCAGAGCAGAGTTAAAATCCCGTCCACGGAGCACCGCAATACTGTCATCGCGAACGAAAGCATCCTCTGAAAGATTCTCCAGCACAGTAAGAACGAAATCTTTGTGTACGAGATCTTGGAACCAGAGCTTCACGAGCTGCTCATCTAGATCGAACCAATCCAGGGCCCAGCTTCGTTTCGCAAGCTCAATCCAGAGTTCGGCAACTTTGTTGCGGATGAAGGCCAAATCCGAAGACTGGATTGAGCGGCCGAGATCAAGCACACAATTGCGGAGCTGGCCATTCTGTTCTTCTGAGAGATGGTGACCCTCGTGCCGGATGACATGGCTCAGCAGAGATAGGCCGAAGTGCCGTACAAGAGGCGGCTGTGACCGGTCTGTGGAAAGGGCGTATCCATACTGAGGCGCGTCATTGCTGTTTTTGAGATTCTCCAGGTAATCCGAGGCTTGTCTCCGGACTTCGTTCTTGGTCCTCGGACAGTGGATGAGTTCCAACGCCTGGAGGATGTTGGAAGTGTCGACATTCGGGTGATTTGCTCCATTCGTGGTGCCATTGACTGTATGCACGTCTGTCATTTCCAACCGTTTTCACTCAGCTCAAGAATGGCATGTCGCTTGATGATCAAACACTCGCCCCGTCAGCGGCTTGAGGGTGTCTCCTCACTGAATTACGAGCAGGCTGCAATGCAAAATTGAAGGATTTGCAGTAGTTGATATCTTCCACATTCGACTGAGGATTGATTGCTTGAGATACAAAGGCATGCGACACTGATCAATAAGGCGGAGATAAATTGTCGTGATTGTCCCTTGTCAAACACTGCAAACACTGCAAACAGAATCTGCAGCAAATGACGGCACTTGGACGGAATAGGAAGCTTAAGCGATTACCTCGTACTTCACCCGCTTCTTCCCCCCTTTCCCTTCTACGAGTACGCAGTGTCTCTTATGTGGAATGCAGCTGTTATTCGGGAACCGCTGTTGAGTGCCACTGCCTCTACAATTAACTTGATGGTCCTGTCATGCCTCTGCCCATCTTCCGCGCTCGGCCTTCGCGTCGACTGTGGTTCGCTCCACCTCGACCTCTACCCTGTTCCTTTCGCTTCCGTGCCGCTTGAGTGGAAACCTCGCCACTTGGACCTCCTGTGCTGCCACCTCGACCACGGCCCCATGGACGGCTTCCACGGATTTGCGCCTGACCCATCCGACGGCCGCCACTGCTGGTTTCAGCTTCTTCACTATCCTCAGGAGTGTCTCCTTGCCATCTTGTCAAACCTAGTGCAGTCTGGTTTCCTCGGAAAGTACTTGAGACTGCGTACTTCTTCTCCAAGCGATCTTGCAATTTTGGATCTCTCTTCAACATGATTGCCCATCCTTCGAGCTGCTCGTCGCTCATGCCGGTCGACCGCTTCAGGTCTTGCCGCACAGGAGAGACCCGGATCTTGCTCTCTCGTGCAAAAAGCCCTTCGTTGTCTTTCCAAGCTCGGAACAATGACTCTTCATGTGGGTTCTGCTCAAGATTTCTTTCTGATTTGGGTCGACTGTCAGTGTCCAATGTGGAATCGACTGTCCCGCCAACGTCAGCAACATCATAAGTGTCATCTCTTTCGTCGTCATCAGAATCAAACGCTGCCAAGGCCGCCATGATGGCTGCTTTTCTTCGAGTATGTTCATGCTCTGTACCGTTTTCGACTGTGACATCTTTTCGGCCTTTGTGTAAACGACTTGCCGAGATACGCAAGGTATCAAAGTCGTCCCCATCAAAAACATTTTTCCTCTGGGGAGGTAGTGGTGGCGTTGAATGCGGTGCTAGATCATGTGCTGGCCCGTCCATGTCCACTGAAACTCCTTCCAACGAACCGGATTCGCGCAGGTTTGCAGGAAGAGACTCTGGTTCTAGCAAGGCAGCGATCACCCCTTCAGTGTCGTCATTGAAATGGTCAAGAAGCTTGAGGACATAATGATTGGGTAAGTTGGGGAACAGGTCGTGGACTTGGGAGATCTGGGATGCTTTATGGATGTGCATCTTTTCGTGTACATCGGCCTTGCCCTTGCCTTTTGTGACTTTCCGTCGTCGAGGTGCCATGGGAGGATGCAGGTGGGCAGTATTCTGGCGAAGGGTGGTGAGGGCATCAATCAACCCCTGTCCTCTTTTCCCAGAATTGATGAAATCATCAGCAGCCAAATGTCTGAGGAACGATGTATGGCATACTAGGCTCGAGCATAGTGTCGGCTGAGAAGGGTTGGACTTTGCCACTCGGTCAGCCTCTGATTTCATATGGTAAAGGTGATCCAGCAGCATGGAACCGTGCTTGAGACCGTCAGACATGAGGCCCCGCAGGCAGTAAAAGATATGCTCCGTCAAAAGCTTTTGGACTGTCGCCGAGTCAGTCGTCGCCTGCAGGGCACTGTATGCCTCCATAAGAGCTTCGGGGTAATCAGAACCAGTCATCAACGCCAGACCTGTTTCAGGTGATATTCTGAGCCAAGAATTGAAGAGGGGATAATGGTCTGAGAGCAACACTGAGTCTGGCTGAGTCGAAAGCAACTGTGACGTGAATTGCTTCCAGCCTTCGACCGCATTCGTCATTTGAGCTTTGTTCCTCTTCCATAGCGACATAACGGTGGTCTTCCAATCCGTAACCGAGGCATATATCGAGCTAGCCAAGCAGAGCAGGCTGATCAATCTTGAAGGCTCGTAGTCGAAAGGCACGTTTATTTCCAGCAGAAGTCGTCTCAGAAGCATGTACGCTCGTTTCATCAAGAGGCGTTCTTTCTGTGACTTCGACGATGCCAGATTGTCATGTCGTGACGCCTTGAACAGCGAAAGCAGGAAGTCCACACCACTGGTAGTCTGCGAGAGGCGAAGTTTCGAAAAAGCCTGGTCTTGTAGCCTTAGTCTGAACTCGATGCTGAAGAGCCAGGAATTCAGATAGTCCTCCCACTCGGATGCGGGCAGGCTGCCTCTGACGCTGGACTCTGGAAATGTGGCCAGCGGGGGAATCTGGCCTTCGACACCAGAGATGCCATCCATGCCAGCCGTCTAGCTTTTCTGCTCTGCTTAGAAGACAATATCTTACAGATCAGTGCCCGGAGTGAAAGATCCAAACCTCAATATGAACTTGAAGCCGGCCAGTCACCATGCCTGACCATTTGAGATCCACTAGAAGTGGTTAGCGTCACTATTACATAAGCTGCAAGTCTTGGCAAGGCACAATGAATTTTCCATGGCTGGTGTATGGCTTCAGCATCGTCCTGCGATTCTATTCCTCTCTTCAGCCTTTCATCACTTTACCGAACCGCAGCTGTTCAGGTCTTGTCTGGCGCCGACGCTCTCTCAAGCCTTCCGAGTCCACACTACAAGTTTCCAAAATCAATCCGACAACAGCTCACGCGCAAAAATGTCTTTCCAGAAGCCCGAGAAGGATTTCGGCGAGGGCCCGGTATGTCTTGACAGCGCAGTCTGGCTGCGCGCTCAATTACTGACCTCATGACCAGAAAATCCACAAGATTCGCATTACCCTGACCTCTCGCAAAGTCCAATCCCTCGAGAAGGTCTGCTCCGAACTCCTCGAGCGCGCAAAGTCCAAGCACCTCCGCGTCAAGGGTCCCGTCCGTCTGCCCACCAAGACTCTCAAGGTCACCACCCGGAAGACACCCTGCGGTGAGGGTAGCAAGACGTGGGACATGTTCGAGATGAGAATCCACAAGCGTCTGATCGACCTCAACGCCCCAACTGAGGTTGTCAAGCAAATCATCATCAACATTGAGGCCGGTGTCGAGGTGGAGGTTACCATTGCTGCCTAAGCGAAGGAGACTGCACAGGGCTATGGAACGGTCAAAGGTCATGTCCTCGTCATGCCGCTTACTGGAGAAAATCCAAGTCTGCTGGCCAGAGACAGGAGATCTGACTGTACGGGACGAGACGAATAGCGGAACAACTCTGAAGCGTCCAAAAAACTTCCACACGTTCAACTTGAGCTGTTATTGCATGACAAAATTCCCTTGTTCATTGAGGCCTTGAGGCCATTCGAATTGTATCACGCTCGTAGCATCGATTGTCGTGCTCAAAAATCGTACACATTCCATTCTCGCATTGGCGGCACCAACGGGATCTTTCCGTCCTGGAACCGTCCTTCCTCGAACAGATATCTATACTGCTCCTTGACTTCATCAGTATACTCGTCAGCCTTGCCCTGAGTATCGTCCATTTTATCTTCTCTGTTGAGTGCCACAACCTCTGGCGTCGCACCAGCGTCAGGGAACCAAATCTTTTCCCAGCCTTTGCCATCCGGTCGGTTGTAGCATGGAGTGCCCTCAAAATATTGCACACGTTGTCCGCGGTACGAATTCACCTGGCCAGAAGCATTCTTCTGAGTCGGTTGGAGTGGGAGACTTTGGGTGTAATGAGTAGCGTGGGGAGGCCGTCCGATGAGAGGATGGGAAGTGGAGGAGGTATTGACAATTGCTTTAGCCACTGGGACAGGCTGAGCCGCAGCAGGTGGAAGTTGAGCCGACGTTTGTGCAGATGTTTGACCAAAACCTCCAGCAGATGGTGTTCCGAACGGATTTGCTCGAGACGCTGGACGTGACGTAGCCGGAGTCGTTGTCTCCATGTTTTCATCTTTGGGTTGCTCATCCGCAGACTTGAGCCCGAACGGATTTGCTGGAGCACTCGGCTGTCCAAAAGATGGAGTCGAACTGGCTCCGAATGAAGGCTGTCCAAAACCTGAAGCATTTGGCTGGGAGGCTTGACCGAATCCGGAGGGTGTACTGGCGGCTTGGCTGAACGGTGAGGCAGTGGGTTGCGTAGCCTGGCCAAAGCCTGACTGAGGTTGTGAGGGTTGGTCAAAAGTCGCGTTAGATTGCCCAAAGCCTGCATTTCCAAATCCGGGAGATTGCCCAAAGCCAGAAGCTGGTTGAGAGGGTTGGCCAAACGTCGTAGAAGGCTGATTCGGCTGAGCTGGCTGACCAAACGTAGCCGGAGTTTGACTGGCTTGTCCAAAGGGCGCCGCAGCAGGCTGTGATGGTTGCCCAAACCCCGAGGACGCCTGGCCAAACCCGCTTGATGCAGAAGCTGGCGCAAAAGGATTCTTAGGTGCATTTGCACCGAAGCCAGACGCTCCGAAAGCTGGCTGTCCAAAGCCTGACGACGGTTGGGAGGGCTGCCCGAATGTTGTCGTGGGCTGGGATGGCTGGCCAAATGTACTTGTGGGTTGCGAAGGTTGTCCGAACGAAGAAGTAGATTGCGAGCCTTGACCTTGTCCGGATTGTCCGAAGCCTGGGCTACCAAAAGCGGGAGTCCCAAATGTGCCAGCCGATGCAGCCTGGCCAAAGCCTCCGCCAGCGGACTGACCGAATGCTGGTTTGCCGAGGGGAGAAGACATTCCAAATCCCCCAGGCTGGGGCGGTTGACCGAACGAGGCAGCACTTGGTTTCGCAAATGGATTCGGGGTAGGATTCTGCCCAAATCCGCCGTTTGATGTGGTATTAGAAAGGCCCTTAACGAAGTCGTCTCGAGATTTTGAGCCGTCCATTGACAGCATGTCGTACCTGTTTGGATGTTTCTTATCTGCATCTTCCATGAATCTGCTGACTTCTTCGACTTTGTTGACAATCTGCTTCATGTCCTGGTCCGCCTTGTTCCAGAGGGCGATGGCTTCTTGGTCGGCTTCGGCTTCCTTGCCTTGACTCGCAAATTCGTAGAATCTTACCCGCAATTCCTCCGGACTGTATTCATTCTCCTCGAGTATAGATGCTGGAGGATCTCTGCCTGGACCGTACGATGACAAGATCCATTTTGGCCGACCTTTATCAGAGGTCAAATCGGTTCTCACATCAACGCTGTTTATACGCCAGGAGTCTTGTCGGCCTGCAGCGAAGAATGTCAATTTCCACGGATAAAGCAAAACTCGGCCTTGAGACTTACCACTGCCCCCAACGCCTCCAACGCCTCCAAAGCGATTGCCACCTCCGCTACTTAAGGCCCCAAACCTGTTTTGGCTACTAATGCCACCTCCGGGATGCTCATTTCTGCAATTGTCTGGGAAAGGCAGAGTCAGTAAATCCTATCAGAGACGCGCCGGTTGAGCGGGAATTCGGGTCCATCGAACATACTGCCAAATTTGCAGTTTCCCTGCAGGAAGAATTTGCAGATAACCATTGCAGTTTAGAGCAAGCCGCCGGAGTTGGATCTGGCGAACGAGTGATGCAAAGTAGGAAATGATTGACTGCAGTGTGCTATCTCTGTAATCTCATGTTCGAAAGCAGCCTGCCAATGCGGGCCAGAGTGAAGAGAAGTTGACTTCACAGCGAAAGAGTGTTTCCGAAGGGCGTCTCCGTCTGTGATATTCCGAAATCGAGTCTTGTGTCCAGTCAGCGGTGATCGGTTTTTGTCTTGCCACGCTAAGGGCTGATCATGACTGGTGTTCAGACTGCCTAAGCACGAGCACTGTAAAAGGTAGAAAGGATCGTGCAGACGATGGCGGGTCGTCGCGTAGTATGCTGTTGTTGATGGTGAGTGAAAGGAACAATTTTGGCGTCGAAAGTCAAGATATTGATTTTGGGGTCGAGCCTGCCAATCAGGGTGCGAGACCGGCGTAGCCTTGTTAGGTACAAAATAGATATTCTTCGTACCATTTTTCCTGTGACCGATCGCGTTCAGCATGCCACAGCCCTGAAAAGATACTGGCTGCATGCTGCCATGCTGCTACTCGTATGAGATATGCTATTCGAACTCGGCCGTGTTGCCTCTAATGTTGTGCGACATGCTGCTTGGTTATGCATTTTTGACTTGACTCTAAGTCTGCGGCTGATCCGCGCACCGCGGGAGATCCTGATGCCGACGAGGACATGATATTTGCACAATACTCGCAGAAGAAAAGTACTATGTCTGCTGAGAGAGACTCCTCCCAATCGGCAAATTACTACTATTCAGGAAAGAGCATCCAGAGGATATATGGTGTAAATACTCTTCCTTCGGTGCCCCTGCTCCAGCTTCGTAGGACTTGAAGTCCAGAAAATGATCAGGGACGAGGATCTGCTTCCCAATACTGTCGGCAACTTCATGGTTGTGCGCCTGACACACTCGAATGCCTGGTTTGCTACGAGACAAGCGCGTATATGATGCTGGAACGGCCTCAACAGGACTTCTCCAACGCACAAAGTTGGGGTTTAGGAAAAGTCCCGTCGCGAACCGACTGAAGTTGTGAGTTATCCAAGCACAGCAATGCCCTGTCCACATTTTGCGTGAGCCCTGCAATGGCTTGTGGCCACACGCGTAATGTGCTCGTCTTGATGGATAAAGAAGCAGTGACTTGTGCATTTGGGCAAACGCAGCTGCATATAGCACTTCGTTTCCTCAAAGTGACTTGATGGATCCCCAAGCAACAAGTTGTTAACAACTGATAAAGGCAATCGACAGTGTCTATCAGCATAGACAACATCTGGCTGTACCTCACAGCTAGAATAGTGAGAGCAGATCCTCATTTGTCTTCTTTCCGCCTGCGTTATCAAGTTGTTGTTTCGGTGGCGGCGGTTGGGAACCCGAGAGATCCATCGATGCAAAGCCATTCATGATATCACTATCAGACATCGCAGCAAAGCCGGAAGTGTTAGGCATCGTGGAGGGTCCGCCATTACCGAAAACGCCAAGCAGATCGTCCATGTTGTTGGGAGCAGACGGCTGACCAACTGCTGGCGAGTCAACTCGTTGCGGTGTCCCGGCAAGGCCTTCGAGGCCGGAGAGACCATTTGCCGGCTTTTCCGAGACCGAGGCTGGAGCAGCACCATCGAAGTCAATATCAAGTAGATTCTCCATGTTGTTCTGGGCTTCAGGGACTTTGCCTTGCACTGCTGCAGCGGCAGCTGCCGCCGCCAAAGGATTTTCTCTGGCGTTTTGCATTTGCTCCTCGATGGCTGCTCTTTGCACAGCGTCAGCCCCGAAGCGACCTTGACCAACGAATTGCTCGGGTGGTTTGTGGTATACCGAAGCAAGCGTCGAGAGTTCGGTGAGTAGTCTTTCAAGAAGCGTCGGAGGTAATGATTCGATGGTAGTTGTAATGGGTGGCTTTTCGGAGAGGATGATATTCTTGGGAGCATTCTGATCGGTAGTGTTGGAAAGCAGTCGCCAGTAGACATAAGCTCGGTCCCGAATGTCTGGGTTGTCAGATTCGGCGGTTGCTGCATGGAGGACCTTCTGAACAAGCCCCTGTGCGGCTTGTGGCCGTTTTAAGAACAATTTGACCACTGCAGTCAAAATCTGCAGCTGCGTCTGTGTGAATTCTTCCGCAAAGCCATCGACAAATCCACCGAGTATGTCACCAGCATTGCTTATCTTCTCAGCATACTCGCCCACAATCCATATCAGCGAGCCCCTGGCATTTGGTTCATCCAATTCATCTATGCACTTGCACAACGTTGGTATGATCCCTTCGTAGCCGGGATATTTTCGAAAAATGTCTTTGATGACAACGATGACCTCCTGAACCACATAATTGACTTTCGTGTTGATCAAGTCCAGGAGGGTATTCACACATCTTTCACTTGCACTCTCGATCTTAATGGCGACTTGTCCGATAGCTTTAACAGCCCGTCGCACGAGATCCATATCCACCTCCAGGGCGTATTCTTTAAGCTCGGCGAGCAGCTGGTCCACGTTAGACTCATTCGCAAGTCGTACCATGATCTCGAGTTTCTGAAATTTGACGTATTGAGGGTCATTGTATTTGCAAAAGAAAACTCGTATCTCTTTGCTGAGAATGTCGGGCTGTTTTTGAAGTAGAAGGTCGATATTTCGCAGCGCCACATACTGGACTTCAGGTGCTGAAGAGACAAGTGTGACAAGAGGCGGGGCCATTTTTTTGAGGTATGACTTTTGCGTGTCGAGAGGTAGATGTCTCATATGCAGAAAGACGGCTTTGACCGCAGATACGACAACACTGGAGTTGACGTGCTGAAATTGGGGAGCCACTCTTTCACAGATGTGCTCTGCTTCTTTGACATCTTGAGGTTTGTAATCCGCCAGAGTGCTCAGAAGGGTCACTCGGCCCCATTCTGTACATTCGTTGAGTGCCATAAGCAGCTTTTTCAACATGTTCGGAGTGATTTGTAGAGCATTCGTCTCGGGCGCAGATTCACCTATTTCCGCCAGCGCCTGAACAGAGTTGGCGACCACCATTGGGTTAGGATCACCGATCAGTTCCTGTAATTTTTCAAGAAACCCATTCTCTAAACACATGCCCGGGTTCAGGTCGAAGAGTTTCGCAACACAGATCGCAGCAGTTTTGCGGACATAGGGTGATTCGTCGCTCAGAGTCTTCCGCAGTGGCTCCTCCATATAGTCAATCATCTTGTCAACTCTTATGCAGCCCATTGTGCGGATTGCTAAGGCACGGATCAAAGGGTTCGGATCTTCGGAGTCTTGTACGAATGTGTTGACGGCAAGGATACAGAGGTCTGGATGTGATTTTGCGTAATTCCTGGCAGCAATTAGCACCCTTACTTCCTCCACAGAACCACAGACACGAACATGAGATATAAGTAGACCAGCTTCTTTTGATCGAGGTCCGCGGTTGCGATGTTCTTGAGAACATCTGGAAACAATGCCGACACGTCCTTGCCTAGGGTCATCGCCATGATCGTCTTCTGGATGGCTTCCTTGCTGCCGGCGATACGTTAGATGTGGTTAGGGAAATCGATACTGCAGTCCTTACCGCTCGTAGGCATATTGTGATCTGGTCAGTCTGGTCAGCACCTTCGTCTCGCAGGGTCCGTACAAGAACATACACAAGTCCAGCCCTGAGTTCGAACGTCTCTCCCTTCCGCGGAGGCGCGAACGCATTCCTCATCCTGTTCATCGCCATCTTGCCGGTACGGCAATAACACTCGTGGCGCTCGTGGGGATCTCGTGGCGGATTTGGTACTCCGGAAGAATTCGAGGGGCTATCGTTCCATGTCCAGAGTCGCCTTGGGTTTTGGTCAACAAACAGGAGTTATCGTCACAATGGGATGGCGAGAGATGGTGTCAGATCAACCGGGAGAGCCAAATGAGCTCCGCGTCACTGTTCGAGAACGTTCAGACCAACTATCGTCAACTGAGAGTAGAGTTGTGTCATGCTGGTTTAGGATTCATCTAACGCCGCTCTAATGTAGGCGTCACCGGCACCGGCCATACCCGCAAACCTGCGGACCGAAAAAGCGGTACAATCGAGCTGAACACTGGACCTCTTTCAACGCACTTGGTGTCTACCTAAGATGAACTACAAAGGCACCGCATCGAACATCAAGAAGACTGCTTGCAGGTTCAAGAGCACTTCCTCGGACAAAGCCATATCATGCTACTCTTTTTCATCCAGAGGCCCGCTCTCCTTGAAGAGCCACAAGGCTTTGGAGTCACTCACTCTTCGAGAAACCCTCCTCTTGACTACTTACTTGTTCCAATCTAGCATCCGCTACCGTCACCACCTCTTGCCAACAGCAGCATTGCCACGATCATGCCATACAGGCCAAGGACCTCGGCAAATATAAGTATGAGCATCATTGCGACAAACAGACGTGGCTGCTGAGCAGTAGCTCGCACACCTGCATCCCCACATATGCCGATGCTGAAGCCGGACGCAAGTCCAGACAATCCAACGGCGAGACCGGCTCCAAGCTGCGTAAAGCTAGTTGCCAGGTGTGTTGGGCGGGTTGATATACCGTAGGAGATGAGGATCGATATGACAAGACCATAAATGGCGACGATTCCGGCCATTAGTATGGGCATCAAGCCTGCTCGCGCACGTCAGAACAGCAACGACCTTGTCCTGCAAATGCGCATACTTCTAACGATCGTATCAGGTCGAAGTATCCCTGCCGACATCACTCCGACACCAGCTTTCGCAGTTCCATAAGAAGCACCGAACGTCGTCAATGCAATCGCCGTTGCGCAGCCCATGGCTCCGAAGAACGGCTGGACACGTTATTTGATGCCATCATGTAGGACAGAAAGCGACAGCTTACCGAGTAGACAGGGCTTGGAAGGCGTTAGTATCGTGGATATTGTACTGGCGAGGCGTAAGCGTGGACTTACCAGAGATCTGATGCCATGATTGAAGACCAGACGGAGGATGGATGGCTTCTCCAACATTCACGAAGTGAGGTCCTCAGCCATGGGATCGGGCTGCGCTGGGGAGGTTATATTTGCGCCGAACGGCTGGTGCCTGAGTACGAAGCAGACGCCAGGCTGCAGCATTCTCGTGGAATGCGTGCTTGCTACTCAACTGGCTATTTCAATTCATTGACAGAAGCTATGATCTAGCGAGGATCCGTCTGCCACAGTCAGTGAGTGTTCCTCGTCGAACCCTACATCATCGGCTACATTCGTGCTCTTGGATGCCAGTGTTGATCTAGGTGCTAGCGGTTATTGATGCAAGCGTCCGAAATCGCAGGACCTTGGTGGAAGTTCTCCAGGAAGTTCTCTTGTGATCTTCTCTCCTATGAACCCAGACTAGTCATTTACAAAGTCGTGGTGATGCTCGAAGCAAAGCATACAACGCCGTAATGGTGGACCAAAAGCAAGAGGGAATTTAAAGCGGCAGCAAGGCTGGATAAGCTAAAAAGATACATTAGCCCGATCATCTGGACATAAACCTTTCATGACTGTTTCCCTACAGGCGTCCATAGTTACTTCAAGACTTTTTGCCTCTTACTGAATAGACAACACCTGCCAGCGAGATGGCATTGCCCAATCTACGCCGACTGTTTGTCGAAGCTCGGACCGAAGCCGAAGAAAACGAGTATTCACGTAATGCTGTATGTTAAGCCACAATGAGACAAAGTGCTCCGAGAAAGGTCACTGACTGTTAAGTTCTACAATCTCGTATTGTTCATCTCGTCAGTGGCCGTCTTTAGCCTGGTGGCGCAACGCATGAGCGGCAACAAAACTATCAGATGAACGACTACAACAACCTCCCATAATAGTACAATCGAAGACGATCGCTGAAAGACACTTTTCTGACCCAACGCCGGAAGTCTACCGCATCAGTCTGTCTCCTCGCCATCGCTACTCAGGAAGTCATAATTCTTCGCACCTCTCACTAGCCGCTTTGCAGGACGCCCGTCCTGTTTCTCCTCACCGGCTTCCTCGTCGGCACCCCAGCGTTCAGCCCCTTCTTGCACAGCCTCGATATCCGCCGCCAACTCTCGAGCCTCTTTGATCTGGTTGGCCTTTTCCTGCGAATACCGACCAGTCATGCCCGCCTCTGCCAACATCTCTTTGAGATGCTTGATTTTCGCTCTGGGTGTCTCATATGGTTTGAGCTCTTTGCCCCAGAGCTTCCGGATGCCACACTTGACTAGCCAGCCTTGGAGTCGCCTGATCTCGGCTTGATCAGCGTCGAGCTCTGCTTCGGGTTTGCCTTTGGTGGTCTTGGACTTTTTGGCCTTCTGGTCTGAGGGTTCTTTCTGCTTCCTCTTATTTTTCGGCTGAGGTTCTTCGTCCAGTAGGACCGACATCTCACTTTCCGAGTCGTCATTTGCGTCCTCGGCATCATTCTTGCTCTCTTCCTCCGAGGAATGGCCTACACCACCGGCATCAGGTGTGCCCTCCTGTTCATCGCTATCAGATTTTGCGGGCTTGACCTTCTTTGGCGCTGCGGTCTTCGGCTTCGTCGTTCGCGATCTCTCTGGAGGCTTTTGTTGTTTCTTCTTAGGCTTCTCTTCGACCTCCTCGGAGTCGAGGTCGCTCAGGGGCGAAGACAAATCCTCCGTTTCAACCTCCTCTTTTGCGATCTTCTGCTTCTTCCGGGGTACATCTTCTCTATCGACCGAAGGGCGCTTTTTCGTATGTGCCTTGGAGTTTCCAGGCTTTGCTTTGGTTGGTTTTACCGGGGAACTCTGCGAATCCGGCATGACAGCCTAAAACATATAAGTCTTGCGCGTGGTACGTGTTTTGTGTAGCCAAAGTACCATTTGATCCTTGATGACATCCTTGCTCCGTTTCGCCCATTCTCCATGGCTTTTGTAAAACCCTTCCTGAAGGCCTAGCTTCTCTTCAGAGGCCGTACGTATATCGTTGACGGAGAATTCCAATTTGGCCTCGTGAGCTTTGACCACTTCGCGTCGGAGACTCTTTTCGAGCTCGCGATCGGGCGGTGCTGGAGTGGTGGAGGGTTCCGACAGCTCGGAGTCAGACATACCGACTTATGGGTGATCGCAAACAGCGACGCGAACCAGGGATTCGAGTTTCGAGTAGTGGACAAAATACGGCTTGCGCGTATGGTGGTTTCCGCTGGTCACAGACGCGTTGCACTTTAGGTTCCTACCTAGGTACACAGTACTAAGTACAGTGACGATCTTCGAGGCAAGCGGCTCCCCGCAAGTCTTGGCCAGAAAGAGTCACTTAGCCGACTATGCATCGGATTTATCGGTCTTTGACAAATTGTCGCGCTGCGGCCTGTCTGCTTCCCGTCGAGCTCGCCGTTTATCATTCCTGGCACATACGGGCGGCACTGTAGGATCAAGGAGAGAAGGAGGCGGCCACCCGGGACTTCGACGCAGATGTCTTTTCCTTTCCCCCCATCTGGTCAAGCATCCAGCTCGAGAGACAAGTCGACTACAGAAGATGCGCCACACCAACATGCTCCTCCGGGGGTGGTCTTGGGCAAGGATGGGAAACCGTACGTCTATTCGGAGCTGACTGCTTCGTATGGGAGACTGATAATAGCAGATGCCGAACTTGTACATCATCCGCCGCATGGATGTCCATGATGAAATCCTCAACCGGCAAAAAGTCGAAGCCTACTGTTCCCATCACTGCCCCCGTATCAGGTTGTCCACCAGACGTCGAAGAACTGGGTCGGTCGACATGGACACTCCTCCACAGTATGGCAGCTACCTACCCTACCAATGCGCCCCGCGAGACACAATCGATCATGCAGCAATTTATATCCACATTCTCCAAACTCTACCCGTGCTGGGTCTGCGCAGAGGACTTCAGGGACTGGATGGCAACCCCAGGGAACGAACCGAAAGTTCAAGGACAAGATGAGCTAGGCAGGTGGATGTGCCAGGCCCATAACGTCGTCAATGTCAAGCTGGGCAAGCCCGAATTCGATTGCAGCCTATGGAAACAGAGGTGGAAAGATGGGTGGAAAGATGGAAGATGCGACTGATTGATGATTCCCTAGAGCAAGACTTGATGAACCTGTCGGACTACATGGCATTATACCCGGCGATCAGAATGTAAACAGCGTTTGGCATAGATCATTTGCGGCGGCGAATCTCTCCTCGCATAAAATGTGTATATAGAAGAAACTTTTGTACAACAGGCAAACGGAGGCATACGGAGGCATACGGCAGACGGCAGAAGGCGTACACAAACAAGTCAATCTATACTCCTACTTCATATCTTCTGTCACCGCATGGTATTACAGGTGTGTCCCTTGGAGCAATCGCCGTGTCTGCGTATTTGAGAGAGTCTCCAGGGTTTCTGGACAGGGCGCAATGCCGTTTAACAACATCCTTGTCGGCATGTTTTGGACCGAACGGCTCAGCACATGTCGTAAACCCTGTCCCTTGACCCCCTGCATCGTCATCTCCCACAACTCTTTCATCTTTTCAACCTTAGTACCTCCATCTTGTCTTGTCCCTTCGTCTAAATTCGGTGTTCATTGTATGGTGGTCATTACTGTATCTGATTTCAAAAACTGTTAAACTTCTGTTCGAGTACAGACCTTTGAGAATGGAGCCCTGAACAAAAAGTACTGGTTCCCCTTCAGAGGAGCATGCACAGCCTTGCGGAACGCCAATGATTTATAGACCACATCTACACCTACCATGCTTTTGCGAAAAAGCACGGCTCTGTCATTGGCACTGGGAGCCTTCACTCTGATTTACCTCGTCACCAATTTTTCTGCAAAACCCAAATACATTTACGGCCAAAATGATCCTTCGTCCCTCTACAACCCAGCGCTTTTCACTCCAGGAACACCCAGACCAGCCGGGCACAACTATACCCGGATCCTGGTCATGGGCCGCCTGCACTCTGAAGATGTAAGCTGGGTATCTCGGGATCTTCCTGACCTTCCGACCAAATTCTACACCGTCGACAGCCACTCGTCCGGCCTGCCCGCCAATAAGGGCCACGAAGCAATGGTTTACCTGACCTACATCATCGACCATTACGATTCTCTGCCCGACGTGGTACTTTTCTTCCATCCGCACAAAACGGCCTGGCACAACAATATCCTGCTGGACATCGATGCTGCCAAGACCATCAAACTCCTCAACGACGCCCACGTCATTCGGCAGGGATACTTCAATACTCGCTGCCACTTGGACCCAGGGTGTCCAAACTGGTTGCACATTGATCGACCCCAGTGGCGGCATGATTTGAAGCATAAGCCTGAAGAGCCGGCGTTGACATCTCAGCTGTTTCACGAACTTCACGGCGCCAACATTCCAGTCCCCTCGGCGATATCGCAGCCCTGTTGTGCACAGTTCGCCGTCTCAGGAGAGCGGATCCGCCAACGGCCACGCGAAGATTATGTTCGATATCGCACATGGCTCCTGTCGACGGAGCTGGACGATAAAACCTCTGGACGGCTGATGGAGTATTCGTGGCAGTACATCTTCACGGGCAACTTCGAGTTCTGCCCATCCCAGCACAAATGCTACTGCGATGGGTACGGGCTTTGTTTCGAAGGCGAAGACGGTCTGCGGAATTGGCTGGCTACCCTGAAACAGAAAGAGAAACTCGACGAGAAACTCGTCCGGTTGTGGGACACCGGCGTGAAGGGTGGAGAGAAGTACAAGCGCCTTGCCTGGGAGATTAAGCAGAAGGCAGAATTGCTCGATCGACTTAGGGAGGAAGCCATAAGAAGAGGATTCGACCCTAGGATCAGGGCGGCGGAATGTGGGCGGGAGTGGCATGAGGGTGATGGATTCTGATATTGACGCCGTGTTGGCGAGAATCGACTGTGTTGCTTAGACCGTACGGAACTGCATTGGGGCCTGCCGCGACTGGAAAGGTTTGGACATGTTTGTATATAGAGCAAAAGTACTTTGAAAGGGATGTCTTGGACGATTGGATGTGGCCGGTAATATGAAAACAAATAGGTGAAGCGCTACAAATTGGTTTAAGAAATTCATCTGGAAGCAATAAGGCTTGGTGAGACTTTGTATTACTTGACGCCCATTCGAAAATGCCAGGACGCTTGCTGGACATAGGGAATAAGGCAGAACAGGAGTACGAGTACCAGGTATCTCAATAATCATACATCATAGCTAATGCAAGACATGCTTTCTTCCGAGGTCAACATTAGCTCAGGTTTTCATCGCCATGCATCAATCTTCTGTAGCGGTACCCTTTCAAACGTTGTCCATCCATGAAACTCCTTCGACAGATCATACATGGTATCAATGCAATCCTTCAACAGGTGTCATACGCCATAGCAACATAACTGCGGTCAACTCACATCTTGACATTAACTGCCATTCTCCGGTTCCACATCATCTCAATAGTTCATGACCATCTCTCCAGAGCCGGCCTTCGTGTCGTTTGCACCATCAAAATTACCTGGGCCATAGTCGTCGAGACTCTTGTAGCCTGGAGGACCTCTGTGGCCGCCAGTGGCATTTGCACCTGCGGCGTTTCTTCCTCGAGTACCGCCACCTGCACCAGGTCCACCACCACGTTGTCTTGGATTGGAGGTTGCGTCTTGCATATTGTGTCGATTACCGGAGTTGCCGTGATTGCCGCGGTTGTTGAAGTTGGCTTTGCTTATCGCATTGCGTTGACTGAATCTGCCGCCTCTTGCAGGACGCTTGTCTCCGGCCCAAGTGCCATCGTCTCGATCCCCCGGAGCGACGCGCGCATAGCTGCCTTGAGGTGCAAGGTCCGATTCGTCATTAATGTGCTTGCGCTTGTGAGTTCCGTCGTGGGCATCTTGCTTTCGGCCTCCTTTTGCACGTCCGAAATCTGATTCTTCGATTTTCAGCATCACCTTGTCACCCACTGTTGTTTCGAACATGAAAGCTTTCTCTGGAGCGACAGACTCCCAGTGGTGGATTTTCGCTGCATCGATCTGTCGGGACCCTTTCCTAATAGCAAGAACAACAAGAGGTGTAGGATCCTGCGTGTATATTTGTGTTTCGGACACAGGCGCAACCCTCGCTGCCCAGATACGATCTTCGTATTTGGTGAAGCCAGTCACCTGCCAGGTCACTTTCTTCCCGCGGCCACCGACTTTCTTGATGAGGTCCTTTCTGGGATAGAATGGAGCGATCAGAATGCTCGACGCCAACAAACGCACCTCGCCAGAGTCGATGAGACCATTCGGGAGTCCCGTAATCAGAGTGATCAGGCGGGCCGAGTCAGTCTGGTTGATCAAGTATCCGAAATAAGAAAACTGCTCGACAATTTTCAATTGCCTCCGAACGCTCTTGGTAGGATTGGGGCCTCCGTTCGCCACGGCATGGTTGTGACGATTGATGGCTTTCTGAACCACATTGACTTCTGTCTCCGGGTTGAGAGATGATCTCAACTCACAGACGTGGACGACATCGGAGGTGATGGGTTTTCGAACGGGCGGTGGTTGATCAGCTGGATGTGATAGCAAGGATTTGTTCAACCGTTCGAAATAGTCGCGGAAGCCTTTAACGTGCTTTGGTCGGTCTTCGTAGATGCGGATTTCCTCAGCATTCTTGTATGTGAATACCAGTTCTCGGAGAAACTCCTGTTTGAAACTCATGGTGGATTCGAAGCGTTGGCCTGCAGGACCGACCTCGGGTTTGAGAACCACCAGGTCAAAATCCAGGTTTTTGGCATTGCAAATTCTGTTGACGAGGTCTGTGAAATTCGTCTCTCCTCTTCCTGTGAGCAGAACTGTGACAACATCTCTTGACTGAATGCTCATCTCGACGAGTTGGACAATAGTCTCATTCCACCAACCTTCCCATGCTCGGGGCTCTTCTTTTTCCAGTCCGTCTCCTGTTGCAGCCAAGATGCTGGAGTCGTGCCACCATCCTCCATATGCGAGGGTCTCGTAGGCCTGGAGCATTCCTATCGCAGGAGAACTCCATATTTGAGGATTGGGTAGAGGGCTGGAGAAGAGGGTGTTGTCGAAATCATAGACGTGGACTGCTCTGATTCCAGAAGCCCCGGGTATATCTTTGCTCTTGCAAGACCAGCGTTTCAGGGCGTTCGGGGAATACGTGGACTTCATTGTGGAGGATAGAGAGGTGAGTATGAGCGGGTTCGGGTGAGTGTGTTGGCGCAACAAGGATGGCACTCGTTGTCACGGACCTCGAAGAGCGCAGCGAATCGACAAAGAAGATATCGGGATAGTCAGACGCATTTGCTTTCGCGGTCTACCAGCAGCAGATGAGCGTAAGTCGAGACAGCAAACCTCAGCAATTACATGTGCTGAAGTTGCCGATAGGATGGCACAGTTTTGACAGTTGTGATTCACAGTGGCTCAATATGAGATGTTGGAAATTTGAAAGCACAGATTCGAAGTTCGAGGTTCTTTTCATCAGTCTGGGGAAGGCGCAACACCGAACACAGGGAATTTTGATTGGAGAATCGGCCGTTCTTCTGCCATGGTCCTCAGCCTGGTGAGCGCAGCATAAGGTACGGTATCGAACATCTTTCCCACTTCACCTTAACATTATGGAGTACTGCAGGTACCTTAGCTACCTATACCTAAATACCTATATCTATCATTTATGGTCCTGGTCTCCGTATCTCGGTGCTGGGTACTCCGTTTAGGTAGTTGCTGGACTCCTGGGTCACCTAGCCTTGCCTGCCGAGCCTGCATACAGTGCTCTAGTTAAGGTAGGGCACATTAATTCCAACATTACTCCGGAGGCCGTGCAGATGACGGATTTGCGCCTAATAAGAGTAATGACATAATGTGGAAACTGGCCATAGAAATTGCTGTCCACGGCTTTCAATATATCCGTGGGTTTGCGAGTAATTCCTTAGGTACCATCATCTCAGAGCGTGCATTGCTGAGTTATCCACGGCTACTTCGGCTTTCGCGAAGCATTCAATACCTCATCATTCTTTCTCATCCCCCCTCTCCCTCTACATGCGACGCTGCGCCTGTCAGCGTCTGTTCCCTACATCAATCTTTCCCTCTCCGACCCAAAGAGTGGTGCTGCCTGCCGTCCGTCTCGGCCCCAATACTCCTTCGCTACGAACTAGGCCGTCGTCATACTTTCCGTCAGACCCTATAAGTCAACGCAGAAACTTCCACAGTACTCGGCCGCGTGCGCAATCCCTCCAAGCCTCTTCATCTCCCTACCTTCTCTTCCTTGGTGTCGTGTGTGGAAGTGCCATACTCATTGACTACATCGTGCGCAACAACGTCCGAGGCGCACGCGACAACGACGAGTCCGATACCGAGCATCGCGTCTCAGACAAACCAGCACAAAACACCTACGACTCCTTCTATACAGACATGCCCATCCCACCGGGCCATCTGGGCAATCTGACGCCTGAGCAAGAAGCCAAGCTGCAAGACCTCTGGACTGCCACGTTAAGAGTATTCGGAATTGAAGACCCTCACCACGTCAGCGGCACAGACACGCCGTTGGCCGAAGAGGAGTCAATCGTGACTGAAGCAGATGGTAAAGACAAGAAGAAAAGCAAGAGGCGACTGGGTGTCTTCAAGAGGAAAGACGACAAGAAGGATTCGAGTAATGGCTCAGCGACCCCGACCAAAGCCGATTCCGACGACAAGTATGGCCAGGTCAAGGATTTCCACGAGATTGTGGCCACACAAGATCCCGAGATGCTGCGCGCCACATTTTGGAGCATGGTGAAAGCAGACCATCCCGATGCGCTTTTG
This sequence comes from Vermiconidia calcicola, assembly GCA_035928285.1. Taxonomy (NCBI): domain Eukaryota; kingdom Fungi; phylum Ascomycota; class Dothideomycetes; order Mycosphaerellales; family Extremaceae; genus Vermiconidia; species Vermiconidia calcicola. The sequence goes on from JAXLQG010000013.1 coordinate 840,964, forward strand.
CTCCGGTTCCTCCGAGCACGCAAATGGGATGTCGACAAGGCTTTGGTCATGCTGATCTCCACGATGCGTTGGCGAAGTCACGAACAGCATGTGGACGATGATGTGATCTTGAGAGGAGAAGGCGGCGCCCTAGAAGACTCAAAGTCCAGCGACCCAGCCGTTAAAAAAGAAGGTAATGATTTCCTTACTCAACTAAGACTAGGGAAGAGCTTCCTGCATGGGACTGATAAAGAGGGACGTCCATTATGTTTTGTTCGGGTCAGATTGCATAAAGGCGGAGAACAAAGCGAAAGATCTTTAGAACGATACACGGTTTATGTGATTGAAACGGCTAGACTTGCTCTGAGAGCACCTGTGGAAACCGCCGTAAGTATTCTGTCCTTCCACGCGACTCTTCTACCTACTGACCTCCCATCAGTGTATAGTATTCGACATGAGCCATTTCACCATGGCCAATATGGATTATACCCCCGTCAAGTTCATGATCAAGATTTTCGAGGCAAATTACCCAGAATCCCTGGGAGCCGTCCTTGTACACAAATCTCCCTGGATCTTCCAAGGCATTTGGAAGATTATACGAGGATGGCTCGATCCTGTAGTAGCAGGAAAAGTCCATTTCACATCCGATGTTGCCGACTTGGAGAAATTCATCCCGAAATCGCAAATTATAAAAGAGCTGGACGGCGATGAGGACTGGGAGTATAAGTACGTCGAACCAGTTCCCGGCGAAAACGACGCAATGAAAGAGGAAGGGCCAAGGAAAGAGTTGGAGGCGGCAAGGGATGTCGAAGTTCGAGAATATGAGAAGAAGACTTTCGACTGGGTTGCCACGGGTACGGATGCGGAGGCAGGCAAGATCAAAGAGGAAAGGAATTCGCTGGCCAGGCATTTGAACGAAAACTATTGGGAGCTCGACAAGTATGTCCGAGCAAGGACACTTTATGATCGTACAGGCATGATTTCACAAGACGGCAAGATCAACTTCTACCCACCACCACCTGGCAAGGCAGAGAACCACCATTTGGCGCCAACGTCGAACCCGCCCACAGTCGAAACCAGTGCAGATGATTTAGATTGAAGTCCGCTCTCGACGAATCTGCTGATGTGTTCGGTTGGCGGTCTCTATGGAGACAACGGACAGCGCAGATTCTCATGGAGCAGCACGTCTTTGGAACAGAAGCATTGCTTCAACATGCAAATATGCGAATTCACCTTACCAGATCAGGCATCAATAACGCTGTTCGTACGAGCAATTGACAATGTACATACAATGACAGCCCCCAGATGAGATCTTGAGATTTGAGGTTCAGCTGGGTACTGCTATGTTCAGCAACCCGAAAGAATCCCACAGCATCGCTCCCGTGCTGTGCTTGTCTGCTATACTGTCTTCCCTCCTTCTTCTACTGTACATCCGATGTAGCTTTGCCGTGCGAAGAAACCCCCCCACAACCAGTGCCTCACATCTTTGCCTTGATATCAGCATGGAGCCTTTTCAGCGCCTCCATGTCTGTCGGTGTAGCCGGCCACCCGATTCCAAGTCCCTCGGTCTCATTCGGTTTTGGGATCATGTGGAAGTGGACATGGTCGACTTCTTGATGTGCCAGCCGGCCGTTGTTCTGCAACACATTGTAGTTCTCGGCCCCGCTAGCTGCTGCAATCTTCTTGACCACGGGCAGGATCTCGGTCAAGGCATCGTCGGGAATGTCTGTGAGCTTTGTGCCGTGATGTTTCGGGATGACGAGCTGAACAAACCAAGTCAGCGAACCGATCGGATCGCCATGAGTAGGGAATTGGAGGTCTCATACGGCATGTCCTTTGCTTAAAGGTTGAATGTCAAGAAACGCGAAGATCTTGTCGGACTCGAAGAGCTTGAAGGAGGGAATGTCACCTGCCGTCGTCAGCTCAACTGTATAGTCTGCTGGCGTTCTCGAGTCTCGCCTAGGTACCTTTGATAATCTTGCAGAAGATACAGGCAGCCATCTTGCTCATTTAGTCTGTCTCCCAGTTTTGTAACACCCAACTACTGCGGCTGGAAGTAATTTCAGAGCATCTCGGGACGGTCTGATCTGGCTCGCCGAACAGCAATGACGGGTGCGGGGAGTTTAGCCAGCTGCGGGGACGGGAGGATCATTTGCCAAGCTGCAAAAATAAAAGGTACTTATATTTGAACTTCGCAAAACTTGATTTGGAGCGGGACGAGCTATTGCAGAATCCATTTCTTGCCTTTTACCAGAGATGGCCGTGGCTACGCCCAAAATGCTCCATTTATCAATCTTTGGACTATTTCTTGCATTACTCGGTACGAGTAATTGTTTTTTGTTCTTCTCGGTTTTTTTGCTGGGAGGGCGCATGTTCGAGTCGCAGACACAACGTTATAAATGAAGGAGTCTTTTTTGTTACCCAGATTTCGAGGCTCTGTGCAATACCTAAAGTGTCACGTGCAGCCCACTTTCACTTTGTGACTGCTGGCATTCTATTCACGATATGAGATGCTATTCTTTGAAAGCTTCAGTCAGACAGCCTCATCCGGCTCCTAAGATCGTGGTCAGGTAGCCGTCCATGTCCTTCGAGTCATAGAGAAACCCAGAGAGTGCCCGGCGAGCCCTCGCGGTACTTCCAAGCGCGTATTGTGAAGCATAACGCCCAAATGCTTGATGTAGTTCGGCAGGATTACTTGTCACCGGTCGCACTTCGCTTGCCATAGCACCGATAAACGTCAGCCAGACCATGAGGTTGCCGTCGACTTTACTTGAGGCCATCTCAATGTGCTGCAACAACATGAAGAAATACTTCCGCGGCTTTTCAAGGGCAAGGCCGAATACGGCTGAGGGCATCGCCTGTTCAAGTCGGTGTTCAGAATTTAAGTCGCTTTTGGTTGCTCCGGTGTCGCTCAAGATGAAGATCATGTTCAGGAACAACACTGCCGCAAGAGCAGTTGTAGCGAACACCAGATCCGCCGGACTGTGCAGGAATCCAGGCCGTACAGCTGTGAAATCCGCCAACGTCTCCAAAAGCTTGCCCTTGATGGCTGCTGACCGAGTATCAATCCAACTGACCACATGAAATTTGTCGGCTTCCGATAGTTGCCCAATTCGTTGTTTTATACTCACAATCTCTGAGATGTCAACGAAGGTACCACGAATGGATTCCGGAACGCTAACATGGATGCTGGTTGATGAGATCTGGACTGCTGGGATGGTTAAAGCGATTGATTGTCCGGTCCACGAACCTGGATCCCAATCGGACGAAGATGCCAAGGGTTTTCGAAGGAGAGCACCAGCAATCCAGACATCGGACACGAAAAACGTTGCCGAGTCATGCCAGCCTGGAAACTTGTGCTTTTGAACGAATTCTCTTGCTGCACGATGATGTAAGTCAGCAGCCTGGTAGTTTCCCGCCCAGAACTCGAGTGAAAGTAAGCCCAAGACCGTTATCAACGTGTTGTTTGCCGTGGGCCAGCTATGTTTGGCCAGTGTTTTCCTTAAGCGTGTCATTGCGTGGATTTTATGCTGAATAGCACGTTGTGGAGTCGATGTCTTCGCCAGATCACAGCTGCTTTCTTTGACATACGCGCCTGCAGCGAGGATTGTGTGGAGATGCGCATCGTGACTGAGTGAGTCTTGAAGGTCCGTCAAGAAGTCCTCCTTGGCCATCCGAAGAAAGACCTTGCTAACAGAGGCTGGCCATGCCCAGAAAACGAAGAATTGCGAAGCAAGAAAGAGCAATTCGTGGGCAGTGGGCGTGATGCGGATAGTCGCAGCGTTGAAAGGGTCCGAGTTGCCTTTCCCCAAGAGATTGCACGGACTCGGTACAAGGGATCGATCTTCAGGGCGAAGTTCGCCATCTCGGGCTAAGTTCTGCGTTTCGGGCTGAGTAGGGGAATTTGACTGAAGTGCCGATTCTGTTTGTCTGATCTGGCAGACTACACCCGAGTGTGTCAGAGGAGCAGCCAGTGACGAGCTCAAGCGCGGAGTCTTCAGTCGCTTGTTTCGTTGATCTTTGGACCACTTGCGATACGTCCTGGAGACGTGTGAGAATACTTGGAAATCCTCTTCCGGTCTACGACTGAGATTTTCGGCCCCGGCGTTGATGAATGTGAACTTCCCGGTATACGATGGCATGCTTCAACCAACCCGGCAGCGTAGTCTGTTGAGCCTGGTCCTTGACATAGCAGCTGGCAACGACCCTCATCAAACGGCTCCTGCAAGCAGAAGCACATAGCTACTCTCGCCTGGTGAATTCATGATTGATATCCTGCGAAAGGTGGGATGATTACGATCCTGGATACTAGGTAGGTATCCAGATGGGTGTCGAGGTGGATACAGTCCAGTCAGCCTTGACAAAGGCGTTTGGTCATTGTTGCTCACCACTTGACAATTGACGCCGATAAGATAAGATCAAGATCTGTCACAAAAAATTCCCTGCGCATCCCATTGATGTTTCGAACGAAAACACCCTCATTTCAGTTGGGTTCTGCAGCCACTACTTCAACATGGCTGCTGACGTTCAACCGGTCGCGCAGGTCAAGCTACCTGCTCGGCCATCTTCTCTTACCCCCGAACAGACTTACTGGCGAACCTTCAAATCACCGCTGAACATTCCGTCGCCCACCAAGCATGCAATCACCCATGTTTCGCAACCGCAGCCGGCCTCTGCTGGTCAACTCTCCTCCGACTTCTTCGTTGTAACCACTGGCGCTCGAGTCCAACTATTTTCCCAGAAGACACGGAAACTCGTCAAGACCATCACTCGGTTTGACGATACAGCCTATTGCGGTGAAGCGCGGTACGATGGACGCGTACTTGCGGCAGGAGATGAGACTGGTGCAATTCAAGTGTTCGATGTGAATTCAAGAGCTATTCTCAAGACGTGGAAAGATCAGAAACAGGCTGTTCATACCGTGAAATGGAGTCCAAGGGAGAGCACATCTCTGATGAGCTGTGGTGATGACAGGACCGTCAGGCTTTGGGATCTCCCCAGTGAATCCAGCGTCGAATCCTTCCGCGGACACCAGGACTATGTTCGAACCGGCTCTTTCCTCCCTGGCCAAGCTAGCAACCTGCTTGTCTCCGGAAGTTATGATCAAACTGTTCGACTGTGGGATCCTCGAATCCCGACCGGGGCTGTGATGACATTCAAGCATATTGCTTCCGTGGAGGATGTTCTTTGTATGCCCTCAGGGACAGCCATTCTCGCTTCTGCCGAAAACCAAATCGCGGTCCTGGACATTGTCGCCGGAAGGCCTCTGCACATGATAAAGAACCACCAAAAGACAGTCACGTCCTTGTGCCTTGCATCAAATGGTACGAGAGTCATCAGTGGCGGCCTCGATGGTCATATGAAGGTGTTCGAAACGACAGGCTGGAATGTGGTCGCAGGCTCGAAATATCCTGCTCCCATTCTCTCTTTGGCTGTCATGGCGTCAGGCACTCCACGCGAGGACAAGCATGTCGTTGTTGGTATGTCCACAGGTCAATTGAGCATCAAGACACGGTTGTCTGGCGAGCAAAAAGTCAAGGAGCGGGAAAGGCAGAAACAAATGGAAGCGTTGCTTGCAGGCAAGATCGAAGAATATGACAAGAAACAGGCCAGGAAGCGGCCAGTCGGGCTTGAAAGGCGACTCCGAGGTCGAGATTATGCTGGCGAAGACGCTGATATCATCGTCGAGGGCAATGTCCGGCAAAAGCAAAAGAAGCTTGCTCCGTGGGAGAGGGAGTTGCACAGAGGGCAATACCGCCTGGCTATGGATATGGCTGTCGCAACGGCCGACAAAATCACCATTGTCACGCTCCTCAACACCCTACGATATCGATCCGCTCTGCGTGCTGCCCTCGAAGGCCGTGACGAGACCCAGCTTCAGCCTCTAATGAATTGGATTTGGAAGAACATTACGAATGCAACCTTTGTGCCTTTATGTGTGGAGGTATCCATGAACATTATGGATCTGTATTCCAGACATTTGGCGGAGAGTGAGTCTCTTGCCAGACAGGTCAATAAATTACGAGAGAGGGTTCAGGAGGAGGTCAAACGAGCACAACTAGCAGGAATGACAAGGGGCATGTTGGAACTTTTGACTCCTGAGTTGGCGAATTAGGATGAAGTTCTCTGGAAACAGTTGGTCATGTTTGGACTCCTGCCAGAGTACTATGTATTGCAGACGGGCTCGAGGCGCCGTCCGCTGTCTCATCGAGCATCTGCATCTTTGAACGCGCAGCCTGAATATTGCCCCTCCATTCGCCGCGACCGGACGAAGGTATCGTCGAGACTTTAATGTTGCATGCCGGAGATCCGCCGCATCATTCTCCCGAGCCGGCTATCTTCTGCATTGCACCATGCCAATGGGCCCCCGAAATTCACAACAAGAGGGGCTTTTCCCTCCCAAGGTAAACTTTCCAACACTCGAGTGTTGAAATTGTCAAAATGGCACCGAAACTGGTTCGCTGGGGGATTCTATGCAAGTATTGCCGCTAGGGAACCGCAAGGTACAAATGTTGACTTGCATCAGCTACAGGAGGCATCGCCGAGACCTTTTCCAGAGATCTTTTGGTCGATCCTGCAACACGCAATGTTCATCAAGTCAAACATACCATCGTTGCGGCCGCAAGTTCCTCTGGTATCTCGCGCGCACAAGAATTTCTGAAGACAATCAATGCGCCCTCGTCAGCCAAAGCATACGGCTCTTACGAAGAATTCGTGAAAGACGCCGACATTGATATCGTCTATGTCGCCACACCGCATTCGCACCACTATCAAAATGTCATGCTTAGTCTCGAGGCCAACAAAAACGTTCTTTGCGAGAAAGCCTTCACGGTCAATGCTGCGCAGGCAAAGAATCTTGTCGAGAAAGCTCGGGAGAAGAATCTATTTCTGATGGAAGCAGTCTGGACTCGATATTTCCCTTTGTCAATCTATGTTCGCGACGCCATCACCTCCGGCAAACTGGGCACCGTCATCAGAGTCTTCGCGGACAATTCCTCCGGCGTTGACCCAGAAGAGAAGTTTGGCAAGGAGCATCGCATGGTCAATCCGGATCTGGCAGGCGGCGTTCTGCTCGATATGGGCATTTACGCCTTGACCTGGGTCTTTCAAACACTGTACACCACCCAACCGCCGGGCTCGCGCAAGCCTCCACAAGTGCTTTCCAGTCTTCAGAAATATCCATCAACCGGCGTAGATGAGTTGACAACCATTCTGCTTACCTTTCCCCGCGATGCAAAGTCTGGAGGTGACATGCATGCCGTTGCAACGGCTGGCTTCCGAACAGCAAACAACATTGACGGCCAAGGGACCTGCGGCCCAGCCATCCGCATTCAGGGCACCAAAGGCGAGATGCAGGTGTGGCCACCCATTTTCCGGCCGACTCGTACGAAACTCATTCTTGTCGACGGAACCACCGAGGATAAGGCATGGCCGCAACCTGGTCCGGGCAAAGGCAGTGGGTTTTACAATGGGTTCTTGGCCAACAAGAATGCTGAGGGCGAAGGACATGGTATGTTTTGGGAGGCCGATGAAGCTGGGCTGGCATTGATAGAAGGCCGTAAGGAAGGTAAATACGAAGGTCTAGACGAATCGGTGCTCATCATGGAAGTCATGGACGAAGTTAGAAGACAGCATGGCCTCCAGTATCCTGACAAGATCGAGACTACAGAGAGAATTGAGCTCTAGGTCGACAAAATGCAATTTTGGGATCCGCTAGATGAGTTTGAAGACCATGATTACTTTCTCTTCCTTCAACATATCGCCTATCCTCACATGTGAGGAAGTGGATTTGAATGCTTTATAACGCAGCACAAGTGAGATGCGATTGCCCGCTCAGAAACATAGGCTGAAGCACCACCAATCTTGCATTCTTCATCTCGCCTGTACAAATACCAGGATGTATCTCACTGGCCAACTCACACTGCTTTCCTCGATCTTCATCCTTTTTTGATCAGGTTCCGAAAGTCCTCGTTTGTCTTCTTTCCATTGGCCGTCTGGACATCCGCATCGGTCCCCTTCTTCTGCTCTGTCTGCATCAGAAAAGCGGATCTCTGGCCGAGATGTCCACCTTTTCGAGCACCGGGCTGCATGGGACGACGAACTGGACCTTGCGCAGAAGTGTTGGTGGGACGGGTTGGAGCGGGACGTTTCGCAAACTGCTCCTGCTTGTGCTCGGCTTTCTGCTGGAGCATTTCCTTTTCTGTTGTCACTCGTATGTGCCGGCCTGGGTCAATCTCGTGGCCATCAAGCTCAATCATTGCACGGCCAGCATCGGCCACTGTCTCAAATTCGATCAGAGCACCCTGATGGTTCGTCTTGAGAAGGACTTTGCGGACGGGTCCGGTCTTCTCCGCCATCGCTCGTATTCGACTTTCATTCACGGTGTCAGGGACATCACAGATGGCCACAGTTCGCTGTTGTCGGTCTTCGATGGATGAGAGGTCAGATGAATTGACACTCGTTTCGCCAGCTACCTGCACCGAAGGCGACTTCGAGACGCGCAGGGGATCTTTCGTTGTTCGACCGCTTTCTTCCGTCCGTTGCACGGTGATTTTCCTGCCCTTGAACTCTTGATCATTCATGGCCAACGCCGCTTGCGCCTGTTCGGAACTCTCGAATGTAAGGAAAGCCACGCCACGAATTCGATTTCGTGCATTGGCATCCTTCGGCACGCGGATATTCTCCAGTTTGCCATACTTCGCGAACAGCTTCTCAACATCGTCCGCCGTGGCCTTGAACGGTAGCTGACCAACAAAAACCTTCCGACCGTCGTCCTTTTTCTCTGTCCTTGCATGTCGAACGGTAGGATTCGAAATTTTTGCAACAATTTGCAGCCCATCAATTTCCTTGTTGTCGAGCTCGGTCGCCGCTTGCGCCTCGCTCGGAAGCTTAAATTCCACGTAGCAAAATCGGCGTCTCTTGTTTTTCTGGAGAGAGGGGAAGCGCACGTTGATGATTTCCCCGTACGGACGCAAAAGGTTTCGGATGAAGGCTTCGTCGGCAGCCGCAGGATAATTTGTGACGTACAAGGTCGACCCTGTGTTCAAGACAACAGATATCTCAGAACCTTCAAACTCTCTGCCGTCTCTGGAAAGCGCAAACGAGGCAGCATCCGCATCTTCAAATTCAACGACGGCAGTGTGCTCATCTTCAAGGTACTTGACATGCTTGACAAGCCCACAGCTGCTGAAAAATTGGCGGATTTTTGTTTCTGAGACACTATCAGGCAGATTTTGCACAAGAATGCTGGCATGCTCGCGATCGCGCTTCAGCTGTTCCTGTTGTGGGGCAGATCCTTCAACTGATTCTTGCATTTCAACTGCATTTGTGTTCCTTTTCTTGCTGTCTGGCTCTTGGAGATCGTCCTCGCGCTTTCGTTTGCCAATATGCAGGCCATTTGCGACCTCTTCAGTGCGGCTGGCGACTTGTTCTTCGGCTTTCTGAGAGTCTCGCACAACGCTCTCCACCTGCAGCGCTTCTTCTCGCTTCTTCTCGTTTATTTTCGTCTGCACCTTGCGCACCAGGCTCAGAGCATTTTGGAGCTCGTCGGCATCTTCAAAGTCTTCACAATGGTTGAGCAAAGCTTCGACAAGAGGCTCCGGTTTGTCGAGATCCGGATATTGCAAACCTTGCTTCAAAACCCCAACCGCAAATGGCGCCGACCATAGCGTGGGAAGACGCTCGTTCCCACCCTGTTGTATGAAAGCCATTTGCACGCCCTTTTGTAATTCGAACTCGTAGAACCTCAACCAAAATTTATGGTGTTTCCCAAAATCGGCAACAGCATCGTCGAATTGTGCACGAGCATTGTCGAATCGTCCCTGAGACTTGAGATACTCGACGTATTTACGCTGCAGGCTGAAGGATGCGTCGAAATCGGGTCCGAGACCTTGTTTCGAGGCAAGACTGTGCACGGCCTCAATGGATGATCTGATGCCCATTTCTGCAACATCTGCGTCCTCCTCGGTAGAGTCTGCTCTTTTGGTTCGCCGCAAAAGGTAGCCGCACCATGCGTCATAGATGACCAGGGCTTGTTCAACTCCGGCAGCATCCAGAAGGCCGGTGCGTGTAGCTTTGTGTTTGATCTTTTCCGTTTCATCAAACTCATCTTCTGCGATTTCCGAGGCTAGTAGATATTGTTTCCACAAGGATCCAGACCATGGACAGTGTTTCGTGGCTCGTGCCAGAAGTGGTAGTATACCAGATTTCGATTTCTCCACCAGATAATCCAAGTGGGCTTCCCATATAGCAACGACCGACGGGAAGCGGAGTTCGGAACGGCAGTAAAGAGCTGCGACCATGTCGAGTTCGAGATCCTGCAGCACTTTCGTGTTGCGTTTCCCCTTTGCATTACGTCTCTTCTTGGCCTGTTCCTCCTCGTTACGCTCGAACAAGATGTACTGATCGAAAGTCGAATATTCCGAGGTCTGGTCTCCGCCCGCCTGAGCTTGGCGCAAAGCGCTTTCGTAGACATCTCGCTCACCGAGTAGCTCTTTGGCGCTGGCAGAATCTTTGAGTGTCGTGGACATGATGTTTTCGTACTTTGTAGGGAAGTTGGCAGAGATGAATGTGGAAAAGGCTTGAAATGTTTCCTCCCACATGGCATGGGGAACATGAAGTCGTGCTTGAAAGAGTTCAAGAGCGGCCGCGGCATCAGCTGAGGACAATTTCTGGCCGACATCTCCGAATCTCACGGTCATGTACTTATCCCAGACCTCATGGCTTTGAGCCAAATCGTGCTTTGTGCTTTGAACAGCTTCTTCCCACGTATCGAGGACAAGCTTCCAGTCGAAGACTTCACGGCCCACCAGTCGCTCCGCTTCTCCATTTTCGCCTTCCAGGTCGGTGGCAGGCTCCAGTGCCCATTTATAGCAATGTAAGACCCAGTCACCGTATGTAATCCATAGACGTGCGCTACCACATTCTTCCTCGACCGCCCGACGGCATTTGTCAACGATATTTACCCTCTCTTCGGCAGTTTGTGCAAGAATGCTTTCATCTTGAAGCCAGTCCAGCCATTGTTCTTCGCCGACCGCAAACAATTTGTCGAAATTTTCTCGTGCCTGCCGCAGTTCGGAAAGGAGCTCGTATGTTCGTGGATCTCGATGTGCGTTTGGATTGGAAGAAGGATAGATGTGATCAACAAACCCTTGGTGCAAAATTTGGATGATCTCTCGGTGAACTTCGTACAAGGACGGCATCTCTTGTACATATGCCACCAACTCTGTAAGTCTCCCCTGCGATTCTGTTGGAAGCGAAGTATCAGTGTAGTCTGCACGCAAGACCTGTTTAGGTGTCTCAACCATATTGATATCGAAGGATGCGCGGGGGTTCGATGTCGCACCTGCCGATGACAGGTGAGGGAACATGCCAGCAGATGATCTCTGACTCTCTGAAGAGCCGCTACTGGAGAGGATCGGAGGTGTAGGCCTAGAGGTTTGCTGGTGCGCAGCCAGCTCGGCCAAGGACTCAGAATATGACGAGGATCGGGAGAAATGACCTGAGAGGGGTCCGGAAGGGACAGGACTGATGAGTGGTGAAGAGTGTGATGGCTGCTGTGAAGGACTTCTCACATGAGCTGGTATGCTTGAAGGAGGCAGAATGGAGCGCGACAGTGGTGAATTTGCAGCAGGTTGGCTGCCTGTGGCAGAATGGGTTCGCTGAACATGTTTAAAAGGTGATTTTACAGATTCGGCAGTCGGAGTCAAAGAGGTCGAGCGCGGCGTTTCTGAAGGAGACAACAGTGAATTGATGTCCATGGTTGTGCGCATCCGCTGTCCGACAATATGCCGGCGAGCACAAGTTTTCAAGGGTATCCTCTTCAACTCTTTCAAATATTATGTTGGCGAGGGTCGTTGTCCAGGTCCATCTCAGGGAACCTCGATGCTGGGCCAGGCACCGAATGACTACCTGATGGAATTAAAGGGCAAAGCAGCACGTATTTGTTTGGTCGGCGCATGCAATAGAATAGCAGTCAATGTAACGGCCGAGTGCAAAGGTAGGCGACAACTGGAGAGAAGGAATGGCTGGTTCGTGCGAGTTGAACCTTGATGCCGACGAGTTGTATGTGATGAGCCCAGATGCGGCCTGGGTTTAACGGAATAAATGGTTAAAGGGCTCGCAGGGTCCCGAGTCGAGGCCTTTTGATCTGTTGCACGAATTGTGGTTTGGCCTTGCCGATCCAAGAGCCTAGCGACATGCCGTGCGGTGACTTTGCTTCCGCAGCAAACATGATTTGCTAAGCGACCTTCCACTGCCAAGCGGACCATCTTTCTCAGTCGCAGCGCCATGTTCTCAACAGCTCAAGTCACTATTCGATAGAAATCTCCTTTCCTCAACTGCACCAACTTGATCACCGCATTCCGTCGCTTTCCGACAGTCTGCGGCGACCTGCAGAGCGTGTAGCCATGAACACACAACAGATCGCCCTACGGCGACTTTCCTATGGCAAGTTCTGTGCCCATCTTGGTTTACAATGTAGCTAACAACTGCAAGCTCGATCATATCAGACTCCTTCGGCAACCGCCGTTGACCTTTGCCCTCTCATGTCATCGCTTCGCCTTGCCTCAAGGCGACCCTTCCACAGCTCCTCGATACGTTGCGCGCCTACCACAGTGGAAGGAAAAGCCACCACGAAATCAAAGTTTGAGAAACCATTACAAATGCCAACTTCAGCTGCGACTTTGACAACAAGAGAACGGTTAGAGGCAGCAAGGAAACGAGCAGCCCAAAGAATCAAGGACGAAAGGGCCGAACAAGAGCGGAATTTCAAACTTGGAAGTCTCTCTTCTTCCAGCTTGTTTGGCGGTGATCTTGTTGAACGCAAAGACACCGGTCCAAAGGAGGATTCATCACTTGCAGAGCGTAACCCAGAGCATATGGCTCAGGCCCTCAATCCTCGTCCCACCGCTCGGTCTAGATGGCAGCGGAAAATGGTTATCAGAGACGTCAGGCGGCGGGGGCGGCTAAACAAGGAAATGAAAATAGCACGGTCGGAACGAAACCATCTGTCTCGATCACATTTCTTCAAGACATCCATGAAAAAGCTGGCTCCTCTGGCTCGACAGATTGCGGGCAAATCTATCGACGAAGCCATTCTGCAGATGAGATTTTCCAAGAAGAAGGTGGCACAAGAAATCCGACAGCATCTGATGCAGGCTCGAAATGAAGCCATTGTTATGAAAGGCATGGGCCTACGGTCTGTCACGGAGAACGAAGCTGCGACAGTCGACCAGGATCCGAGCGAGACTCGGCCTCTTCCTCATCAAACAAACTCCAAAGCGCTCAAGAAGGGCCACACCGCTGACGAGACTGACATCTACGTCGCACAAGCCTGGACGAATCGTGGCCCATACGGGAGCGAGCCAGACTACCGAGCACGGGGTCGAATGTTTATGATGCATCCTCCATACACGGGCATCAGCGTGCTGTTGAAAGAAGAGAAGACAAGAAAGAGGGAGAAAGCCGAGAAGGAGGCAAAGGCCATTAGGAAGAGAATGGGCAAGAACATGTGGGTTCACTTGCCGGACAGGAGAGTCACTGCTCAACGTCAACATGTCCTGTGGTAGACATGTCCTGTACAAATGATTCTGTTTGCGGACTACGCAGCCTGCACAAACCACTCTGATCCCATGGATAGAAATTTATGCTCCAGCTATGTCGAATTTTCTAGACGACGAGCTCTTTGCTTCAACAATGTTGTCATCCCAACGTTGCCGACATCAATCAGTCAAAGACGTCAACAGCGTACCTCTCGCCTCTGAGGCCTTCCCACCAATTCAACCCTTGCTCGAAGCTCACTTCTTTCCCTTTCTTCCTTGCTCCTTCGATCGCCATCTTGACCGCAACTTCTCGCACTCCTTTTCCTAAAGAGCTGCTTCCACAAATGTAGGCTCTCGCTCCTTCATCAAATAGTCTGCCCACCATCTCGCGTTCGCGCCAAAGCCTGTCCTGGGCATACTTGCAGCCATCTGACTTGTCCGAAGCTTGACTGAAGGCATAGAACACTTTGACAATTCCGGCAGCCTCCCACTTCGACAATTGCTCGGCAAACAGTCGATCTTTGTCAGGATATCGACACCCAATTATGAGGATTGCTTCACCGAAGTCCTCGCTCCCACCACCGGAAGCAGCAATACGCGCGGCACGCTCTTGCACAAATCCCACGAAAGGCGCAAGGCCGGTCCCGGCACATACCATTATGATTGGCGTCTTCTGGCCGCGTGGTAGATGGAAAGTTGCATGGGATTTTTTGATCATGAGCTGCACCACAGAGCCGGGCTGAAGAGCTTTCAGGTAGTTTGTGGCTACGCCGATACGTCCTGTCCCCGAGTTGACCACCGAGTATATGATGCTGGCTTTGGTTGGGTCATTCAAGGGTGAGGATGAGATGGAGTACTGTCGGATGCGCATCGGAGCCAACATGGAAAGGTAAACGGGGAAGGGAAGGTCCAACGACGGATACATTTCGAGGATCTCAAGAATCGAAAGCTGGTCCGTTGTTGATGTGAGTTCTTCGCCAAGCTTGTCGTCGTTGGCATATTTCGCCAGGGTGACGAAATTCTTTCGTGTCGCAGGGCTGCTGAGCTCAACATATGCACCGAGGACGGCTGACACGGGCATAACGGTCTCCGTGGGAATTGTCGTGTGTGCACCTTTCCGGAGGGTCATCATTGTATCCCAAGGTAGTCGGAATCGCCGCAGTACTCTTGAGATTGTTGGTGTATTGTTGACTGGTAGCAAGGCAAGGTAGTCACCAGCGTCATATGAGAGGCTAGTCGGCAATTTGAACTCGGTGTGTCGTTTCTCAGGAACGTCTGCAGCTGTCAACAACTCGTTCTTGAGCACAAGAGCATCCAGGACATTGTGGCGAAGATGCGACGCCCGAGAGGTAGTGCTGATCTCCATGTCCAGACCTTCCGTGATATCTGCGAAGCCCGAGTCCGCCGAGAGTGCAGGCCAGAGCTTCTCGTCTTGCCAGGCATCGAAGTCATCAAAGACATTTCCTCCACCAACATCTGATTCCCCACGACTGGCAATTTGCTTTCCGCCTTTGCTGAGCAGCTCCGCGTCGATGAATTTAGGCACCTTCTGAAATGTGGCCACCCAATCGTGATGACCGCAACCGAAAACTGCAAATTGCGTATCCTTGACCTTCTCCGGGGCAACATTCTTCAGCCATTCAACAAACACTGCTGCATTGTCAGGCGGATTGCCCTCATAGCTAGCTGTGATAAGCACAACAGGTTGTTTGGCCGGAAGCTGATCGACTGCTGCATCGAGAGGCTTTACCGTGGCAGCAAACCCTCGACTGCTCGCACTGCTAGCAAGGTTTTGCGCGAGTCCTTCGCAGGTGCCGGAGTTCGATCCGTAGAGAATCAGCATGGGCTTTCCCGAGGCACCTTTTCTGATCGCAGTCTGTTGTTTCTGCCGAACATCTTCGATTTCCGCTCCACCGTGCATTTTCTTCTCAAGCTTCAAGGGATCGATCCCATCTCGCAAAGTCGCCCGAATGAAAAAGTTGTCGGGTTTGATGGTCAGAGTTTGCTTGATTTGCAGCTGATATGAAGGATCGTCAGCCCTCAGATTGAAGTTCTGGAGAACAAGAGCAAGCGTCAAGATGGCTTCTTGCCATGCAAAAGGTCGTCCTATGCATCCTCTTACCCCGTTTCCAAAGGGCTGCAATTATCAGTCACGGCTTCAGATCGGTCAAATTTAAGTCGAACATACCTTCCATGCATTTCTGGGCAACTTTGCGAAATTCTCCCCACTCATTCTTTCTGGTTTGAATTCGTTGCAATCAGGGCCGAAGACTTCCGGATCCCGCCCAATGCTGGGTAGGAGTGCAAATACGGAAGCCTCATGAGGAATGTAGTATTTCCCACCGAGCACCACAGGTCCTGAGACGGTTTCTAATGCTTTCAGTTGGAATGCAGGGGCTGTAGGCTGAAGTCGCAGCGTCTCTCTCAAGATTGCCTCAAGGTATGGCAATTTGGACATGTGCTGAAATGTAACCGGTCCTTTGCCGACAACAGTATCGACCTCTGCCTGAGCTTTGCTCAAAACATCAGGGTTCTTGACGAGATAATACGTCGCAAAGGAAAGAGCTCCGGATGTTGTTTCGTGGCCCGCAATGAGAAAGGTTATCATGTTGTTCATGACGCTCTCATGTGTAAGGCGTTCTCCGGTCTTGGGATCCTTGCCATACAACATTGCATTCAAGAGGTCCTTTTTGTCCGTCGGGTTCGATCTTCGTTGTTCAATGACTTCATCAGCAACAGTTTTCATCGTTGCGATGTCTTCTTGGAATTGACGTTCTGCCGCCCTGTTGAATAGTGATTCTAGCCGCGTTCGAGTCGGACGGCGGCCACTTTCCTGCAAGAACCCAACCATGGCATTGACGAACGGATGCATCGATTCCGAGTAGAATGAATTGAAGCGTTTTCCCATCGCGCAAAGTGCAATTGAATCCAATGTCAACCGCGTATAATCGTCGGTCACGTTGATTTTCTCGTCTGGCCCGACACGTGCCCACTTCGCGACCAACTGTGTGGCAATATCGTACATCTCGTCGTCTGAGCCTGTGAGCTGATGGCCGATCTGTAGCAAGAGGACTTACACATCTCATGAATACCGATGGGACCGAAGGCGGGCACAAGTGTCCGATGGGCCACCTCCCAATTGTGTTCGCCGTTGTAAGCAGTGAAAAGACCATCTTTCACGCCATGCCGAACTTCTTGCAACCCTCCAGATACGGCTTTGCAGAACCGACGTTCATCACAAAGTTCATCGAGCAATGCCACCGATGTCACGAAATATCTCTCTCGACCTATGAACGACAACTTGAAGATGGGTCCTAGGCCATTGTCAGCAACGTCCGTTGACCGTTGGCAAGTCGTCTTTACCGTATTTTTCACCAAGATGGACAAGACTTTGTATCGAGTTCTTTGGATCGATATCCCAAACATTTCCCAGAATGGGAATTGTTGGAGGTTGAGGAATCAAGGTTGACATGTTGTACGAGCAAATGTAAACCTCATAGTCTGAGCAGAATCACAAGGGAATGAGAGTAGACTGGTTCCTTAGTTGAGGCCGATCGCGTTTATGAATAGTTACCCACGGTGACCAAAGTAATAGTAGGACGAAAGACAACCTAGGGTTTTAATAGTTCCGGGCAACCAAAGTGTAGGACAAGCCTCGCAAGCTGTACGGCACAATGAAAATCCCGTTGTCCTCGAAGGGATCTTACCGGCACAGACTGGATTGTGTTGGGAACCGATCAATTGCGAAGTGCGCTGGAAATCGTGTCGTCGTGAAACATGAAGCGGACAGAATATTGATCCGTTCAACGACATCGAAATACCTCGGTTTTCCGGGCAGAAAACAACGCATATGTCAGCGATCAGGGCTGCGCAGCGGACGATTTGCAGGAACTTGGGATACGGGATACGAAGGAGATCTACGAAGATTGACGTGGGATTTGACCTCCTGCATGTGTGAGGCCAATAGTGGTTGTGTTTACTCCGTATTTCCTGCAACAAAGAGCTCGGGCCTCAAAACTCGCAATTCCGTCCCAAAATTAGGCACATCATCAACATTATATGTTCGTTATGTAATCATGCTTGGAGTTCAGACAGCGAAGTGATATCTGGTACTCCGTAGTACTGAGCTCATAAAAGTACCTAGATGATGACATGCGCTCATAAACACGGCAGATTCACACCATAGACGCCGTTAGCACCCCCCTGTTTGATCGTTGCCAAAAAAACGCCCAGTTGTACGCCCATTTTCCTGTGCGCGCTTCTTTGTTCTATACCAGTCTTGCTCACATTAAGCGTGGTCCGGAATTAATTCGTAGCCTCCTTCGCTCGGGAGTACTACAGCAGCCAGCGTGATTGCAATAGCGCACAACGCCTGAAAACTCCATGACACCGTGCACATCGTCCAGCTCTTGTCAAGAAACCAGCCGGAGAAGAATCGCTCGTCGTTTTCATACAGATAAGCCTGCGAGAGATATCAGCTTTTGTTAGGACCCACGAAGATCCAAGCGGTCTCACCATCAGAGCCATACCAATGGCCTGTACAAACGCAGCCAATGCAACCAAAATTGTAAGCACTCCCCAGCCTTGTTCTCTCTTTTGTTTGCCCCCCACAAGGAGGATTGTGAAAGCTGCGATTGTCATGCCCTCCAAAACCACAGCGAAGGACATCAAGAAGCCCACCGACCTCCACATGCTGCAGAAATACCGATCTTCCCCTCGGCAGTCATTGTATCGAGGGAATTGCACGCAATGAAGGGATGCGGGAGTCAAGAAGGAACTTGTCGAGGGAGTATCGAATGTGGGAGGAATATTCGTGGTCGAACATCGCCGATGTAGGCCGTATGTGTAGTGCACTGGGTCGCCATGGGGCTAGGAGCGGTCAGAAAAGCATTTCACGAATAGGCAATGCTTTCACATACCGTGCTTCCATCATAGGCTATCCAGTTGGGGATGGCAATGGAGGCAATGGTCATGCCAGTGGCTGTGCGACAGCGTGTCAGTCATGTCGAGTGAAGCGCTCTGATGTTGCATCGTACCTGCAAGAAACACAAACAGAGCCGCGGAAAAGATGATGCTTCTCGTGAGCATTCCCGTGTAGTTGGTCCCATGGCCGCTGGGCACAAGTGAGAAGTCGGCCATCCTCCCCTTCGTACCAAGACCGCGCTGGTTGTGCCACCTCTTATAGCAGAGCTTTCCGACCTCGAGGGACAGCTGTCCGATAAGAACTCGCGCCTAGCGAAGGACGAATCGCTCAAGGGCCGATGATCAAATGGCTGCTGAAGATGTTGTTGGGCTTGAACACAGTATTCCCAAACAGACACTCATCAGACAATGCGGTATACACCCGAAAGCTGATTGAATCAGGTGGTCGGGACAGAGATAGGTAGCGCTGGACTCGCGAAGTGGGACTCGGCCTGGGAGATTGGAAACGGTGGCCGCCTGAAGAATTGATCTATAGTCCCGGACGCGATGATATACAAAACACTGGAAAGACACGCGGCAGACTTGATGATCTCTTGTGAGCCTTGTCATCAAATCACGGTGGAAGGTAAGAATCCCTTCTCAGAGATACACAACACAATAGTCGCAGCTTGAGGGGGTTCGCCGCCAAGCAATGACGATCGTGGTTCAAACGCGACATCGATCTCGAAGTTTTGGCAAAGCGACATTCCTATCCTTGACCACTCCTCTTTTTGCGAACATTTTGGCTTTCGCATTTCTTGATCGCGGCCATACTGTTTGGCAACGGCACAAACATGTCGAGTTGTAGTTTGGGCAGAACAGTGTAGGATTCTCCTGAAGTACTAGTATATGGAAATGGACTCGTGCCAGGCAACATTTTCCGGCCAATGTTACCGATTGATCCTATCCGAATCGTGTGTACTTTATGATTCATTCTTCAGCCTGCTGCTCGAATCTGGGAATCGCCAACAGGATTAGCAGCATTTGATGCGGACCACGTTATCGAGCTTTCAGCGCGAAACAGTTTCGCATCCACCGTTGCCGACAGCCAGAGGACGAAATGAACATCGAATGATGCATCTCACCCATCATTGCTGGCATTCAGACCTTGCTGGCGCAGTGAAAGGTGGCGAGGGGATCTTTCAGTCATTTCGGTCCACATCATTACGGCATAATCTCACGAGATATGATCGAGAAAAACATCTTGCCCAGATCTCAACGTACAATTACTCTATCGAATAGAGTCCGATATACACATCCTTCCCCTGAACACACGACCCAAGTCTCTTCCAGTGTGAAGGCGGATTACATCGTCAGTCAGGACTGCGACGTGCGGTTCCAGCGGATGAAACAAGCTTTCCTCCTTCAGACCGATGTCCTTATGCCTTGAGCCGGCATCTCTTTCCGAAGCTCATTCGAAATAAGCTAACAGGGAGACAGTACATGCACCGTCCTTGCAAGTTATACCGTCAGATACTCTCTGAAGTCCTCCCGCAGAACATTTGTTCCCTTTCAAAGATCAGATGCTTGCTTCTTTCATTACGCGAACAAGACTTACCTGCGCCATTTGTCGAGCTAGCTCATCATCTTCCTCCATCTTCTTGCAAAGCGCCCAAAACTCGTTTCTGTCGGCCTCGGTTTCATCAAGACACACACGTTTGAAGTTCGCTCGCGACATAGGATCGATGATCTTTGCCCACTTCTCTCGTCGGACCTCGCTGTACTTGTCCAAGATGCTGTCGTCGGCCTTTCCATTCCGCATTGCCCTAAGTGCATCGAACAAACTTCCAACATCGGCAATGCCGCCAGTCAAACCAAGTCCGCCACTATAGCCGATAGTCAGCCTGCAAGATTTGGACAATCGGGCCCACTTACAAGGGATTGCACAGATGGGCAGCATCGGCAGCCAGCAAGAACCGGCCAACTCGGAAGGACTCTGCGCATCTCTGGTGAAGCTTGTAAGGACTGGCGCTGACAAGCTTATAATCTCCTGACTTAGGGTTTCCTGGTAAAATCTTCTCGAATCTTTCCGGTTGTCGCTTGAGATATTCTTCGTTCGAGAGGCCCCAGTCATCACCATATGTCACTCGCCACAGACCGTCATTGGTAATCCTCGCTGCCATGTACCAGTCGTTCTTATCAAGGATGAAATTCGAATCCCAATACCCGAATTTCTGGAAGTCATAATAAACCTGCTGGACTGTCAGTATGGGCGTGCTTACTTTGCCGGATCACTCACGTTTGTGGCAATAATCTGCTTTTGCAATGTCTCTCCCGGATAATTCAAGTCCCCAAAAAGCGAGCGTCTTATCTGACTGTTGGCGCCATCACATCCAACGACATAATCAGCAGCGAAAGTTTTCTTACCAGTCAGTGTTTCGACATTGACCCTGGCCTCGTTTTCATCCTGCTCGATTGACACGACATTGTGCTCCCATAACACTTCGGTGTTTGGTGCTTTCAGAAAGTGCTCGAGAAGGAGGATATCAAGCTTATCCAGAGGCAAGCAGACCATTGGATGGTCAATATCCATCCGATTCCGGATTCCCGCGATGAACGACCCATCAGGATGCCTCCAGCACACAGCATCTGGGTGAATCCCTTGCGCTTTCACGTCATCCAAGACACCTGCTCGATCCAAATCATAGACGGCGGATGGCGCATAATGAGCCGCACGCGGGTTCTTGTCAAGTTCGTTGGACGCCTCGACTATTTGCACTTTGACTCCCTCCTTGGCCAGAAGAATGCCCCTGATGTTCGTCAGTGTGGAAATCAGTGAATCTGGCCTGGGATGACTTACAGCAATAGCCCCGACGGTCCCGCGCCGACAATGATGACCTGTTTCAATTATTCACAACTATCCAACTTTGGTCGGCAGCGAAACTTACACTGTTTACTGGTGTTTGCTTCCCCATCTCGATGGCTTTGCAATGGCTGTGAAGAAAATCGTATTCGATGACACGGAAAGAGATTCTGAGGACTTATTGACAAGGCTGACGCGGTTTCTTCTTATGACATGTTTTTGCTTCTTTGCTCGAACAAGCAGAACAAGACTCCCACATGCTGTGTTGTGCCAAAGACTCGACCGAGCCCCACAAGATCAGATTCTAGGGAAATGGTCAAAGTGGACTGATTGCTGGAACATGCACTTTGACACTGTGCCGCGGAGAGTTCTCCAACCCTCCACCATGTCAACAAGCAAGATCTCGGTCAATGATCTCTCGATGGAGGATTGCAAGCATTGGACAAAGGGAACTGTTTTTGCCATACTTCAAGAACCCACAACTCCAATATCGTGGGGCATCGTCTCGAAGCAGGTCAATCGTTGGCCAACGAGCCAGGTCGTAGCCAGAGACGTTGTGTGGGGCTTGATGACATGCTGCAATGAGAGTGTTGGGGAAGCAATTTTCGTCGGATTTTGTACTTCCCCAAGGCTGCTGTGGATAGAGCTCGATCGATGCCGCGGATGGTAGTTCTTGTGCAAAGAAGGACTGACATGCTTTACAATGTGAATTGATGACTACTTACTGAGCGTTGCGAGCAGAAGGCGTTGCAACCAAGTGTTTAGATGTTCGCGCCGATTATCGTGACAGACTTCCCCAGGTTGCAACCCCGCATCACGTAAACTTCGTACCATCGCAGTGAAACACCAACTCGCGCACAAAATCTACGTTTACAGTCAGGCCTGATCTGTACACTTGGACGCTCTTCAATATGATCGACCGGATCACGGAAAGCTGCCTGGATCATCGTGGAGGAAAGTTGCTGGATGTTGCCAGCCGTGATACTCGTCAATGGGAGTATTCGCAGCGTAGAATAAATTAAATTTTTCCGAATTTCGAAAATATATTCAAGTCTGTTCAATCTTGATGCTCGACACATCACACAATCACAGACAATTGAAGATCAGGCTTCAGATTAAATTGATTTGGAAAAGTCTTCCGATCTCTATTTTCGTGATTAACTAGGATGATTTATGGGCTTGAGGAGTTCACAGGCTGGTGCTGAATCTTGTTTGCGGTTCAGGCAGTTTATGAAGGATCATTCTATCAATCCAACTCAAGACTTCTGGCCACTATTCCATGATCAGACCTCACAGTATGAACTGCTGAAACTTGCGTCTTGAACATGCCCCATGAGACAGAACAGGAAGGGTCTTTGTCGAGAGCACTACATAATTCCTTGCTGCAGAGAAGTCTACTGTTACACGTGAACAACGTCGATGTCAGCAAAATACTGCCGAGCAGTACTTTTGAAGCTGACTGTCGAGGCGCGTGTGAATAAGATCCTTCTAACGCATTTCCTGCTCAGTCGATTGTGGACAATATTAGTATAACTATACGAGGACTGCGAGTATCCCTGGGGCAACAACATGATCTGTCTCGACAGCGCATGGCCTTCTGACATTCGCCAGAGCCCTTCCGCCAATGGAATTCATGCAGATGCGGCTGTTGAGCAAGTGACTGACTCGTTTGACAGCAGGTTGTTTTCCAAGACGGGTTGTAATTGAATAAGGTTGGAAGCTGAGTTGCAAACCTCGGAAGCAGTCCGAAGATGCATATTCTACACAAAACACTTTTGGGAAGTCAAGACCGACGATCCTCGTAACCAAAGATTGCAGTCAGGACTCAGCATACGCCACAGCATTGGGTACATACCCAAGTACTCCGTAGAAGTCACAGAGATTGACCAGTGTTGTTAGGGTGAGACAGGCCTGGAAATTCGCATGTCTCCCCATAGGTTGGAGCCAAGAGCGGACTATGGGTGAGTGGCAGCTGGGGGACATTTGCTCGCAGTAGTAGTACAGAGTCCAGAGTACAGATTACAGAGTGCGGGCCTCAAGAGCCCGAGTTCTTCGTTGTTGTGTTTGTGTTTCGAGTGACGTCAAGCCGTAGCCATTTTCTTCAGCACTTCACGAGCACTGCCAACTTCGCTAACCCGCTACATTGACACCCAATTGACACGCGTTTGACATCTGATGACATCCCCATGGACCACAACTGCATACCGTGCCGAAATCTTGCATCTTAACCGCTCGCCGCACGACGACGATCCACATCTTCTGCTGTCAAAGGCCCGTGAAGCTGTCCAAAAGTTCATAATCTCCAACCCTCATCACACACGGACGTCGCCCATCCAACGCCACGAGAGTATCTTCAGTGCCGTCAGTGCCAATCATGGACCACCAGGAGTGCCTGCAGCACTGTTACGGTGGCAGGGAACTCTCCCTTAGGAATAGTGCTTTGAAAACAGCTGGAAGAAAATATCATGGTAGGATGGGGAGCTCTTTACTGTTTGAAGTCGCACTTTGTTGATGCCCTTCATGGTGTGATGATCTCCCGGCCTCGTTCATGACAGACGTCGTGCCACAGACGACCACCAATCACATCCCCCGGTCGGAGCCTTCTACCCGCTATACTCCTAAGAAAAACCGTTGGCGCGGCATGGGCCTCGTTGTGGCGTTCTCGTTAACATCATCCAGCCTGGGGTTGACGGTGGGAAGTGTCCGAGCACGTTGTCCGGAAGGCGTCAGAAAGCTCGGTAACAGATGCGATGGTGACCCTCTTGTTGATGGTGGTCAAGGAGACAAGCACCGTTGATATTGTCATGAGGCGAAATGGTGGATATGTGAGATTACTTCGAATCTACAGGTAGGTGCACAGGCTTTTCGATACCCTGCTTTGAATCTTCAACCTTATCAATCATGATCGATGGCCTGTTCCTGGCGCTCGGTCGTGTGGATAGGAAGAGGTGTATAAAGCGTCTCGTTCTACCCAACTCTTTTCTCTCCTCCATCAGCAACCTTCAGTTCAGTTACTAACCATAGTCACTCGCTCTTGTTTTTTCTTTTTGTATCCGACCCGAAGTCACTCTTTTTACAACCATGAAGTGGTCAAACTCGGCCAACAAGGCTGCGTTGGCCCTCCTCGCGGCTGACAAAGTTGTCGGAGACGTCTTGACCGTCATCGAACCTTGTCCCGCCGCCATCAGCCTTGCGATCCCAAACATCACCGTCACCGCTCAGTATCAGCCTGTGTCTACCTGTGTACCTACGACTGCTTGCGTCAAGGGAACATGTGCGACACTGTATCCCTTGACGACTTTCCCGTACGTTTCTACCGTGGTTCCTTTCGCCTGGAACGGTACCACCACGCAACTCACCACCGTCACCGATGTTGCTCAACCATTCAGAGCTTCTGAGTACCTGGAAACCCTGACCCAGGTCACGGCTGCTCCCTCGATCGACAAGCGAAGCTGGGTTGATTGGTTCGACAAAAAACGTCCAACTGTCAGTAGCACTACTGTCTATGAGACTGTGACCAGACGCGCCATGGCACCATACAAGGACGTTGGTCCTCTCCCCATTCCTGGCTGGGAAGGCAGTGGTCTCTGTGCCAAGTGTGAGGACAAGACCGACGGCAGCCGCTCTCAACTTCTGGACGTCGTCGAGTGCCGATCCGGTGTCGACGCTGCAGGAAAGTCATACGAAAAGTGTGTCGAATGGTACGAGACAATCATTGAGCGCCCTGCACCCACTTCAAAAGTCACTGCCGAAGCACTCTGCTCCAGCAAGGGCAAAATCCCCCATGCCGGGGTCTACACCTGGACATTCCCCCAGGTCGCTCCTCCCGTCACCATCACCGCACCTCCAACGACAGTCACCGTCACTGTCAACGGCCGACCATCGATGCACGTTTTCCCCAAACAAGTGAACGTTGTCTCCGGACAGGCGTGGAATGCTTATGTCACCAAATCATTCTCCGGCCCTACTACATTCAACTTCAACGTCTATATCACCAAGGTCATCATCATCAACGTTCCTCATATCACCGAACCTGCCTCCAAAACTCGCAATGTTCCTGTCCCAACAGGCAACGGCAACAAAGGAGGCAACTGGTGGCCATTGCCAGAGCAAGATTCAGGAGAAGACGCTGGTCAAGCCTGGGAGGACTGGAACTCTGCAACATCAAGCTCATCCACCGGCGGTCCCATTGGCCAGAGCACCACCAAGACATGGACATCGTCTCTCTCAAGCACAACCTCCAGCTCATCCTCGGCAACAGGCGGCCCAATCATGGCCAGCACAAGCTCAAGCTCTTCTTCCTCAATGATGGCCGCAAGCAGCTCGTCCAGCTCGTCCAGCACGTCCTCCATGATGGCTGCAAGCAGTTCGTCCAGCTCCTCCTCCTCTTCGTCTTCATCAGGTACTGTTGGACCTATTAGTGCGTCGGCATCTTCGTCTTCTTCCAGCAGCAGCTCGTCATCTACCACCTCAATGATGGCCGCAAGCAGCTCATCCAGCTCGTCCAGCTCGTCCAGCACATCCTCGATGATGTCCTCAAGCAGTTCGTCTTCGTCCACTTCTTCCATGATGGCCGCCAGCAGTTCCAGCTCGTCGTCATCTACTTCTGCCATGGCTGCCAGCAGTTCATCTTCTTCATCCAGCAGCACATCCGCCACTGCTCCCATCACCGCTACTGGAACCGGCTTCTTCCTACAGATCAGTGCTACCCCTATCGCCAGGCATCGAAGACAGCTCATCGTCAGGTATCTGGGTTTCGATGAAAACAACAATGGAGTCGTTGTCGATAGCCAGGCCGACGCTACCCTTGTCTTCGGAGCCACGGGTCAAGCTCTCCTTTCCGCGAACGGTGAATTCCTTGGTACTGAGGAGAGGGACACGGCCTTTGTGCGACTTATTGCAGATCTCCCAGCGGGTTTCCGCCGTTGGACCTTTGTCGACGGTGGCATGGCTCAATTGCAGGGTACCTCTGGCTTCTGCTTGGGTGTCAATGGCGTCGTCAGTGCATATGTGGCTCCTGACACCTGCGATAACCCAATCGTTCTCGTCCAACAACGTAAGTATAATGTCGTGCTGATCGAATCCTTTTCTGACCGAGTTTTAGCTCCAACAAGCTCTTCCAGCACATCATCCACCTCTGCAACCAGCACCTCTACAACTGCTGAGATTACTACAACTGCTGAGACTACAACCACTGGTGGCGCTGGTTCCTCGTCCACAATCTCGTCGACCTCAGCGACCGCGACCTCTACAACTGCCGCTGAGACTACTACCACTGGAGGTGCCGCTTCTTCTTCCTCAATCTCGTCAACCTCATCCTTGACAACAATCACGTCCACCACCAGCTCTGCTCCAGCCACCACAACCACAGGAGCTCCCCTCTGCAACATTAATGCAAACATCTGTCTGGACTCGGACCTGATCACTGCCAATATCGTTGCCACTCAAGACTGCCCTCTCCTTGGCGGCCTCCTCTGTACTGTCAATGACTTGTTGAGCCTTGTACCTGCGCTGTTGGGTGGAAACCCTGATGTTGCTTCGGTGCTCATTGCGAACAACCAGATCCTCGGCTTGAGCATCACTCCTGAAGAACTCAACACTGCCATCAATGCCGGCGAGTTGAACACTGTTTGTTCCGCATTGCAAACCGTCAGCGTCGTCATTTTTGACCCGACCTGCCCAGCCAACCCAACTTCCGGCACCTCAACTACCACCACCTCAACTACTTTGGCCACTTCCACCAGCAGTTCTTCGGCCGGCAACGGTGCCACCACTACTTCTGCCAACGGAGCAACCACCACCAGCGCCGCTACGACCAGTGCCGGCAATGGTGCTACTACCACAACTGGTGGCGCCGCAGCCACTACGACTACCGCCGGCAGCTCTCCCACATGCGGCGTACAAATTGCCCTCTGCGCTGGCCAGACTCTCCAAGACGTTGGCCTGAACGAAGTCGCTTGTGACAGTGGCATCGCCGGAGTTGTTTGCTCTCTCGCGCAGACCCTTGAAGCTGCTACCAATGCCTGCGTTGGTAACTGTCAGATTGTTGGACGAACTGGTACAGTCGGTCTCGACCTTGATCCACTGACTGGCATTGAGTCCATCCAATCCGTTCAAGCTGCCGTCGACAACTATCCCAACTGTCAACCTGGTGGCCCTACTGTCACCTTGAGCGAGCCCACCTGCCCGCTCACATTGTTCAAGCGTACCACTCGCTACGGCCGGTTTTAGACGGGATGAGATAATGCTCAACTTTACTTTTTGACTTCTTTTGGATGGGGTTACCCTAACCTTAGCCTTTAATTCTAGATATCCAATGGATCTTCAATATTCATCATTACATGCCTTCTGTTTGATTTTCAGGACTTTTGACATGACCAAAAGTGTTTTTACTTGAGTTGGTAAAAATTTTCTTTTACAGACTGTCTACACGGCCGGATAAACCCCATCTTGACGCATCCGTCCTCCCCATAATCGTGGTACATCTTCAACAGACTCGTAGGCTTTTGTGAGTTTTTTCCTCGCCATGACAAGGCTCGGAGCGGCAGTCAAGTTCATATCAGTCTGATGGTCTCGGCGGCAGTTCTTGGTCGTTGGTCCTGGTATTTGTGGTTCATGTGCGGCCGTAGGAATAGGCCTTTGGCGACAAGCATGTCTTCTGAATCGACAGCTTTGAGTTGCAGGCGTATCTGTTGGTATACACTCTGGGTTGCAGTCCTCTTGGAGCATTTAAGTTTCGCCGATGGCGACTTCTACCGTGAAGCGAACGAACAGCAACAAGTGCAGCATTCACACCATAGCCAACTTTAGTTGGATTATGGGGAGGCCACATTGCCCGTCCCTTGCATTTCTCTACACCAGTTCAGCCTGTGGGAAAGCGACGATGCGATGACACGACGCAATGCACATCCGACTCGAGCGCCATGATCAAAGTCCAAGTCTTCGTACAACTGCACCACTGCACCACCACAGTAAGCAGTAACCCTGTGGCTCAGTGTCGATCGGTACGAAGAAATGAAAAACTCCCTCCAAGTCAAATACAACAAGCCTTCCCGCCGAGAAAGCATCTCTGCACGCTCAGAGCATGCCTGCAATGCCGTCCAGCTTTCAAGTCCACACCCGCGAGACCAAGGAAATTCTTCTGGTATAAGATATGGGCGACAACAATCTACCAGCGGAGTACGAGTACAATGGCAACGTTCGTTCATACAGGACTCAGCTTTGCTGCGCGTCACAAAAGCTGCCAGCAGCGAGATTGTCGACCCAACAACCACGAACGGGACGAGCCACACTTCTGAACGCAATCTTGCCGGCTGACACCAGGCCCAACATGGAGAGACCAGAGAAGAGGAGGATACCATGACAATGCTCAAGTCAAGCTGTCTTCAAGCGGTCGACTCCATTTCAAACCTGGCCTGGAATCTCTGCAAGACCGCCACTCCAAAATCTGAAGATCAAGACTGTCCGGCAAAGTCATCCGCCTCCGGTTCTGGTAACGCGTTACCTTCGAATTGTGGCCCGATTCAGGAGGATCGCCATTACAGGGGCAAGGATGAGGAAGAGCAAGCAAACCCTTTGTTGAGGCACAATGGGCCGATCTGTAGTTCTTCGATAAAGCCGATCAGTGTTACGAGTTCAATTGAGGCAGAATTTCACGGATATCAATGTGACTGGATGGATCTTCAACATCTTCCATGCTCATTACTTCTGTATGAAGAGAAGGAGGAGAACGAGGAATACCTTAAGTTCGAAACGTCATTTGTGCTCCTTCTGCCTTTGGCACATTCTCCTCAACGCTGATCAGTAGCGTCCTATCGTTGGCAGCGTCCTGATCGTCGGCAGCATCTTGACCTGTAACAGCGGCATTCTCAGCGGCATCCCCAGCATCATATCATACAATACATTGCGCTTCAGCGGCATGTCCAAGTATACATGACTGGCGACAACGACATCAAGTCTCCGGCAGCATCTCTGGCAACAACATTCCTTGAAACAACCTCCCCTGCTCCATCGCACTGTCCGTTGCAAAAGATGAACCACACCAATCTCAACATTTGCCGCTCATGAAAGCCAGGGTTTCTTTGCGTTCCGCTTGAGATAGCCACAATTTGCCCAGCACCATTCAGAACACCCGCACTAGATGAGCCGGAGTCCAGAGAGTATGCAGGGCGACAGGATTTGCTGATAGCTCACATCTACCTTATGCGTTGCCGCATGCACGGAGTGAACCTGCTCACCTACCTCTTCGCTCACCTTGCCAACCAACGGCGTCCTGCTCGAGCAATTCTCGTTACCTACGGCTTCTGACCTCTTTCGTTCCACGAAACCGAACAGTCCGCAAGAGGGGTTGCAGCAACAACGCCGCATCCATACTCCAATGACTTTTCCAATCCGGATTCACTCACTTAACAGTAAACACTCCTGCCCGACTGCATCGACCGCTCATCTTGAATCTCGGCCTTCTCGCCAGCATCTTCGATACGAAACAACTTTGCTCCCTCGCAGCCGCCTCAGAAGTCAGCCTCACCAAACCCACCTTCAATGTAATCACAATCCATAACCAAGCGAAACTATCCGCAAGAGCTGGAAAGATACACAAATGGCATTGCAAGCGTCGACAGTTAATAAGGGAACGCTTAATGCTGCAGAAAGGCCGCATTCTGCCTTGTTCACGACCGTAACAACACTTGCTACGCTGATTCGATGATGCCTTGATCTTGCAACTGGCTTCTAGGCTGCAAATCGCGGAAACAGACTCCCGCAGGCCGAGTCGTAGCTCGACCTCAATTGCCGACCATGCATGCAACTCAGTCCGGAATGCTTTCCTGAGTATGACTGCCTGTCGTCTCCAAGAGTGCTTGCTCGCTGTGTATTCGAAAGTGCTCGACGACCGCCTCGTCAAGCCCTCCATTGCTCATATCGTCAAATCCTTCTCCCACTAAAGCTCGGCCAACATGTGCCGTCTCTCCTCGAAAAATGCGTGTTTCATCTCATATCGAACTCTGCTCTCATATGACATGCTTCACCTGATTGACCGAAAAGACACAAGACCTACTCACCCTCTTTCTGGACCAGTTCAATCCATTCCGACGCCTCTATGGCCCATTCCACCTTTGTTCCACAAGACAGTATACGCAAACCCTTGCGAAGTGGCATTTGTATCAAATCCAAGTCATCCCAAAGCCGACATGGAAATAGAGGTGGAAGAAACACTCAGACTGCGCCCTGCTGATATTGGCAAGCCGTGAAACCATGGCCATGGAGCTGGAGATCCCCCAGACCTTTCGTGCTGACTGCTCCCTCGCTGATCTCGCCTGTCACACCATACTCCTGGACAACAACCCCCTCGGCGGCATCCTACTCAACAGAATCCTACTCGACAGCACACTTCTCGTCAGTGGCATTTCGATCAGCGTCGGCATCACACCTCGGTTATTTCATCATACTTCACGAATTCGATACCTCAGTGCCCCAGACTAGGCAGTCGGAAACACTTCGCTCTTCGGATGACAACGTTGCTGTTGGCTCAAGGATATCCTCGGAGTCTTCGTCGCCTGTACACGCTGCCAGAGCGTGAGGTTCGCGTATCTCACGAAGTACTGAACAGCGGCAACAGCTTTGCCGATCGTTCTAGGGGAGACTAGGAGGCGAAAGCCCTTTGCACAACATCGCTTCCGGCAACGTTTGCCTTAGCCGTCGGCACGGAGCACACCTGCGCACGCAACATTCCCGTTGGTGGACGCCATGCTCGCTGTTGTGGCTTCGTGCCAACTAGCAGTGGTGTTTAGTTTTTTACCTCGTCTGCTCTGAGAGCGAACTCCATCACTGGTATCGCCAACTTTCGCCCTTCCTCTCCACACAATCCCTCTCCAGGAAGTTTTTGCTATGCCACCAAGTGCCGGTCTTGATGCAGAAATAGTAAAAAGGACGAGAAACCGGTACAGACTTGCTAAAATACATCCTGTATCCGTCCGACTTTTTCAGTAGCTGAACGGCCCTATCCCCCATCTTGTCGGTCGTTCTCCACCTGTCGGTTTAGGCCATGTCCTTCTAAGCTACTTCTTCATGTTAGCTACCTCAAACATTGGATTTGCAGCACCTACGCATAGGTCGACCGAATGGAACCCACAGTGTCATCCACCACGCATGTCCGTGTCTTCGAACAAACCGCTGATCGAACGTCACGTACATTTCGACCTGCATTCCACCGTTCGGTGCGTCTTCAGTACCGATTCGCCTCCTGCCGGCAGGCTGCAAGTCAGCAACGATTTGCCAGTGCGCGTTCCGCGACGCCATCCACATGGCAATCTCGCGTCCTGTTGTCAGGCCATTCCCATGTTCGTCCACGGCGTTCGGCTTCGGCCATCTGCGGCTTAGACTACCTTGACACCATCTTGCTAGACCGCTTTCAGTCACGTACCTCACCCTCGCAACGTCCGAATCTTCCCCCGTGGCTGCCACACATGAAACTCGACTTGCTGGCACTTCGAGAGGTCGACTGATTGAGGAAGAGGGATACGGGTTCCTTTAATGATTGAGTAGAGTAACCGGCATTTCACCTTTGTTGCACGAAACTACATATGTAAAACCTGCGGCAGGTGCTGCGAATTAGTATTTGTTCGACTCTAGGCCATCCCAGAGCCTTTTGATGCTTTAGACTCCAGCCTCAGTGCTTCGACTGCGTCCAATCTTCACTTGCCAGATCAGTCGTCCTACGCTCGACCGATTCCAGGTAGTCTATGTACAACAAGGTCGCCAAAGATCTTTCTCTGTCGCCTCTTCAGCTGGTTAAGGCAATCCCGTAGCCACTCCCATACGTAGCCATCCACACTATCTCCACTCATCCAGTCCAACTTCTTCACTGATGCGCAAGCTCGACAGAACAATGAGTTGAAATGGACGAGAAAAAGCTTCCCTGGACTTCAAAATCATTCGTGTACCATTTCTACCTGGGAAGCCACGAGTCAAGTCGACGCCGAAGACTTACCAATTCCTCTGCCCATCCACGCTGACGTCCTGCGAGCCTGTTACAGCAACCGAAGCGACGTCACCAAAGCTGATATCCGCAACAACCGTCAGAGAGATGTCGTAAGAGAGCAGGAATGAAATCACATACATTTGCGGCGGCTGAGCGCCAGCCCGAACAGCTGGCCAGGATGGTAATGAATCGGCTCAGCGCTCATCCGTCCACATCACCGTCGACTTCCTCGTTAGTCGGGCTTACTCTCCTCTCCTCTACACTTAGTCACCGGGTTCGCCCTGCCGGGACGCTGATTGATTCTCATAAGTTCTGCTATATTGCGCTCGTCTTCGCCCATCAATCGTTGGTCACCACAACTCCCAACTCTTCGTGCCTAATTGCTCGTCAAACGCTAAACCTTGACTCACTAAGCTGCGGAATCAATCTCATCTCGAAGAAAGTAGAAGCCTGGATCATCATGCCGCGTCTTCGCCACCTCTTCTTCTTGAGGCATTCCGCTGCCGATCGGTGTGGTCTCCTGCCCTAAAGGGATTGGCGCTAGTATTTTCAGGCAAGGGTTTGCAACGCCGATTCCGAAATCGTCACTTCCTCCAGCAGAAAAGGCGGGGTGCACCAATAAAAAGGCACGCATTTGGCCTAGTACTCTCGAACTCGGATACCAAGATTCCCGAAAAATAGCTTGGTGCAAGCCTCCCGTTGAGCCGTCCTGACCAAAAATTCAACTCGATCTGAATCGCCGACGGTTGGTGATTTGCTGGCTAAAGCGAGCTCTGCCAGATGAAGCAGAGCGTATGCTTTAAGCTTTAGATAGACTTTCACTTAGCTTATCCTGTGTCATACCCAAGTACTGTAGAAGGTTGGCAGTATTCATTGCAAGAAGGCCGCAAGAGGAAAAAGGGATTCAAGGGCATTCGAAGTAGTACGCCCACGAATCGCAACTGCGTGGTTACCGTTCCCATCCATCCTCAGAGACGAACCTCGAACCACTCCAGCATCAGCCGATCCAACCCATAGCAAACATGGATCTACGTTCTCAAAAATGCCACGCTCTGAAGAAGGTGTCGAACTCATCACTGACGGTGTCAGTATTCCATACCCGTGGCTAATTACGGCTCCTCCTCTGATCACAGGGCCGTCGTCTCACTTTCACGATTTCCTAAAGGGGAGCGTGTCTCAAACTCTCTTTCTAACTGCCACTGGACCGCATAACCGCATTCTGGCTTTGAGCCAAGTATCGCCGGATGCAACGAGGAACTTTCTGCTTCTCCAGCTATGCCACTGGCAGACGCGATTCAGCCTATAGCCAACAGGGCAATCAACTGCCAAAGGAATCTAGACTCACGTTCTCGGAGTTAGTAATGATGGACATCCAAACGACTGCGATCATCCCAGCCGATGTATTGTCGAGCTATAAAAGACATCGTTGGGAATGAGATGCATCAATTTCCCTGCACCGAAATTTGTTGACCGCCAACCCCGTTCACATCATGCATTTCAAACTCTTTGCCCTTCTCTGTGGCGCTGCCGGCTCTGCTCTCGCACAACGGCCATCAGGCACTTCTATCTGCGATTACTATACCACTGCCCTACTCAAAGAGGACACTCCGGCCAATCAGTATGCCCTCCTGACAGTACTCGTCAACACTGTCGTGATTGGGAACTACTCAGCCTGCGCTGTAGGAGGAGGTCTCCCTGGTATTCTTGCACCGGCAAACTATGGTGGAGAGCAAGTCAACCTGCTTCCCTACTTCAATGGCTGTCTCTTGTCCACCAACGTCGACGATATGCCATCCTCGGTCAACTTCTTGGATGGTGGTGGAGCTGCTCCTCTAATGAACAACATGCCTGCCAACAATCCCAATTCCAACCAATAGTACGTTCCAACACAGCTCCTTCTATTGCAAAAGGGCTGACTGACCGCTCACAGCGGGCTGCTGACCCATCTTTACCAATTCTTTGGTAAACTTCTTGGTTGTTCTGGGTACGGTGAGATGGGCTTCCCCAGCTATATGGGCGACCCCAGCATGGCTCGTGTACACAAGTTTATGGCCCTAGACCCTGCTGAAGTTGGCTACTTCATTTCCCAAGTCGGGGCGGCTGCGACTTGCTTGGGCGTGTCCACTTCCGATGTCTCGGCCGTTGCTGGAGTCCTCATGCAATATTTTGGATATCGCTGCTCCCCACCTCTAGCAATCACGGACGGTCCGCTGCTTCAAAGCATCTGCGAAGCATGCGATTGCCCTTACGACCCAATGGCCAACTGCAAGCTCTATGATGACAACGGCTGTTACCCGTCGCCTATGGTGGCACCCCAATGTATGAAGAAAGAAACATCTTCCAGCTCCTCTACTTGGATGTCCCAACCAATCAAGAGCTCGTCAACATGGGAATCTACCACCAGCTCGACATGTAAGGAGACCACCACCAGCACACAGTGGTGATCGCCTCCCATCGAGGAAACGGTCATGAGGGACAAACCAGGCCATTGAGCTCATCATCTACAATTTCAGCACAATGAGCCTACGGTTTCAATGCATGGACTCGCTTCGTTGTCGGGTCAAATCAACTGTTTCAGGACGCTCATTTAAGCTATTTCTCATGCTTGATCGTGACGCATCATCGATCACCACTATCCTTAAGAACACTGTTCTTTCGTAGTTGCGTCATGGCTACAAATATCGTCTACGTAACCAATAATAGTAACTATGCTTTCCGTTTACAGGTTACCAGCACTAGAAGAACAGGAAAACCTAGGTGGAACCAGTCTTGAGAACCCCAATGCTGTTAAGTGTCTATCCGAGTGATTGCTGGTAATAAGTCCTGACTCCTGAGGCTCGGCTTCGGACCGATAGAAAAGAATGCAATCGTGCTAAGGGGACGTTATTTAGGAGGGATAAAAGATTAGCCACATCTCATGCCGCATGCGTCGTCGGGGCCAAGACTTTGGTCATTAGTCTCCATCTACCATTAATACTTCGCTCGTGGCAGAAGAGGTTTCTGAGATAATAGAGAGAGACTGGGCAGAGCCGCACCTTTCATCTCTTTACCACAATAATCTGCGGCTCCTACTTAAATCCATCTCCGACGAGTTTACCACGACCTCTATAAGTCGTATTCAGCCCTTACTAGTGTTAAATCCCTCGACGAGATAGGCTTCTTACCATCGTAGAACTTTATAAGTTAGTAATCTATATAACTATCTAGTCGGAAAGCGATGTCTCTACCGTTAACGATATATTCGTTACCCTCTACTATTCTTTTTCTATACTACTATAGTCTATTATATAGAGTATTTATCGAAAGCTCTATTAATTATATCGACGACTTTATATTTAATCTATAGCTATTAATTTATTCTTCGTATTATATAAGCTAGATTATTTAATATCTTAATATATCTTTCTAAGAGAACTAAAGCTTATAGCCTTTATCTTCCTTCTACTTAATACCTTAGCCTTTACTAAAGATATACTCCCTTATATCGATTGAAATGTCTATAGCTATATCTCGATATCTCTCGACTATTAACACTATTATTTGTATCTAATAGCTACGTGTCAATGTTTATCCTCTCTACGCTTACTTCATCGATCGTTCTAGTAGAATACTCAGTAGCGATATCGGTCCCAACCCTATCCGTCCACAATTTCTTGTTCCTCTGATGCCGACACCCTGCAAAACCGGCCGTCACGAGCTCTTCTCCGCCGTAACCTGCATCCTACAATTTTAAACGTCTTCTCGCCGCTAAAACTGTGTCTCCTGCTAGCTTGCCACAACCTGCGATGCTCGCGAGTTCAGTTTTCAGTCGTCATCAACTGCGTCCTAACTAAGCAGAGTATTCCCCTAGAGGATTGGGCTGACATTCGCTTTAGTGTTCCTGGCGAGAAAGACGGTCTGGCCCTTAAGCAGCATTGTGGTATGCCATTCTCCCGAGGATATCGTTTGGTGGTCGAGAAGGACCGGCGGCGATGCGGATCGTTGGCCGTCATGGCTTTTGTTCTCGATATCCGCTCGGTGGCTGTCGGCAACGCCGTCCATGAAGACTGCATTGGTTGGTGAAGCCGTTGGTCAGCCAACCGCATTCTTTGCGTGTTCGAAGAGACGACAAAGCCTTGGTAGACTGTTGGATATGGCGTGGCGAGCAATGCTGAACTCGTTTGGCCGAAGGGTAGTCTAGGATCTGGATGAGCAAGCGGCGTCGTGGAAGTATTGCGATGTAGCGTTCGCGGCCGAGTCTAGATATATTCCATATCTTCGATTAACGACTCGTAGTGGTTAAGGGCTCGTAGTGGTCAAGGGCTCGGAGCGAGGATGATGCTGAGGAGCATGAGGTGGGTAACGAGGTCGAGAGCTAGCCGCGGAGAGTCAGAATAGTTCTCTGCAAAGGAGTCGGCTGGCAGGGAGTCTCGTATAAAATCTCGGATCGTGGGTATTGATGGCATGAGGGACAGGCTGGGCGTGGAATCCGAGAGTGCTACCTCCAATGAATGAATCAAATTTGTTCATGATATCCTGAATATGCTGAAGCACTAAGTAAAACCCATGGCCATCAATGGCGCGCACTGCTGCTAAAGATAGTCTTTAACTCTGATGCAGATACGCCAAAGGCATAAATGGCCGCCGACCGCTATCGTCAAGATAACTTCGACGCTTCCGTAGCTATGACGATGAAGGCTGTATTATATTCTTTATCCTCGGATACCATAAATACTTGATTTGTATAAGAAGATACAGCCTTGGTGATCTGACTCGGCTTTGGATTGGCCCAGACTCTGGACGACATGGTTACAGAAGCGGTCGCCAGCTGCTGGATAGTAGTAATGATGGGAAGTCCACGATCGATTGGACTGAGGGCACACTGATGGGACAGGCTCTCGGGTGTGTCATATCTTCGAAACGGCAAGCGGATGTGGTGCTGTCGGCCTCGTCGTACTTCGCATCGATCAAATAGAGCCTCGCACGAAAATCGGTAGGAAAGGCGATAGGCATCATGCGCCAACGCAGCAGCACGGCTCTAGGTACGAGCACGTTGAGCACCCAGTCTCAAGTGGTGGCAGCAAGATTCGTGAAGTCCGTATCCAGACCAACAACTCCGCGGTGGCGATGACAGTAGGGCATGTTGTTATCGATAAATTGCATTGTCTTCTTTCGACTATCATCTCTCTCTGACGAGGGTAATCCCAGGCTCCAAGTCGTTTGACTTGCACCCGTCTTCACCTTGACAATATGGCAACATTCCACCTTTTGACCTTGGCTGATAATCCAAGTTCCATGTCTCTAGTCGGGAATGACCGAACACGTAGTTAGTTGCAAGAGGTTGCAAGAGGCTTTAGCAATGCTTTCGGAGAACGGCGCTGCAGTGAGAACAAATTCGACAGTAAATTGAAGGCAGCTCCGTTCGTACGCCGTGGCTGGTCACAGGTGTCTTCAATTAAGGAACCAATAGGCAAGTGGCGACAGCATTCGTTTGGCTGAATGATGATGAGCAAGTGTAGGCGATGTTGCGAAGGTGAACATAGGGTATAGCCTTCGAGGCTTGTCGGAAAAAGTGAGAAACTCGGAAGTTGAACACAGTTTTGCGTGCTTTTGGCCATTGTGCTTCTTCCATCATGGGCAGCAGGCAGCGACCGACATCTACAAGACGTGGAGCTGAGTGTTGTTCCTGTTGTCAACTGAGATTTCCAGAAAGCAGAATCATACTTCTTCCCCCTCTTGTCATCGGTGTGCAGGCTTATGTGGAAAGATCTCGATCTGCATTGAAAATGTTCGACTCGCGGGGCTCGAGAAAGCGAGGACTGTCTGGTGAAGAGACTGAGACATTTCCCGCAACTCAAAGGATCGTGGTTGTGTAGAGGCCGGCCGGCTGGAAGATTAGCAATCGACCTAGTTGTACAATCTTGTCAAGTCTTCTGCAAGTGATCTTCCTCGCGCTCCGCACGGCTTGGGATGGCAGCGGGCGTTGTCTCTCGGCATGGAAGGACCTTAAAAACAGCAGATAATTGAGTGGCGAGCATGTTTCGACCGATGACTTGGTCGTCAATTCAATGCAAGACACCCTCGTCGAGACTGTAGTTTCATGAATGTAGTTTTGAAATTCTGAGTTCAACTGGCCGCTGGTCAGATCTGAAAGCTCGCGGTATGGCATAGGTACTTACAGCAGGTCGACGGAGTACTGCATGGTGGAAAAGTGGCTCTTAGCGTTTTGCGTTTCGATTGAAAGAGTGTTGGACGAACTCCGTGTTCGTGGGCAGAAGGCTGTTGACCTCGTAAAGGCTTGAGAAGATTGGCACGAATTCAGAACATCGAATAAGGTATGGGATCGAACAGCATTATGAATGCCTACGCGGGTAGCTGCCTACGGTCTTGTGTCTACACGCATCGGCACAGAACACTCATCTTCCCGTCCTGATTTCCTACTCTTCTTTTCTCCTCTCCATATGTTTTGCAAAGCCCGATATTGCTGTTCCACCATCCGATGTGCGAGATTTTGACTCCGACGACGACCTCGACA
The DNA here is from genome assembly GCA_035928285.1 of Vermiconidia calcicola. Taxonomy (NCBI): domain Eukaryota; kingdom Fungi; phylum Ascomycota; class Dothideomycetes; order Mycosphaerellales; family Extremaceae; genus Vermiconidia; species Vermiconidia calcicola. Next base: position 879,741 of record JAXLQG010000013.1, read on the forward strand.
TCATTATAAACCAGCCTGGCTCTTTTCCATTGAGGCTACCGCCCATAGGATCTAGCCGAGGAGCGAGAAATGTAGGCGGTGGGCTACCGAGGGCCGAGGCGTAAAGCCGGCAGCCCAGGTACTAAATAAGGCGGCCGCTCGACCAGTAAACACTAGTTATCCGTGGTCCCGAATGCCGACTTGGATCTACCCTTAATGAAGGATATGGAGGATCTTAAGGAGATGATGGGCTTAGATTTTTCGAGCTCTAGGTTAGAAGCTACTCTATAAAAGAGGACGAGGATAAGGATATCTCGAAGCACTATATGTAACCACGCTGCCCACATAGTTCTTTACAAGATTCTGACAAATCTATAGCACGACGTACACGAGATGATGACGATGACGACGATGACTATCAATATGAAGATGAAGAGGATGATTCCAACGGCAGAAGGACTATGTTCGATTTTGAAATGATGATCCGTCACTCTAGTAAGTGTATGCTTAAGCTCAATGCTCACAAATCCAGTGCCCCTTACTCCTAGCTTTGCAGCGTAAGCATCTCGTAACAAGATAAGCTTAGCTAGTGATACTATTCTCGAGATATATTGTAGTCCAGAGATATGTTCAAGCCGCGGCTATTCGCAGGTGATGTCCAGCCCATGATGACTCTGGTCGACTGCTATACTTTTGGCAAAAGCCCGTCTTCGGGATCAAGATATCCGTGGTACATAATTTTCGGACCCGATTTTTGTTCAAGGTTAGCCGGCCGCAGCCTCTACGTCAGTAGATTCTCGTGTTAGCCGCGATTCGCTGGCTCCATTCAAGGCATCATACGGTTGGCGTCGAGGTATAACTAAGAGATCTCGGAGGACTCGATGGTTTGGAACGCCCGCGATGAAACGGATTAATGGGTGGGGATATCGACAAGTGTCGATTTCTTTGACGTCGGAACAAGCTTCGGCTAGAGACTTTAGGCTCACAGGGTTTGTGGTCCTATCAATCGCTAGGGACAAGATAGGGCTTTTCCGTGGAACAAACAAAATACCGCAGGCTTTCAATACTCCGAAGCCGGAAGTCTTGCACGGCGTGGCCGCATAACAACGTGTATAAAGGAGACAGATGAGAGAAGAGCGAAAGTATGAGAAAGAGAGTAGTTCGTACTGCTCGAGAGGCATGACAGTATTGCCAGCGTCGATCTCGCCGCCGAATGCTCTTCGCCGTCTTCTTCTCCCGACGCTTCACTTTTCAGCCGCCTAGCCTCGTTGGCATTGTGTTTAGACTTTCTCTCCGCGACGTCCATCTTCTCTCCCTCTCCCTCTCCATCTTTATTTAAGGCCTTTCGATCGCTAGTGGCATTGGTCATGCTAAATTAGTATAGGTTAAAACGGAGCACATTAATCAATGGCTAATTAAGGGCGACGAGGTCGTTCATAGCTAGATTCAGTACTTTTGAAGAGTAATACGAGGTAGTCAATATATTAGCATTCAGCGCAGCGAGAAGCGAGTCTATCTAGCTCTCAATGAGCTGCCAACGTCGGTAAATCCCCGTTAGGCCACAGCCTTAGCCTAGTAGAATACCCGAAGACTCAAGAGTTCCGTAAATCTTTAAGCTGCGGCAAGAAACGCCTTTTATATCGTATAGAGTGATGATAGATTAGAGGAGGTCGTCGTTATAAGTGGACAGGGAGACATATTCACAGTTGAACGATCGTAAAATATAGACTGAAATGAGAGTGGTATAATAGAGGCGGGCGTTAATAACACCGAGGGAGGATTCCGGTGTATCGGAAGACGTCTTTTAGGGGAACTTATTATACTAAATTAGAAAGATCTAGGAGACCGTCACTTTTAAACACGGGTTGATTACTAGAGGCTATATAAAGAGAATTATCCAGGGACTAGAGGTCGCACGAGCACCCTCGGGGGAGTTATTCGAGATCAAACATTTCGTCCTCCGTTCGGCGGGGTTCCCGAATAAAAACTGTGGAAACGGTCGTCGAAAATACGATCCACGAGATCGATTTTACTTCGGACCAAATAAATCCTTCTAGACGAGTCCCTCTAGAATCTTCGACCTTGGGCACTACCCTCCCTTCGCCGTGGCTACCCTACCGTCGAGGACCCAGTCGTGTCGCGGCCGTCGTTGACCCGGGGGTCCAAACCCCTCGATATGTCGGCTAGTTGACCCCTGGCTAGTAGACCCCGATAGTCGTCCTGGGTGCCGCTCTAGGTGCCGCTCTAGGTGCCGCTCTAGGTGTATCCCTTGGGCGTGATCAGGGCAAAGGGGTAAGTTCGGGTTAGGGTTAGGGATAGGGCA